>CM002482.1:11099523-11132366 GCA_000325765.3 Leersia perrieri | reverse complement strand
TTTCAACGCTTTATGTTATGATGTTCATTTTAGTCACTGAATTTCTCAGCACTTAAATGTTTGCATGGTGCACTGTGATTTCCACGTCCCCATCCAGCTCTTGGGTGTTTTTTATGATTGGGAAGTACTGGAATGAAGTTGTGTATATATCTTTTGCTGACCTTGCTATCCTGAGGTCCAAGCATATCACATTCGTCCAAGCATATCACATTCTTGTTTTATTATTTATACAGCCACGTATACTGCCACACAACTTTTATAATAGCAACCATTTGAGGAATGTGTTGAAATATACTGGCTTACAAATATGCTAAAGAATGAAAGCCTTTATTCTGGGTAAGCACATTTTGTGCAAAATGTTAAGGAAGTCAAAGAGCTAAAGAATGTCATCCTTAGCTTAGCTGATTTACAAAATTGTTTATCCTGATGTTATTCCTGGAGCTAGCTATACTGGGCTACATCTCTACATCTCTGTATTTGTAATTTTGTATTATTGAGAATTTTGAGACCTATGATCACATTAAATCATTTGGCATGCTCTGCAATTAGTTGTTTTTTTAGAGAAGTTTGGTCATGTATATTTGTAAATCTTCTACTCGAAGTATGGTGTACATTATATTTTTTTTATGGTAGTTGCATTACTTTTTTTACCCATTGTAACGCATGGACACTCAATTAAATCTAGTATTTTGATTTATGGATGTTTTTAAACTCGTGTAAATATGAGGTACGTAAAGTGGATTATTCCCCGAGATAACTGTGGAATGTGAGCTCTCTTCTGTCGCGAAAGCCTCTCTACGCGCGGGACTAACGGCGAGCAGTCGCCGCCTCCGGCCGGCCTCCGGGCTCCGACGGCGTCGCCGACTGAGATTGGGCAGATGCGCGATGGGAGTATCTCTCCATGGTAAGGCCTCGCCGCCTCTACGTCTCCTTGTCGTTGTTTCCTACTACGATTTGGGGATCTCTTTAAATTTCAAAATGTTCGATGTACTGGGGATATTGCAGCAAATCGCTTGGAATACTGAGATCGTTGGGGGTAGTTCGCTCGCGAACGAGGGATTTGTATGGAGTATTGGACACCCATCTTCCGACACTGAAATTGGTAGGATCACCCGATCAGGGTGCTCGGCCATCAGTTTTTCTTTGAAAACAAAAGTTGATCAGAATAGATTGTTTTTTAACGTTTTCCCAACAATGAGAAAACAAAGATTTGTTTTTTTTTTCAACATTTTTCCCGACACTTTTGCTCCAGTGAAAATAAATGCTATATTTAGGGTTCATCGTTCTCTGAACAACTGAACAGTAAGATTGACAGTGTTAACTCCATTGGGCATAACTCATACTAGTACAGTACTTTAGTCCGTGTACTGGACTGATAAATTCTTAAGATGTCAGTATACGGGTGAGTTTGTTTGACCAATCTTTGTATAAGGAAGAAAAGTACCTTTTCAGGTGGTCAAAAAAGCGCTACAGATAATTTTGATTTCTCCAGTTCATGGAAGGCATTTGTGCTATTTTATTTTCATTTTTTTAGTTGCCGACTGCCACCACTTCAGGTTGCTTCTTGTTGTAGACTTGTCAGTACAAGAACCACAGTTTTAAAGCTTTGCATATATCCCATACAGTGTGCATTGGATGTTATGTCATTTTTCAGGTGGCTTCTTGTTGACAGTTTTTAAGCTTTCTTGTATCCACCGCAGTGTGCGGTGTGCTGTTGGATGTAATGTTATTTTATGATGAACAGCATTGAAGTAAGTATGACAAACAAGATGCAATCTCTTCTAACTAGTTTATGTGCTTGCAAAAAAAATTAAGTAATATGATACATATATTAAAATATTTTCAGGGTTCAGACTTCAGACAACTACTGATACGAACCTCCCAGGTTTACATCAAACCCATCTTCAGGTGACTATGTGAGGAGTGAATTGCCTGGTGCACTGCTTGTTTTTTCTCTCTCGAAATTTTGGTGCACTGCTTGTTGTAAAGCTTGGTCCAGGTATCCATCAACTAACTCCACATATGAAAAAGAAAATTCCAATAAGGCTTGCTGGCAAGGAACATTGACGTAGCAACTTCTTTTTGCAGCTTCTTGCAGTTACCTCGCTTCTTGAGATGCTTGGTCCAGGCACACATCATCTACTTGTGAAGCTTCTTCAGTTAACCTATTTCTTATGAAGCTTAGTCCAGGTATCCATTAATTACCTGCACATATAAAAAAATGAGTAAATTTCATAAAACCCCATGTTTTATGGTCAGAGTTGCATAAAACCTCATATAGTCTAACTTGTGGCACATAACCACATAATTTATGGTACAAATGTTTCAGAAAACGCCACCCTATCCTAATTTATAGTAAACTTAGAATATATGAAAGCATATTATTTGAACGAGGAAAAAAACATGACAATCACTTTTATTATAAATCAGCCACTACAAGTATCTAAGACATTTAAAATTTAAGTAAATTTATAGTCCACATGCATAGGGGTGGGGTTTTATGAAACCTTAGTACCATAATATCCGGGGTTAAGTGACACGAGTCATAATAGGTGTGGTTTTCTACTACTTGGACCATAAATTATGGGGTTTTATGAAATTTACTCTAAAAAAATTGAGTTGGGCTTGATGATAGTGAGGATTATGATAAGTTCTGAAATTGAGATGTCTGCATAAGAAAATTTCTGCGCACCTTGACTATGGGTTGCCTGCAATAGCTTGAAGTAGTCGTGGCACTGGGGGAATGCCAACTTCAAGAAAACCTTCAAGATATTGAACAACCTCACTCATTGTTGGTCTGTCAAGCTCATTATCTTGAATGCACCAGCATGCAATCCTAAAAGCTTTTTCTGCTTGCTCCAAATCAACATCCCCATGTAATTTGTGGTCCACCAAGCTTCCAGAATGACCATCCTGCAGCTTATGTGCCACTAACAAAGGGAAACATTCATAGTTATCACAAGTTGTAAATTCTTTGCTTGAGTTCCTCCTTCCTGAAACGATTTCCAGCAAAACCATGCCATAGCTGTAGACATCAACTTTTGACGTAATAAAAGTACCGCTAATCCATTCTGGTGCAAGATATCCTATAGTTCCTCTCATTGTAGTGAGAACTTTGCTAAACTCTCTTCCTATAAACTTTGCCATCCCAAAATCTGCGATTTTTGGAACAAATGATGCATCAAGAAGTATGTTCTCTGGTTTAATGTCACAATGTATAATGCAATCCTGGCAACTATCATGCAAGTAGGCTAGTCCTCTAGCAACTCCAATGGCAATTTGATACCTTATGCCCCATTTCAAGAGTGTTGCATTACTGTGAAATAGATGGGTATCGAGAGAAAGATTTGGCATGTGTTCATAGACAAGCAATCTTCTATCACTCTCACAACAGAAGCCCATTAGTTTAACTAAATTGATGTGTTGGATGACTCCAATTGATCCCACTTCAGCTCTGAATTGCTTCTCTCCTTGACGAGCTCCATCAAGCCTTTTAACTGCTATTACAGTAGACTCATCAAGAGACCCTTTGAATACAGAGCCAAAACCACCTGCCCCTAGCTTCTCTGAAAAGTTTTTTGTTGCATGTTGCAGTTCAGCAAATCTAAATGCAATAACACCACTACCACCATGGAACTTCTTTACTTTGTGACCAAATAGCTGACTCTTGTTCCTTCGAATCAATAGTATCAATAAGAGTGCCAATAAAGCAATGGAAGCGACACTTGCACCTAAGACAACGCCAATGGTTATTGGCTGTCTGTTGTTTTTTATATCTTTCACCTCTTCGGCAGCTAGGCGAAGGTAAAGAGTTGCTCCATCAGTATTATTACCACACTGTAGCTGTTTCACATTAATCAATTCACCATTCCAAACAGAGCATCCATTATTCCCATAGGAATATGCTGTGCAAGTGCAGTTGTTCAGGCAAACTTGTGCACATTCACCAGCACTTGTAGCATCTTCTATCCTGTGGCCATTGTTGGGTAGTCCAACACATTGCATAGGGAAGAATCTGTCTTGCCTACTGGTGTTTTTGTTGATACCACAATCTAACGGAGTATTTCTCACACAGCCGCCAGTTCGATCATCTAGCTCCCAATCATTGGGCGATCGTACAGAAAAACCCTTCATACAATTGCAGACAGGAAGCTTGTTCTCTCCGCAGACTGTGAAACCTCCACAAATTCCATACACATCACACTGCTTTGGGTTGGTGTAGGTTGCTACCCAATCTTGCGCTTGCTCTACCCACAAGAATATCTTAGTTTGACCAGAGATGTCCAGTGTAAAACGCATGTTTGTTGTGTTATCTAGTAAGGTATATGTGAAGTACTCTTCTTCATCATTGTTGACAAAAGTAAAATCAATCAAGCGTTGACCTGTCATCTCTGGTATGGAACCAAAGTAGTGGCCGTTCCATTCTCCACTAGACCAGTATGGTACGGATGAGTTAAGAGATGCAAGGATGAACATCGCAGAAACATTGGTGTCAATTAACTCGTAACTATACATGCCTGAAGCTGGGTCTACTGAGTTTTTCCTGGAAACAAGACGCCGATTTAGGCCAGTGACCTTGTTCTGGCCTAGCTTCGCACCAGCAAGATGGGTATTTGTTGGGTAGTCAAAGCTTTGCCAAAAGACAACCGAAGAGTTTGAGGTGTTCTCGAGTACAAGGTTGCCGTTATCCAATAGCTTGGCCCTTGTTGTGTTTGCCGTGGTGTTAGCTTGGGTAGACCAGATGATGTTCCTGGTGGCCTGATCTAAGATGACTAGGTTTCCGTCACCGGAGATTGTTGCCTCCGGTGAAAAAAGGCTTGTTACAGGTTTATCTCCATTGGCAACCCATGCTGGAGTGTGCTTTGACACTTGGTTGAACCATATGCTCAGGTACCAGTTTGAAGCATTGTGGGAGGACTTACTGCTGGTTTTGAAGAAGCCAAGGGCAAACTTTCCATTGCTGGAGACAAGCCTGTCGTTGCTGGTGAATGCCTGCCTAGCTGAGATGGTTTCCTTCGCCTTGCAGCATGCATGCGTGAAGAGAAGTGTAAAGATAATGATGGGGAGAGACATTCTGAACCAATGGAAGAACTAGACAGCACAGCTACACAAATACTTGGGTGAGGTAGAAGAGAGAGGATGCCAATTGCTGCTTCAGTGTTTGGATGCATGGCTTTTGGGACCTGGGAGATGGAAACATATTTAAAGGCAGAAGAAAGTTGGATTCATTGGCCTGACCTAGCATGCAGGGTAGTTAAAAATATACACCTTGACAGAGACATGTACCTGAATATCGGGGCATAATGACTATGCAGGCCATGTTGAAACTGGTACTTAGACAGAGGCATAAATGACATCTTAAAGTTTGTAACTCGTACAGATTTTGATGGATGATCCAAAATTGTGCTCAACATGTGCATTGGCCCGTGAAGTAAAGAATCGGAAAATTTCTGTCAATGATCGACCGGCTTGAATTTGAATCCAGTTGGTGGTAAATGGACTTTGATAGTGGCATCAATGACATATGAACTTTCAAAACTTCCAAATCTGTGATCAACATCTGTTTGTTTTTAACTTGAAAAATAAATTTAATCATGTCTTCCTAGACATTTTGTTTGAGCTGTTATGAAATCATATCATTGCCGATTTTTGGACTATGTGGCTAAGAGATAACATGGTCAAATAGGCCGCGACAAAGTCGGAATCCATTGTAGTGATATTCCGAGAGAATTTGTCATATGTTTAGCCTTTAAAATGCAATTAAGATTACCAGGTTCATTAAACTAATGTTCCTTGTAAAGTTAGCACAATTCGATCATTCCCCAGAATCAAACGCTACAACGTTTCTATCTGACGACTTCGACAATCTTGGATGATAGGCTCTTTGATTTGAAGATTTATGACTTTTTGAGCAAGATGTATAAGGATACGATAATTTATGAACAAATGACAGAGATGTATCGTCAATTGTGCCACAGCCATCTGATATATCATCTCAGTCTGCCTCATTATGTCATGGTATATATATACTGCATATTATTGAAGAGGGGAACTGGTGGAGGCAGCCACATTACTGAAACATCTTTAATTCTAACGAAGAACCATAAACCTGGTGTTTGCTGATCAGAGAAATCGTTAGCAAATTCCAGAAATTGATCTTGGTAATAGCAAATCAGAGTTGCTACGTCATGCCACTTACATTTAAAAAGAATCATGTTTCTGGATGATTGGCTATAGAAATTTTAACCCTAACGAAGACCTGAATGACAGAACTAACGGTCAGTGTTTCAGACTTGCTATAGAAGTTCGCTTAGTAACTAACAGTTTGCTTAGTCTTTGACATACACTGTATGTATATAATTAAAGAGGTGGACTGGTGGAGGCAGCCACGTAACATAAACATCTTTAATTTCAATGAAAAACCATCAACTTAGTGTTTGCTGATCAAAGAAGTTGGAAAATTCTAGAAACTGATATTGGTTATAACAAATTCAGAATTGCTAGACATCATGTAACCTGTTGTACATTTAATCAGATATAGTTTCCCTTGTTGACTAGCGATAGATTTTTTAGCCATTGACGATGACCCGAATGACAAACTAACAATCGGTGACTTGCTGTAGAAGTGACAGTGAAGTATCCATCATCACTACAGTTTCTTTTCGCAAGGATTACACTTCATTTCAGTAATTAGAAAAAGGGACAATTGTGTTCTTGCCCTGTTTCAACTCCGATTGCGATTTTACCCTAATTTTTTCAACTTTATGATTTTGCCCTTTTTTCTAAATTGAAGCTTATGTTTGCCCCTATTCCGTTAGATTCTCTTAAAGGTATTAAATACATGCATGATATTTATAGATTTGTCCTTGCTTTTCTATATAACTTTATGATTTTGCCCCTATTTTCACACTAGATATTTTGACATTATTTTTTTTATATGTCTCAATATGAATTTTCACACATTCATTTTTAAAAATAAGGTTAGATATAAGCTTCATATGAATTTTGACCTTGTTTTGACTTGGTTTTTAACATCATTAAGAGGACTTAACGGAATAGGGACAATTGTAAGTTTCAATTAAAAAAAGCGAAGGCAAAATCACAAAGTTAAAAAATTAAGGGTAATATCACATTTAGAGTTAAAAATAGGGGCACAAATGCAATAGCCCCTTAGAAAAAATAGCAGCAAACAACACATCTGACCAACAACCAAACACAAAGGGGGTTACATGAGGAAGGAGAACTCATGTAAAGCGCTTAGACTAACAAGGAGCTCTAGTAACATAAAAAAACAGAGGAAATGATAGTTCTTTCGCTATTACTCTCCCAAGATTAATTGCACCAAGTATATCGGAGCTAGCATATGCGTATTGCTGTCCTTCCTCCAAGAGTTGATGGACCACAACATCGATGTAGGAAAGGGTGCGTTCGAAGATCCACGCATTTTGTTTCATCCAAAGGTGCTAGACTACCAACATAAGGACAAAATCAAAACCCCGGCGCTATTGTTGCTCTGCTAGTAACCACTAGTCTGGCAGCAAGTTGTCATGAGCTGGGGTGAGAGCCACCTAGCCAAAGCGGGAGAAGATCTTGAACCAAACCTGCCTGCGGAAGACACACTCAAGGAGGATAAGATTGGTTGTCTTTAGCTCCCGAGCGCAAAACGGGCACAATGAATGATTATTGATGCCACAACGAGAAAGCAAATTCATCGTCCAATACTGTCGCCATAGGGCTAACTAGAGAATGATCTTATACGTAGCTAGCCCTTGGGCATGCCACAGGAACTCGAAACAAGCAAAAGATTGTTATCCAAAAAAGGCTTGGTTAGCGGAGTGTGTCGAATATTCTAAGATCCTTTTTATATAGGGATTTATTTTTAGTCCATGTCATATCAGATGTTTAGACATTAATTAGAAGTATTAAATATAGACTATTAATAAAATCCACCCATAATTTAGACTATTTCGCGAGACGAATCTATTAAGACTAATTAGTCCATGATTAGCGAATGTGATGCTATAATAAACATTTGCTAATCGTGGATTAATTAGGTTTAAAAAAATCATCGCGGGAATTAGCCTTTATTTATGCAATTTGTTTTATTATCAGTCTATATTTAATACTCCTAATTGACATGTAAACATCCGATATGACAAGAACTAAAAAAAATCCCTGGATCCAAACAAACTCTGAGTTACTCGTCCAACGCCAGAATAGGTGGTTGTTCGCTCTAGACATTAGGATGATCGGTTGAAGCATGTCCCAGATGAAGGGGGAATTCTGAAATCATAGGCACTGTTAGCGCATCGAGGATGTCAAGAATCCAAGAGTTGGATGACACCTGTCGCCACAGTGTGAGTGTTCCGGACGTGACACGACACAACCAGTAGCAAGTCTAGTGCCAGAAGACCAATTGACTGCTTGTCGAGCCAGTGAAACCACTGTCCAAGACCGTCCCCAACGGTTGAACGAGGTTGAGGCATTGAACATGTCCACCACACATTGGTCATGGGAGCACTTGACCCTAGTAAGAATCTTCATATCATGGCAAACATAATCAGCGTATTCGAAGGAAAAAAACATAAAACAAAGATCGGTGATGCCCAAACCACCAAACTTATACTGACAAACATTCTACCAGGCGAGATGGCAGTGACCACCATGCACGACTCTGGTCGTTTTTCACAAGAGCCATAGTTTGTTTTACTACGAACATATGTATGGTATGAATGGCAGATTGATATAATTGTCGAAATTTCTCCTCGAACTAATAGGAGATACGTTGTTTACCACCAATTGTTGATGTATTCTACAGTTTTGCTACCCAGCACGCAATAAAATTTTGGGTGAAGAGATCTAACAAATCTCTAACCTTAGGATGATCCGTGGTTCATGCGACCACGGGATCAATGGAAACATTGTTGCCTTACGCCCTCGTGGCTAGCGATTGAAACTTGGTCTCAATGCTAGACGTCACTGTTTTTCCAATGATTAGATAAATGCTAGGAACTTCCTCTAAAAATAAATTCTAGCAACTTAAGCAAAAACCAGCCCCCGGACGTCTTTTCCGGGGCAAAACATCCGACACTCCAGATTTTGTTTCAATGCATATATAAAAATGTTTCATCATTTAAAAAAATGTCTCAATAAAATGTTTCAGTGCGGTGTGATGAAATATTTTTTCGGCTATTGAAACATTTTTACAGAAGCATTTTGTCTGAACGGTGAAACATCTTTTTCGATGTTTGGTCTCCCAACGGACACCCGGACTCTCCTTTCAAACAAAAAGATGTATCACAATGCCGCCATGGTGAATTTGGTGATCACCTAAAAGATGTCCATTGGACAGACGTAGAAAAATTAATTCCACCTGAAATTCTTGATATCTTCATGAGATATCATGGTTCAGACTTCAGACTAACGGACAAAATGGTTTCTTATTCGCTGAAATATAGTTCAGGCGTGATCACTAGAACAACAGCCCTCTCCACGGTGTTGTGTGCGGCAGCACCATTGCTATCAACACACGCTGAGGATGGATGGTGGCCTCCACCTGCGTGGATGTCGCTTCCTGTACATTTTAAAGGAAATCATGGCTCTAGTTGACTAGCGATGCAAGTTTTAACAACTGATGAAGACATGAATTACGAAGTATAAGAGTGGGTGTTTCAGCTGACTTGCAATAGATGTGACAATGATGTATAGTAACTAACAGTCTGCTTAATTTTAACATATAATGTGTATAATTAAAGAGGTGGACTGGTGGAGGTAGCTACATCACTGAAACATCTTTAATTCTGATGACGAACCATTAACTTGGTGCCATCTTTATCAGAGACCGTTAGCAAATTCCGGCAGCTGATCTTTCCAGATAATTAATATTTTCTAGTATTGTAAGGCGCTTTAGGGTCTGTTCACTTTACTGCCAAAAAACTTTTGAAATTTTGGTAATGCCAAAATTTAGTTAGACAGTGATGGTGATGTTTAGTTTGTTGCCAATACTAAATTTTAGTAAAAGTTATGAGAGAAGAAAGTTCTAAAATATTACCAACAACCGGTGGCTTGCTAAAATTTTAACAACTTTAAAATTTGGTAAGGTTAAAAATGACTACAATCTAAACGGGCCTTTAGCTTTTAAATAGACTTATACAAGGACTAATGTATGCAGATTTATATGGATTTTAATAAGTCCAGACGAAAAGAACGGCGCGCGGGGGGTAAATCCAGAAGCGCTAGCTACATCATGTCACCTGCACATTTCACGACTGTTGTTGACTTGTGATACCTGAATGATGAACTGACACACGATATTCCATACTTGCTGTACAACAGCCATCTTATATAGTAGCTATCAATTAATGTGCTTAATATTGACATTAACCGTGTATAATTGAAGAGGTGGAATGGCGGAGATTCCCTCCGGTTTGAAATTCAACCCAAAAGTCTAAGCGGTTGGAGAAAGATGCGTGATTTACTTAGACCCTGTTTGTCCGTCACATCGGATGTTTGACACTAATTAGAAGTATTAAATATAGACTACTAGTAAAACCCATCCCATACTTTGGATTATTTCGCGAGATGAATCTATTGAGCCTAATTAATCTATGATTAGCGAATGTGATGCTACAGTAAACATTTGCTAATCGTAGATTAATTAGACTTAAAAAAATCGTCTCGCGAATTAGCCTTTATTTATCGAATTAGTTTTATTATCAGTCTATATTTAATACTCCTAATTGACGTGCAAAGATCCGATGTGACACGAACTTAAAAAAAAAGTCTCTGGATTCAAACAACCTCTTAATACACTAACACTTCCTCTTATGTGAGACACTCCTTATCTTAAACGTGGAATATTAAAGTGGTCTGCAATTAACTTATTTAATATTTAAATTCATTTTTATATTCCCCCAGTTTGAGATTATTTGTCGTTTTGACACAATCTCACAAACCGAGTAGCAATTAATTTAGGTCACCTTTTTCATATTAAATAGCATGGAGTGCTGCACCTAGCCAGTAAAAGAGTTGCACTGAGTTGGTTTAGTGGATGCCTATTAGAGTTGGGTTCGATTCCCAGGACTTTGCTTTTTGCATTTGGCATTAACTCATCCTTCAACGTCAGTTTTTTTTCCATTGCCAACAAATTAAAACTCCAACGACAAGTAATATCAACCTGGAAGGAGTAGTTCTGGTTTTTCTTTAGGGGCCATTGTATTTTTGCCCTCATTTTAAGGTCTAATTGTGATTTTACTCTTATTTTTTAGCTTTGTGATTTTGCCCTTCTTTTTTCAAAATGAAACTTGTGTTTGCCTATTCCGTAAGTGGTTTAACAGTGTTAAAAACCAAGTCAAAACATGCTTAAAATTCATACCAAGACTATGCTTGTCCTATTTTTCAACAAATTAATATATGAAAAATCATGTTAAAACATAAACCAAAATAATATATAAATATTTAATATTAAAATAGGGGCAAAATCACAAATTTCTTTAAAAATGGGGTAAATCTATAAATGATATATATGGATTTAACACCATTAAGTGGATCTAACGGAATAGGGGCACACATGAGCTTCAATTTAAAAAATGAGGGCAAAAACACAAAGTTGAAAAAGCAAGGGCAAAACACAATTAGGATTGAAAATAGGGATAATAACACAATAGTCTCTTTTCTCTATGTTGTTGCAATTTAATATTGTCTCACTGAGCAATTTTATATCAATAAGCATTTTTTAAAGAATAGTTGATTTTATTCATCCGGCTTTTGTAACCAAGGCCCATCAACAGAACACACAGTCTTTTATAGAACAATCAATAAGCATCTTGGATTTGGTGTGCATCAATTTTAATTGATTTTTCTTGGATGCCAATTTACATATAGAGCAGAGCGAGTTGCTTTTCTATTACAATTTATGTTAAGTTGTATACACCAACCAATTCAAATCAAAAGCCTAAGCGGTTGAAAAAAGATGGGCGATTTACTTAATACACTAACACTTCTCCTTACGCGAGATCCCCTCGAGTCTTAGGCGTGGAATATTGGAGTGGTCTACAATTAACTTATCTAATTGCATGTCAGCCAGGACTCAAACTCGAGACGTCTGACTCTGATATCATGTTAAGTTGCATGCACCGACCAGTTTAACTTAAAAGCCTAAGCCGTTAAAAAAGATGGCCAATTAACTTTATACACTCTAACCATTTAAATCACGTCTAGCGGCGTACCAAGGATGAGTTACATTTGCGTATACAGGCTGTAACTAATGCATGGTTATTAACCGATTTGCTGTATTGCTAACATCATGTTGTCTGCGGTCAAGTTTTATCTGTTCCTTTTAATTTCGTCTATCAGGCTCTAAGCCCATTCATGGTTATTTTTAGGAATATAGAACTCTCCTAGAATGATTAGTGCACTGGAATTTTTCTTGATTCGTTACTAAATCTCGGGCTCGAAGGGCGCCGTAACGAGCTCGAGCTTGCAGGATGCACCCCAAAGCTTGGAGGACAGCACGACCAAACTTGTCGTCATTGTGCCTTGCTGTGCCCTCAAGCTCCATCCCCCTTCCCTCAACACTCACTACTCTCGGAGCTCGGTCGAGGAAGAGGAGTCTTTAACAATGGAGTGATGGGCACTATATTGACCAGCGACGGGCACATGCCCACCTCCAAGCCTACATTGTTAGTCGCAGTTGCAACACAGGCACATGTATATAGAGCCAATGAGCCACAATGAAAGTTGGAAGCGTTTGCAGGAGAGATTCTGCTTCGCGGCGCGGGAGCTAGCCATAACGGCGTCTCAATGAGGTTGGGGGTTGAGGGGAGTTGCAATTGGTATCGTCCTGTGGATCCGACAATAGCTTTGTCTTTAACATGTCGTGGATGGTGGAGAGTTGTTTTTGTTTTTTGCATATGAGGTCCACATTTATCGGGGATGGCATATTCGGGGACTGTCAAAGCAATAATTGTCCAACTGATGTATACTAATAACAGGTTATTGGTGGAGTGTTTTTTGGGACTAGTATAAATGCTCGGAACTGCTTTCGTCCTGTATCATAGATAGGAAATTATTGTAATTGCTTGAAATTAGAAAGAATGTTAAGAGGTAAATGTCAACCGGTTATAATTGGTTGATACAAGAAAGTTGACGAGAAGTAGACATATTTGACACAAAAGTTTAATGCTATAAGCAGTTACAATATCGGAAATGCTAGAGTCTAGGCGTGAGCCAAACATCGGACGCTGGAACTTTTGTTTCAATGCGCAAAGAAGAGTTGTTTCACCCTCCAGGAAAAAATATTTCAGTCGTACACCACCGAAACAGTTTTGTTGAAACATTTTTCCTCCGAACGATAAAACATTTTTCTATATGCGTTAAAACATAATCACAGGTGTTTAATGTTTTGCTTCCCATTAGACGCCCAGGCCTAGTTGCGTCCTTATAATATTACTCGGATGTATTACTAGCGAGTGAAATCTCTCTAACCCGACAGTTTTCTTTTAGGGTAGCGTTTGTCTTTCAACCATCCCATCTCATCTGTAAATTAAACACACGCGGAAAGTATAATGGTGGAGACGCCAATACACCACTGTCAGACCATTCACACACATGATCAGTACACACCTATACGGATGCCAATAAATTACCTGAGAAACTAGAGACCACCCATAGTACGGATACAGGGCTACGGGCACATGTACACATCCACTCTAAACTCGTATACACGGTACACAAAACATGCATATATTTCTAAAACTGATGGACACTGGAACTATAACCATAGCGGGCCATTAGTGGCTAAGATTACCTTAGGCCTTGTTTAGCTCCAAAAATTTTTAGATTTGGTTGTCACATCGGATGTTTGACCGGAAGTCGGAAGGCTATTTTGGCGAGTAATTAAAAAACTAATTACATAGGTGTTACGGACCGCGAGACGATTTTATTAAGCCTAATTAATCCGGCATTAGCATCAGTAGATTACTGTAGCACTTATAGTTAATTATGGACCAATTAGGATCAAAAGATTAGTCTCGTGATTTACCTATCAACCGTGCAATTAGTTTTTTAATCTATATTTAATGGTTTATGTATGTGTTTAAAAATTTGATGTGATAGCCTCCTTCACCGATCACCACCACCACGCTGCTACTATGGGGAACTTTGGGCCGCACGGCGTTACGGCGTGTAGAAACGGGCCGTAGCAGGTTACCATCTATTGGGCTGCACTGCGCGACGATGGCCTCCTTTCCTTTGGGAGCGACCAGGCCAAGCCACCGCCGGCTCGCCGTCGCGGCCACCGGCGTCTCCTCGCCGGGACGGATACGGAGAGATAAGGGGCGGATACTCTCCGTGGTAAGGTAAGGTACGGATTCCGGCGCCCCTGCTTTTGTCTCTGTTCTACGAGTTGGGGGTCTTTCCGCTTGGAACAACGAGGGTTCGGGTAGAAACTAGCGCGCTCCCCACAGTGCAGATTTAATGGTGCACGATCCATTTAACTGAGCGCAAAGAGCTGGGAAGGATTAGGGGGTGCACGGGAGCCCAATCACCACAGTTGATTTGTAATTAGTTAGCAAAAAACAGGTTGGCTAGATTACCTGCGTTGTTTATGCTTCTACCAACACGCTCTTGCAAGAGAAAAATGTTAGATCTAGAGTTCATCTCTCATTTAGCAGTAAGACTGACAAAGTGTTACTGGTATATTATTTCACATCTATGACTATATAACGTTGATGCAAGTATTTGTTGGCAGCGCAAAGCTACTGCAGAGGAAGATGTTATTTGGGGTCCGATCTACTCCCAATGCTGGAGATTGAGTGTCGCTGCAGTTTGTGGGAGGACCTGACCGCATCACACAAACCTTTTGGGTTGGCATAGTGCATTACCCAATTTTGTGAGGCCTCAGCCACCATTTTACAAGAGGAATCCAGTAAGTGCTGCGGAGCTGTAATTTTGTCTTGTAGATAGTAGAACACAATGTGAAGTACTATACTGTTTCATTGTTGCTGAATTTACAGTTTGGTGTTACTGACATATCAAATCTTGCATCAGATTGAACTATTGACCTCTTCCTTCCTGTTCAAGAAGTGTGGCTGGGAACTGGGAATATTTCAGTTGTTTGAAGATAACCGTACTCATAATGCTATATTCCAGGTACTAGGTTAATAAATTCTTAACAGGATCAAGACAACAGTTCATGCCAGCAAGTTTGTTCAGACAAATCTTTCGACTGACGAGAAATGAACTTGTAGAGCGTTTAAAATTGTGCTGCAGAATATCAAATGAGTTTGGTTTCTGGAGGAGTCTTGGATTATCAAATCAGCTTTATTATTTTTGAGGGATCAGACTTCAGACTACTACTGAAGGGAAGCCCCAGGATTACATCAGAACTACTTTCATGTCAAGAAAGAGTTGCCCGGTGCGATGTATTAATTGTATCTTGCAGTTGGCCTTCCTCTTCCGAAGCTTGGTCCAGGTACCCATCAATTACTTGAACATATAAAAAGTACTCCCTCCGTCCCATAATATAAGGGATTGGGACTATTCATTTGTAATAATCAAACATTCTTCTTATTCAAAAATTTAGTGCAAATAGAAAAATTGATAAGTCATACTTAAAGTACTTTAGATAATAAAACAAATAATAATAAATAATATTTCAAATTTTTTTTGAATAGGACGAGTGGTCAAACATAGCAGTCCAAAAGTCAAAATCCCTCATAATATGGGATGGAGGGAGTATGTGCTTAGGATTGCTGGCAAGTAATGTTGATATGACATATGCTTTTATGATACTATACAAAATGATGGCGTGGCAAAATAACATACTTTTATTTATCATGTCTCTCAGCTGTATATATTTCAGAATTATGATAAGTTCTCAACTTAAGATGTTTGCATCAGAAAATTCTGCTCGCATTGAGTGATTGCCTGCAATAGATTGAAGTAGTCGTGGCACGGGGGGTATGCTAACTTCAAGAAAACCTTCAAGATATTGAACAACTTCACTCATTCTTGGTCGATCATGCTCACGATCTTGAATGCACCAGCATGCAACCCTGAAAGCTCTTTCTACCTGCTCCAGGTTGACATCATGATGTAAATTTTGGTCCACCAAACTCCCAACATCACCATCCAGCAGCTTATGTGCCACTAACAAAGGGAAATATTCATAGTCATCACGAGTTCCAAATTCTTTGCTTGTGTTCCTCCTTCCTGAGATGATTTCCAGTAGAACCATGCCATAGCTATACACATCGACTTTTGATGTAATTACTGTACCACTAATCCATTCAGGTGCAAGATACCCTATAGTTCCTCTCACTGTAGTGAGAACTTTGCTAAACTCTCTTCCCAGAAACTTTGCCATCCCAAAATCTGCGATTTTTGGAACAAATGACGCATCAAGAAGTATGTTCTCTGGTTTAATGTCACAATGTATAATGCAATCCTGGCAACTATCATGCAAGTAGGCTAGTCCTCTAGCAACTCCAAGAGCAATTTGATACCTTATGCTCCATTTTAAGAATGTAGCATTACTATGAAATAAATGGGTATCGAGAGATAGATTTGGCATGTGTTCATAGACAAGCAATCTTCTATCACTCTCACAACAAAAACCAATTAGTTTAACTAAATTGATGTGTTGGATGATCCCTATTGATTTCACTTCAGCTCTGAATTGCTTCTCCCCTTGACAAGCACCATCAAGCCTTTTAACTGCTATGACAATAGACTCATTTATAAACCCTTTGAACACAGAACCAAAACCACCTGCTCCTAGCTTCTCTGAAAAGTTTTTTGTTGCATGTTGCAGATCAGCATATCGAAATGCAATAACACCATTGCCACTATGGAACTTCTTTACTCTGTGACTAGATAGCCAACTCTTGTTCCTTTGAATGATCAGTATCAAGAAGAGTGCCAATAAAGCAAAGGAAGCGACACTTGCACTAATGATAACGGCAATGTTTATTGGTTGTTTGTTGTTTTTTGTACCTTGCACGTCTGGCACCTCTTTGGCAGCAAGTCGAAGGTAAAGAGTTACTCCATCAATACTAGTAATTTCACCACATTTTAGCTGTTTCACATTAATCAATTCACCATCCCACACAAAGCATCCTGTATTACCATAGTAATATGCCGTGCAAGTGCAGTTGCTCAGGCAAACTTGTGCGCATCCACCTGCACTTGTAGCATCTTTTATGATGTAGCCATTGTTGGGTAATGCAACACATTGCATAGGGTAGAATCTGTCTTGCATACTGGTGTTTTTGTTGATGCTACAATCTAACGGAGTATTTCTTACACAGCCACCAGTTCGATCATTTAGCTCCCAGTCATTGGGTGATCGTACAGAGAAACCCTTCATACAGCTACAGACAGGAAGCTTGTTCTCTTCGCAGACTGTGAAAGCTCCACAAATGCCATAGACTTCACACTGCTTTGGGTTGGTGTAGATTGGTACCCAATCTTGTGCATTCTCCACCCATAATAATATCTTGGATTGACCAGAGATCTCTAGTGTAAAACGCATGATCGTTTTGTTATCTAGTAAGGTATATGTGAAGTACTCTTCTTCTTCATTATTGACAAAAGTAAAATCGATTAATTGTTGGCCTGTCATCTCTGGTATGGAACCAAAGTAATGGCCGTTCCATTCTCCACTCGACCAGTATGGTATGGAGTTGAAAGCTGCAAGGATGAACCTGGCAGAACCATTGTTCTCAGTTAGCTCGTAACTATACATGCCAGAAGCTGGGTCTACTGAGTTTTTCCTGGAAACAAGACGCCGGTTTAGGCCAGTGACCTTATTCCAGCCTAGCTTTGCACCTGCAAGATGGGTATTTGTTGGGTAGTCAAAACTTTGCCAGAAGACAACCGAAGAGCTAGAAGTGTTCTGGAGGACAAGGTTGCCATTATCAAATAGCTTGGCCATTGTGGTGTTTGCTGTTGTGTTAGCTTGGGTAGACCAGATGATGATCTTGGTGGCCTGATCTAAGATGATTAGGTTTCCGTCACCGGAGATTGTGGCCTCCGGTAAAGTGGGGCCAGTGACAGGCTTATCTCCATTGGCAACCCATGCTGGAGTGCACTTTGACACTTGGTTGAACCATATGCCTAAGTACCAGTTTGAAGCATTTTGGGAGGACTTACTGCTGGTTTTGAAGAAGCCAAAAGCAAACTTGCCGTTGCTGGACACAAGCTTGTCATTGCCGGTGAGTGCTTGCCCGACTGAGATGGTGTCTGTCGCCTTGCAACATGCAGGAACGTGCATCATGAAGAGGAGGACAAGGATAGCAATGGGAAGAGACATGGTGAACAAATGGGAGAATTAGCTAGCACAGTTGCACTGCCTGCACAGGTATTTGGGTGAGGTGAAGGACAGAGATGCCAACTTCTGCTTCAGCGTGTGGATACGTTAAAACACACTAGTGCAGGAGAGAATGTGATTAAGCATGCATGGTCATTGGGACTTGGTAGACGGAAAAATATTTTGAAGGCAGAAGAAAGATGGAGTCATTGGCCTGACCTGCACATGTGGCAGTAAAATACGTCATGATAGAGACATATAACGACTATTAGGACATAATGAACAATTAATCGGCTTGCTGATTAAAGAATCCAAAAGAACGGGTATTTCTGTCACGGATCATCGACCGGGTTGGATTTGGATCCACTTGTTGGTAAATGGTACTTTGACAGTGGCAAAAAATGACATCTGAAAGCTTGCTACTTGAACCGCTAGTGACGAATGATCCAAATTTGTGCTCAACATCTGTATCAGCCGGCGAATTAAAGTATCTGAGAGTACGGGTGATTTCTGTCATTGATCGTCCGGGTTGAATTTGGATCCAGTTGTTGGTAAATGGTACTACCTTGACAGTGGCGTAGATAACATCTGAAAGCTTGCAACTTGCACCGTATTGATGAATGATCCAAATTTGTGCTCAACCACTGTTTGTTTTTCAACTTTGAGAACTAAATTTATCATGTCTTCCTATACTTCTATATTGTTTCCGAGATATTATTAATGTCTTATCATTGCCGATGTTCTGGATTTGCAGAGCTAGTCAAACTGCTGACGAGTCCAGTGCAGTGATCTTCGGAGAGAATCCGTCGTCTGTTTAACCTTTAAAATGCAATCACGATTAGCATGCCCATTAAACAAATGTTCCTTGTAAAGTTGGTACGAAATTTGATCATTCCCGGAAGGCCAGATCAACAGAACGCGACAACGTTGCTGTCTGACCGATTTCGACGATTTTGGATAGGCACTTTGATATGCAGATTTAGGACTTTTTTGTGCGATCTTGTATAGTGATGGCATGACGGAATGAAGAGATGACTTTTGAGAAAATAATGGACAGTGAGATGCGCGGCTTGTCTCAACGATCGTGTCATACTGCCATAGCCAGCTGAAATAGTAGTAGTAGTAGCCGGCTAGCCGCTAGCCTGCTACTACTAGTTTTGTAACAGCCTGCTTCATTCCGACTGACTGACATATAATATCTGGAGTGGACATCCTTAATTCTGATGGCATAGCATAAAAGCCATCGACATGGTGTTTATGATAAGCAAATTCTGGAGAGTTATCTTGGTAGTACCATAGGATAGATACATCATATCACTTATTGACTGTTTTGATTCAAGTTTTAGCCACTGAAGACCTGAATGACGGACAGTCAATCAATCAGGATTTCAGGTTTGTGCAGAGCAAAAGTGATGAGCCATCCATGCATACAGTTCACTATACCATCGCAACGCCGACAATCGCGGCTCACGACGACGAATTCAGATCGGAATTTCACGACGACCATGGCATCCTGGGAGATGGAGCTACAGCTATGTCGAGTTGTCGACACATTCAAATCCTCTCCATTTCTGAATACGGCGGCGCGGAGCAACTGATCGATCAGCGATCAGTGAACTGTTCTTCAGCGAACTCATAAGCAACAGCATTCTTGTGTGATTGATAGTCTGAAGACTGAAGAGATCAGGAATTGCACACGGACTTAATTTTCACGTGGACACCATTTTGTTAGTTTCCTGGATGATGGATAGAAAACTTTGAAATCTCCTATATTATATAGAGGAGGTAAACAACTCTATTTAAAAAGAAGAAAGATGCAGGAATTACAAAGTCTCTTTTATCCTCGTAGCAGAAATGCCGACTGCAGTTGCACATACTATCAGTCCATGACGCACTCGTACATGCATATATTTGTAGAAAAGGGATTAAAAGTATTTACAAGGATTCCCGAACTGAAATATTAATTAGCTGGAAAAGAATACGAGGGGCCTGTTGAATTTGAGCTTCCAGCTATCGCTTGAAGTAGCCTTGGCATTGGGGGCATGCTGATTTCAACTAGACCCTCAAGGATTTGAACCACTTCTCGCATTGTTGGCCGATTAATCTCATTATCTTGGATGCACCAACATGCCACTTTGCATACTATTTCAGCCTCCTTTATGTCAAAGTCACCGTTTAATCTATAGTCAACCAAACCACCCAAATCTCCATCAAGAAGCTTACACGCCACAAGCACCGGGAAATAAACATTATGATCACCAGAACAAGAACATGAGGTATATGAGTTCCTCCTTCCTGATATTATTTCTAGCAAGACCATCCCATAGCTATAAACATCAACTTTTGGTGTAATAGGAACACCACTAATCCATTCAGGTGCAAGGTAACCTGCGGTTCCTCTCACCGTGGTCAAAACTCGGCTAAAATCCCTTCCCAAAAGCTTTGCCATCCCAAAATCTGCAATTTTTGGAATGAATGAGGCATCTAGAAGGATGTTTTCTGGTTTAATATCACAGTGCATGATACAATGTTGGCAGTTTTCATGTAAATAGGCCAATCCTCTAGCAATTCCAATGGCTATTTGATACCTAAAATTCCAGGTAATTGTAGTACTACTCTGAAATAATTGGAGATCAAGTGAACGATTTGGCATGTGCTCGTAAACAAGCAACCTCCTGCCACCCTCACAACAAAAACCGATTAGTTTAACCAAATTGATGTGTTGGATGACTCCAATTGAGCTCACTTCAGCCCTAAACTGCTTCTCACCTTGACACGCATGATCCAGCCTTTTCACTGCTATAGCTGTGGAATCACTTAGAGATCCCCTGAATACAGAACCAAAGCTACCTCCTCCAAGCCGCTGCGTGAAATTTTTAGTTGCAAGGCGCAAATCAATGTATCGAAACGCAATAATTCCATTGTAAAACTGAGAATCATTCAATGTGTCACCCAGGAACTTTGTTTTACTCAGTCTCACCAGTAGTAGGATTAGTGGTAGCAAACATAATAAAGCAAAACTTGCAAAAAGAATTACTCCAATAACCATTCCTTTTTGATCGACGCCCGGACTAGATAATTCTTTTGCAGCAAGGCGAAGATAAATGGATTCTCCATCCGTATTGCTACCGTCACTACATTGATTTTTCCTTATATTAAGCAATTCATTATGCCAAATAGAACATCCATCATTGCTGTAGGAATAAGCAGTGCAAGAACAATTATTCAAGCAAACTTGTGCGCAATCATTTGAACTTTTAACACTTCCTATATTCTGGGCATTTGAGGGCAGTCTAACACATGGCATAGAATAGAACTTATCGGACGAATGAGTTGTGGTTTTGGTATTAATGCAGTCTATGGGAGTATTTCTTGAGCATCCTGCCGTTCGATCTTCCAGTTCCCAATCCTCAGGTGATGTTATGGAGAAGCCCTTTATACAGTTGCAATTTGGAAGCTCGTTATCAATGCAAACTGTGAAAGGCCCACAAGTTGCATAGACATCGCATTGAGCTTTAGGTTGGGCATAGACCATCGTCCAATCTTTTGAGCCTTCAAACCAAAGGAACTCCTTAATTTGACCTCCGATGTCCAGTACATGACGACTAACAATCTTTTCATCTAACAAATTAGATATATAGTACTTCTCTCGGTCATTGTCAACAAATGCTGAATTGAATAAAACATGGTTTTTCATCTCTGGGATTGAGGCGAAGCTATCACCATTCCATGCTCCGCTAGACCAATATGGTGTGAAGGATTTTAATGGTGTAAGCAAGGCCTGATTAACACCAGCGGGATCTAACTCTTCGCAATACATACCGGTAGCTGGGTCTACTATGTTTTTCCACGAAATAATACGACGGTTTAGGCCACTGATCTTGTCCCATCCAAACTTTATCCCAGGGAGAAGTGTATTTGTGGGATAGTCAAAGCTCTGCCAAAAAACCTCTGAAGAATTTGAGGGGTTTGTTAGGATGAGATTTCCACTACTCAAGAGCATAGCAACGGTGTTATTGGCAGTGATATTAGCTTGGGTAGACCAAATGATGGTCTTGGTTGATCGGTTTAAGATGACAAGGTTTCCATCATGAAAGATTGTTAGCTCTAATGAGGTGGGATCATTAATTGGTTTATCCCTATTTGCAATCCATGCAGGAGTTATCTTGGGAACCTGATCGAACCATATTCCTAAGTACCACTTGCTAGATTTCTGGGATGCTTTTCTCTTTATCTCAAAGAAGCCAAGTGCGTACCTGTCATTTTTCGAGACGAGCTTGTCTGTTATGGCAAATGCTTGGCCAACTGAGATGGTGTCCGCCATGGTAACACTTGTTGGGATGCATAGAGAGAACAAGAGTATTGCTATATAAATGAGGAGAGCCATGGTGAGCAACTGTTTGATAGGTGATCACTGTTCACTTCTACTTTCATTTATAGTAGGGAAATGAGGCCAAATCCAAATAGCAACAGCTAGTACTTACATAATGATGAAGTGTAAAATGGTACAGTGGATACATTTCTCGACGGTGATGTAAAGATATTTTGTTATAAATTCGGATTCATCCACGGCATGGCAACGTGTGACAAATGATAGTCGTACATATTTTACTTTTCAATTAGATTTCAATGGTATCCCAATGGTAAAGATAACTCGAGACGACCACATATCATAGGTTCTTATCGTGTTGTTATGCTTACTAGCGAGTGAACTCAAACCCAATAGTTTAATTTTTAAGAAAATTTAGGGCCAATTTGGTTTGAGGCCTTGGTTGGCCTTACCAATTTTCGGTAACGCCAAATTTTTGGTAAGGTCAAAATGTATTTCGTTTGAGGCTAAAATGCATGTGACTTGTCTAATTTTGTGAGAGTAATATTTGTCTTTTAGCTAGATTGTTATGCGAAAATTTGGCTTAAATCTAAATGGTAGTGAGTATTATTTAATTGGCCAAAATTTTTGCTAAGTCTAAATTTGGCCTCAAATAAAACCAGCCCTCAGAATCCTTTCATACCTCTTGATACCTGATCAGTACTGCGTGAGAGATACCTAGTTTATTACGGTGGAGATTTGAATAATACCCTGCCAGTAGGATAGATGCAAATATCTTAATGGTCAGCCTGAGCGGGCTAGTAAACAGATTCAAAATGCATATAGCCTTATTAAAAATGCAAATAACTTAATTTGGCCATCTTTATCAGTATTGCAATCGAGCAGTGCCGTTGTGGCAAAGGCATAAGCTAAAACCACCAGGTGTCAATTGCCAACCTCATATTGACTCCATGAATTTACACGAAAAATCAGCTATATGAACCAAAGATCGAGGCTTTCAGAAGCTGTTGTGTCTACTTCTACCACACACGCACACATATCTTGACCGCCAATAAATCAGCAAAGTCACCGGAATGCTTTCAAGAACTTGCAGGGTACGTAATGATCCCATTCCTTGTGTTCAATTAGTGCAGGACTTGCGGCGGACCTTTGTGCACGTATTAATTGGTGGCTCGCTGCCTGATCACTGATGACAGAATTAATTGGTGGTTTGCTGCCTGATCACTGATGACAATAGGTGTTACCGTGGGGTTTGTGTGAATTGCCCGGCTTGCCAGCTCGTTGCGTTGCCGTAGATCTATATGCTTGCTCCCTCCGTCCAGCTAGTGAACCTCATTTCCTCGGCTAACGGCTTATACGGTTCACAATATTGAAAAATTGTAGGAATAAAATACTAGGATTGTATATGCCAAAAAAGGATTAAAAAATATAAATTCAATGGTATGTAGAATTTGGAATATAGGAATATATAAATTAACCATAAGAATTAGCATCCATCATATGCCAGTCAACTGACAGGAACCGCCTGCGTCACTCCTGGGCGACTCGGGCTGCGGAAAACAAATCGCTGCCGCCACCCCTCTCCCCCTTCCTCTCCCTCGTAGCCGCCGGAGCTAGCTGACGGCAAAGCCACGCAGCCCACAACGGTGGTGGCTCTGGCTGTAGATGCAGTGCCGACGATGATGCAAATCCGACGCTGGTGGTTTGGTCCACCGTTGCACCTCTCCTTCACCGTCAATCTGATCTTTTTTTACTGCAGCTACTCATGATGACATCTTCATCACTAATTAGGAACACCCATATGAACTTATAGACAATTGTCATCTTAGTTTCGAATCGAGGTATCGCTTACACCGATAGTCTTTCTTTTTTAGATGGACTCTACGAATTTTGGGCATGTGTCTTTTTGGCTTGTTCACGATATTATCATCGTAGGGTGACATTTCTAAAGAAGGTTGAATATTGTGATGTTATGCGGCTGATTGGATTTGGGCAAAGAATGAGATATGTGGAGGAATCGGTATGGTATGAGGGGGCAACAATATTGAGGACTTCGATTTGGTTGTGCTCTTTGAGTACTCTTTCGTCAATTACGGGGTTAATTCCCTAGCATTGACCTTTGTTGGTTTTATTTGGCAATGATGATTTCCTTATTGAAGATATTGTTTGGAATTCAAAGAATTTACTCCTTATGGTGAAAACTTATGTTCTGGCCTTTACTGTTTGGATCATGGCAACAGCGGCACGTGCGCATGTCATTTTTCTCTTTGGAGGTGTTGCTTTCGGAGGACCTTGGTCGCGGTTCAAGTATTGCTTTGGTGGAGTTTAATATGAAGATTACTTATGGTTGTAGCCTGCCACGATATGATATTTGTTGTCATATCGATTTTTTTAATAATTATAAGTTGTGTGTATCCTAGTTATGCAGAGTCCGGAAGTGGTTTTCGATTAGGTTTATCATCTTGATGTAATGGTCTGAGATCAATAAAACTTCTTTTATCTAAAAAAACATGCCAGCCAACTAAAAAACGAGTTCGGAGTAGGCGTTTTGAATTATGCGAAATGCCAACGTTAAGGTTGCTACAATATTTCTGTGAAGTTTCTGCTAGTGATTCTTGTGAACCAAATGCACGATGAACAGACATGTAGCCTAGTGGTTACGAGAGCCTCAGTAGCACCTAAAGTCCTGGGTTTGGTTTCTCGTGGGAACGAATTTTCCAGGATTTAACAGCTTTATGCTTTTAGTGGTAAGTGACGTACCCATCGACAGCGAGGCGTCTGTGGTGACTTTGTCAATCTTAAGAATTTGTCGGTCCAGTCTTCAAAGATGATCATAGGAGTAGGATTTGCGTGTGTGTTTATAGGGACGCGTGTGCGTGCGTTGTAAGTGTTTACGTCGTACCGTACCGTGTAATTCTAAAAGAAATGTATGGACAGTGAAAAATCAAAATTCCTTCGCGTGATTCCCGTGAACACTAATTACATGAATAGTAAAAAAAATCCAAAGGAATTGTCAATATCTCCCAAGAATCATAGAAAAACAAAAACCCAGTGAACCGAATGAGCTCAAACGTGAGAGGTGATCTTTTTCTAGAACTTGTAAGCCAAGACTATGTTATGCACATACACTGCACCATGGTCAAGATTTTGCATCAGTCATATATGGGGAAAGGTAGCAATTCAAAGTCAACCGACGATCTGATGGCAATACTTGGTTTGGGGACAAGCTGTCTATCGGTGATATTAATGACTTATGCGGGTGAAACTGTCTGTCAGCGATTACACTAATTGGGTCAGCCAGTCAGTCGCCAAAGCCGTCTCTCGGCAGTTCAGCACAAAAAATTGCTCGGCGCCTGCGGGCTGGCCAAAATATTTCTGGCATGAAGATCTTATCCTCGGCTTGAAACTACACACACCAGTTTTAGATTTTTGTCGCACACAAAACGAGACAATCCATTAACATAAGATTAATTAGGTATTAACTATTTAAAAACTTGAAAAATGGATTCATATAATTTTCAAAGAAACTTTTATATAAACTTTGTTTGAAAAAAACACACGGATAATCATTTTAGGAAGCGTGCTAACGGAAAAAAAAGAAAAAATCCATTCCATGCTGATTCAAACAGAGCCTTAGTCAAAGATTAGCACCCTAACCCCCTTCATCGCCACGGCCCACGCGTGTGCGTCCAAATCTGCCGCTCCCCGTCGCAGCCACGAGCAAAGCGCCTCCGGCTCCATCGCAAACATGAGCAGCCCACCCCATCTCCATCCAGGGGCGGATTCAACATGGGTGCAGGGGAGGATCGAGTCCCCCCCTACACCCAACGAATCAATGGGAGCTCCCCCGAAGCTCCTCCTTAAAAATTTCGCCATACATAAAAGTTAAGAGGTCGGAAGAATAGGGAGGAACTCTAAACCTCCCTATTTTCAGTTCCTGGATCCGCCCCTGTCTCCATCTGACACCACTGCACCTTCAAGTCAGCCACCACCATATCATCTCTCCGCGAGTAGCTGTTGTCGCCTTGTCGGTGCACTCCATCGCATCTTGCCACCGGCCACCGCCACCACTGTGGCCTATCCCTACCCAAATACAAATACTTAGTGGTTAATGTGGCCATTTCAGTCGAACTTAGTATTAGAAATTTTGATGGCATGGGGTGATATTGTATAAAAATACTCTTTTTTATTAAGAAAAAACAACACTAGATGGTGCAATGTACACCACTGTAAATCTATAATAAGAAAAATAAAAAATACACACCACACCACCCGCGATTCTACAAAATCCTTCACCCACCACTAAGAAAAGAACTAGCATCGCACCATCAGAGGGCTAAGCATGACTGGATGCCGCAAGACCTACAACATAGCATTTATCGTACCACTTGTCAACATCATCAAACGGCTAAAAACACCCTTCATCTCAGGGACACCACTAGGGTGATGAGTTGCAAAAAGGAGAGGTTGAGAGAAAGATAGAACCACACATCACCTTGCAAAGACCACCCGAATCCAAAAGCAACACCTCGATTATTTCAAACCAAAATAGACAATAACAAGACCTCTTAGGCTCTTAAGCGACACCTCTATAGAGAACAAAATGCCTTAAACGCTGGCACCGTCTTTATAGGGATCCAGGATAGGCTTTTCACCTTGATGATCTCGTCAAGGATCAAGGAGGGTGAGGTGCCTTGACAACTCCCCCTACAAGGATCACGGCACCCAAGAGAATTGTCATTGCCGGTCTAGCAAGCCGTTGGGCTATGTTGTCACATGTTGCATGACTACTCATTGTAATCACAACTGTGTAGAGACCGTTGCACTGATGCCTCCTCCCCCTGTCCCTCCGCCCCCTTGACCAGCTTTTGATGCCCTTTCTAGACAGACACAGGCATTGCAACTATGACATGAGTTATCACCATAGTAGACATGAGTTGTCACCATAGTAGGTCTTCTCCCTAGGTAAACTCTGATCACTACCCTATGGCGCCCACACTTGTGCACCCGCTATTGCCACCATAGACCACGCTGCCGACTTCACTTTAGGGCACCATGCATCTACCATGGCACCCTTCTGCGCACTCTAGTCTAGAATCTCAAGGCGAAGAGGTGTCATAGTCAGCCGAAGGGCGCTAAATCTGCCCATGGATGGGGGTCAAATCCGACAACTCCCATCATTTCTGACAATGAGAACGAGCGTTGTCGCTACCATTCGTGCTGATGTGTCCATGTCTAGGCAAAGGGGTTAGATCAAGGCATGTGCCGACCATCATCGTTGTGCGCCGACAACCGTGAACGCGATCACACCGTCGTTGTGCTTCACAGGAACCGCATCCACTACTGTCATGGACACTAACGAGCCCAACAAAATACACATTCGCATCAGGCCACCACCATCCTCTTGCCTTATCACGCCGCCTACCACCACTTAGGCTTGTTATTGGCTGGATACTGGGAAAGGATGGCCCTGCCGCCGCCGATCTCTCTGCTCTCTAGGTTTTCAGCAGGCAACTCTAGTGGTGGCAGTGTTACGAGGGTAGAGGAGGCAGTAGGGTTTGGGGTGGCGCATTAGTCTCTCTTCATCCGGTATAACTAGTTCCAAAATTAATTCTCAGACATTGCAGAACTGAAAATTAAATTCAATTGACTCTAAAATACATAATAAACCAGGAAATTCCTTGCAAAAATTACTAAAATTGGTAGAAAAAGTGCAGTTTAGATCCATCAATTTTTACAAAACTAAAATAATAATCTCTAAACTTTAAAATGGGTACTATTCATACCACAGATTTACAAAACATTCACACTGAGAAAAGATTAGGAGCAAGATAAATGTGAATTTCCAGCCATAGCTTGAAGCATTTTAGGTATTGGGGGCATGCTTCTTTCAACTAATCCTTCCAAAAGCTGAACCACCTCTCCCATTGTTGGCCGATCAATTTCATCATGTTGTATGCACCAGCACGCAACCTTGCAAGCTATTTCAACCTTATTTAGATCAGCATCACCTTGTAACTTGTTATCTATCAAACTTGCCACGTCTCCTTCAAGAAGTTTTTTTTGCAGCATGCACAGGAATATAAATATTATGGTTTCCACCACTAGAATATGATGCATATGAATTCCTCCTACCTGATATGATCTCCCACATGACCATACCATAGCTATAAACATCTATCTTTGGTGTAACAGCAACACCACTAATCCACTCAGGCGCAAGGTACCCCACAGTTCCCCTTACCGTAGTCAAAACTCTACTAAAGTCTCTCCCCAGAAATTTTGCCATTCCAAAATCTGCAATTTTTGGAATAAATGAAGCATCAAGAAGAATGTTTTCTGGTTTGATATCACAATGAATGATACAGTCATGAAGCTCTCATGCAAGTAGGCCAGTCCTCTAGCAACTCCCAGGGCTATTATGTTATTGCTCTGAAATAGGTGAAGATCAAGGGATCGATTTGGCATAAATTCATAAACAAGCAATCTCTTACCACCTTCGCAACAGAACCCAATCAATTTAACTAAATTGATGTGTTGGATTATTCCAAGTGATCTCACTTCAGCCCTAAATTGCTTCTCTCCTTGCCAAGCATGGTCAAGCCTTTTCACCGCTATGGCTGTCGAGTCATTTAGAAATCCTTTGTACACACAACCAAAGCTTCCTCCCCCAAGCTTCTCCATGAAACTTTTAGTTGCATGTTGCAAATCAATGTACTGGAATGCAATTATACCATTGCAATCTTCAATGTTATTCAGCTTACCACTGGAGAACTTTGTTTTGTTCCTTGAAATAATTAGTACCATTATCAGTACTGCTAAAAAACCCAGAACAGTAAAGCTTGCACCAATACCAACTCCTATAAACATTCCTTTTCTGGTGGCCTTCTTAACTTGCAATTCTTTTGCGGCAAGACGAACGTATAGAGTTTCTCCATTAGTGTCGGTAGCGGCACTACATTGTTGTTGTCTTATGTTAAGCAACTCCTTTTGCCAAACAGAGCATCCAGCACTCCCAAAGAAGTATGCAGTGCATGTACAGTCACTCAAGCAAACTTGAGCACATTCACTGGCACTGGCAGCATTTCTCATGCTATGGGAACTTTGGGGCAATCTAACACATGGCATAGGATAAAACATGTCTGTTGAACCTGTGCTTCTATTGCTAATGCAATCTAATGGACTATCTCTCGAGCACCCACCGGTTCGATCATCTAGCTCCCAGTCCTTGGGTGATTTTACTGTGAATCCCCTTATACAGTTGCAATACGGAAACTCACTGTCGTTGCAAATAGTGAAAGGTCCACAATTTGCATACACGTCACATTGGGCCCTAGGTTGAGCATACAACAGTACCCAGTCCAGTGAGGACTCGGACCAGATGTATGAATTTGTTTGACCTGAGGTGTCCAAGAAACGATGAATGATCATAGCCTCATCGTTTACGGAGTATATAAAGTACCTCTCTTGATCATTGTTGACAAATGTAAAATTGAAAATATGGTGGCTTGACATCTCTGGCACCGAGGGAAAATATTGGCCGTTCCATACACCACTTGACCAGTATGTTATGGACGAGTTTAATGGTGCAAGGACGTGTTGGATCAACTGGTTAGCACCAGTAGGGTCCATCTCCTCACAGAACATGCCAGTAGCCGGCCTAATCAAATTCTTCCAAGAAACAAGACGGCGATTCAGGCCGGTGACCTTGTCGAATCCGAGCTTCTCACCGGGGAAGAATGTGTCTGTGGGGTAGTCAAAGCTCTGCCACAAAATGGTTGCAGAGTTTGAGGAATCCTGCAGGACGAGGTTTCCACTATCCAAGAGGACAGCAACGATGTCATTGCTTGTGATGTTTGCTTGCGTGGACCAGATTATGGAGCTAGAGCTGTTAGATTGGTGTAGGATGACAAGGTTGCCATCGTGTGAGAGTGTGAGATGGAGTTCGAGTGAAGTGGTGGTGTCCATGATGACTGGGCTATCCCTGTTTGCAACCCATGCCGTAGTCAGCTTTGGGACGGTATTGAACCAAATGCCAAGGTACCAGCTGGTTGGGGTGGTGGTGTTTTGGGAGGAGTCGATGCCTGTCTTGAAGAATCCGAGCGCGTACCTGCCATTGTTGGAGACGAGCTTGTCATCTCTGCCGACTTGTTGGCCGGGTGAGATGGTGTTCGTCATCTTCGTCGTAGCTGAACTTGCTGGGGTGTGTATGGAGAGAAGCGCGGTGAGAACGAGAAGGATAGCCATGGCGAAATGAGGGAGTGATCTTGTACACTGGCTGGTGCATGGCTACTAACTGCTTTATGCCTTTATCATTTTGGTTTTTAAAATACAGCCGTACATTAAGAAATATGGAGAGAAAAGCATGGCGTTTTGGTCCAGTACGGCCGCCAAATTAACTAAGCAAAGAAAAATTCCAATGGTGTGATGCAAGATCTTCAGACTTTGCCAACAGTACAGCACGAGTAGTACTGTTTTTTCTGAACCTGGTACACTGGAAAAATCGTTAAGCTTTGTGCATGAGCATGAACAAACGATAGATCTTGCCAATATAGTTACAGAGGAATTATCAGAGAAAACCATTAAATAAGTAAAAACCCATGAAAACTAGACCTAAAAGTTTTGTAAATCCATAAAAAAAATAATTATAGATAGATACAGACATGAATCCCACCCGTACCAAATATTAACTTCAAACTCAACTTTATTTATTTGGTAGAAACGAAAACAACAAAATCGGGTGAAAAGTACACCACCTGACATTTGTTATTTTTATTGCTCGCAAATGGAGTTGGGTTTTGATTTGATATTTTCTAGGGATGTGGTTCATGTCTACCCCTGTCAATAGTACTTTTTTCATAAGTTAACAGAACTTTTTGGTTCAGTTTTCTTGGGTTTTTACGACATCTTCCGTTATCATCTTCATTGTTCGGCGATCTACTACTGGTACAAGATCCTCGCACAAGAGGAGCACCTTACGACAGCATTATTTTGTCAAAGCATGCTGCCATCACGAGTAGCGACAAAAGCCCAACCCCACGTATTTTCTGTCGATTCTCATTGTGGACTCGTAAAGCAGTTCCCTACGGGCCCATGAGAGACAACACATGCTGAGCTAGGGTTTATGGGCCGAATCCGTTTTTAAAATGGATATTAAATTTTCAGTAGTTTTTATTTTATTTTTATTATTTGCTGTCATTTTTTAATATTGTAAATTTGAGTGAAAATTGTAATAGGGATGTGAAAAATTTGAGCAAACTGTGTATTCAAATTTTCAAATTTGAAAACTTCCGATTCAACTTTGAAAAAAAAATCAACTCAATTCTGAAAATTCTCAACTCAAAATTTAAAATTTTTCAAAACTTTTAAGTTGATGTTGGAAACTATAACTCGATTTTAATAAACTCTCAATTGACATTTTTTTTAAAAAAAATCCAACCAAACTTTTTAGAATTTTGAACTCAAATTTTAGAACTCTCAACTCAAAATTTTAATTTTTGTAGCTTAACTATTTAAATTTTCAACTTAATTACTCATTAATTACTCCACCGTCTTTTAATATAAGGCGTCCTTATTTTTCACAAAGTCAATATTTAAAAGTTTTGACTAATAGTTAAACTAACCATATTGGTGTTTAGTATTATGCATGTGACATCATTAGATTTGTACTTGAATGTGTTTTCATATGATGTAAATTTATAGTTTTTAATAATTTCTCATGGAATGAAATAATGGTCAAAGTAAAGTATTGTACATCGTGTACTATTGAAATACGAAGGAGTATTTATTAAGGAAGTAGTTGACGGGTCTAAGGGGCTGTTTGGGAGAAATTAGCTCCATCTCCAATTTTTTTTGCCAAACACTAGTAGTGGAGTAGCTCTGGCTCTTCAATTCTAGCTCCATCTTTAAGTTTTTTCTAGAGCTCCTCAAGGGGTACTCCACCAAAACATGGAGACATATGTCCCCATGGAGATGGTAGAAAATTACCCACCAATGCCATCCATTTCACAAAAAAAACGATTCGTCTATTCCTCCACCGTACCACACGACTCCTCTCTTTCGCAAAATCTGTCGCACAGGCAGGCGCACGCCGGCGCCAACCCTAGCGCCGCCGCCGGAGGCTTCCCCACGCGCTGCCGCCGGTGAGATGGACGGATTCGGCGTCGAAGAGGAGATCCTGGCCGCCGGTGCTGCCCTGGGCCG
>CM002482.1:11076700-11099423 GCA_000325765.3 Leersia perrieri | reverse complement strand
CGCCCTGGGGAGTGGGGGCCCTGCTGCCGGCGCCGCCCTGGGGCGTGGCTCCCAGCCGGCCGGCGCTGCTGCATTTTGTCCCCCCGATCTGTCCAGCAGCAGGTAATTGCCCTCAAATTTGGAAGAGTGCTGGCTAATCTGTGTGAAATAATGTGTTTTGTGTATGAAATTTGATCCATGGCAAAATAGTCCTTTCACTCCTCCTCCTACTAAATCTAGAGCTGGATTATATCTCTCATTACCCAAACAGGTGCTAGCTCCAGGAGCTCCATGGTGGAGAAGATTTCCGAGAGGAGCTCTTCTAAACCGCCCCTAAATGGAAGAAAAAATTTGGATGTGCTAATCAGAGCAATGGGAGGCGGCTTCAGCCATCATGCACGCGAAGGAGCCCACTAGCGACAGCATGGGTGCGATGGCAGTCACATGGCCCGCTAGCAACTTAAATGGAGCACACACCAACTAGTCCCCTAGTGGTTTGCTTTCGCAATGAGGTCCTAAGAAGTGACGGCGCTTCTGGATTTTTAGGCCACAAGTTATGTGGGCTCAGACATGTACTCTAAGACTATGGAGGCCGGCACGGGCATTCGCTGATCTCCCGGAGTTTATGGGCCAAGAACCCTCTATGCCAAAAGCTGAAAGAGGGTGTCCGTCCAATGCATGAATGAATCTCTTCTCTACTGTTATAAAAGCGAAAGGTGTTTACATGGTCCGTAAAAAATTTCGTCCGTCGTCCGTCATAATCATTTCTAATTCGGCGATGGGATTTCATCTACGGCGTTGTTTGTGAAACGTTGTTTGTGTTTCACGTCCTGAGTCTATAAAATCGGATCGGAACGCCGCAAGCGGGATACCCGCGAACTGGGCTGAAACTCTCACGGCCCAACTGCCATCTCAGCGGCCGGGAAACAACGACAATCTGGTTTCTAATTTCCAGTACTTGGTGTGATCCAAAGTAGGTGAGTATACGGGCACCAGTTTATATCATTTGATTCATTTGAATTGAGATACGTGATTTTCATACTAGGAGATATTTGCAAATATTGATTGAAATTAAAATTTTTCGTTGACCCGTTGCAACGCACGGGCAATTCATCTAGTTACCGAAAATAGGAGAAACTCTGTTGCACACCAAAAATTAGTATAAACATTTACACACATGGTATACATGGAATTTCTAATTTGTGCATCAGCCTTCCCAGCACACACTTGTCTCTCCTTTATAGTAGCACTTTCATACAAAACTTACAATCCAAATCTTATAGCTTTCAACTCAAATCATAAAGAACATTCAACTATGGCCTCAAAACTTTGGACTGTAAAAGTGTCAATCTAAAGCTTGAAACTTTCATCTAGGAACCCAAAAACTTTATGCACAAATCATACAACTTCCAATTGTGTCCTCAAACTTTCATCTTGATTCATCTAAAAAGAAAAGGAAAATGTGTGTTGGAAACGCAAATGCGCTACATACATAGCAATTTGGTATATGATTTGCTAGCACATAAAAAGGGGACTAGCATGTAACATGTATTTCTTTCATAATAAGTATTGCCATTCAATATGCATGTCAGATGTCAACTCGCCACGATTGCTTCGAGTAGTCGGGGCATGGGGGGCATGTCAAGTTCAACAACACCCTCGAGAATTTGGACTACCTTCCCCATCGTTGGTCGATCAAATTCCTTGTCTTGGATGCACCAGCAGGCGACCTTGCAAACTCTTACAACCTCCTCAAGGATGACATTACCGTGCAGCTTATGGTCCACAAAGCTCATGACATCCCCTTTAAGGAGCTTACGTGCAACATGAACGGGGAAATAGACAACATCATCACCATCACTATTGTAGTCATTGTGAGAGTTCATCCTTCCGGAAATGATTTCTAACAGCACCATACCATAGCTATAAACATCAATTTTTGGTGTAATGGCTACTCCGCTAATCCATTCAGGCGCAAGATATCCAATAGTTCCTCTTGTTGTGGTCATAACCCGACTACAATCCCTTTTTAGAAGCTTTGCCATCCCAAAATCTGCAATCTTAGGAACAAATGATCCATCAAGAAGTATGTTCTGTGGCTTGATGTCACAGTGCATGATATAGTCCCGACAACTCTCATGCAAGTATGCCAAACCTCTAGCAACTCCAAGAGCTATCTGATACCTGGTGTTCCAGTTAAGAGTTGGAGCACTTTTCTGGAATAAATGAGCATCGAGGGAAAGATTTGGCATGTACTCATAGACAAGCAACCTTTTGTTGTCCTCACAACAAAAACCAATCATTTTGACTATATTAGTATGATGGATTATTCCGATTGAGCTCAACTCAGCCCTGAATTGCTTCTCCTCGCGACAGGAACCATAGAGCCTTTTCACTGCTATAGGAGTGGACTCATTTAACAACCCCTTGAACACAGCACCAAAACCACCTGCCCCAATCTTCTCAGAAAAGTTCCTAGTTGCACGCTGCAATTCCCTGTACTTAAATGGAATAAGTCCACTACAAACACGATTATCGTTTACTGTGTTACACTGCAACTTCCTTCTTTTCCTCCTGACTTTTAGTACTATCACTATGATGATCAGCAAAACACACAAAGTAGCAAAACACGCAGCAACGAAACCTCCAACCATAGCTCGTCCATGATTTCTTCTGCTCTGAAACTCCTCTGCTGCAAGATGAATGTAAAGAATCTCTCCACTGTTAGTACTACCACCATCATTTCCTAGCATTATCACATCGAGCAATTCACCGTGCCATACGGAGCAACCTCCATTGCTGCCAAAGGAATATGCAGTGCATGAACACTCACCCAAACAAGCCTCCTCGCACTCTCTTCTACTTGCAGCATGCTCCACTCTCTTAGGATCAAACGGCATTCTAACCCCTGACATACCATAGAATTTATCACCACCTAAACCAACATTACTATTCCCACTGCAATCCAACGGGAAGTTCCTCGTGCACCCACCGGTTCTCTCATCGGGATCCCAATTCCCATCCAAATCGGCGTTCGCGAAACCCTTCATGCAGCCGCAGGACGGCCGCGTGTTGTCGTTGCAGACGGAGAACGACCCGCACGTCGCGTGCACCGTGCAGTGGGCGCTCGGGTTGGTGAACACCGGCATCCACACCTTGTTGGCGTCGTGCCAGGCGAGCAGCTTCCGCTGGCCCGACACGTCGAGGAGGCAGTACATGGTGGAGCCGTCGAGCAGGTGGTAGGCGAAGGACATCTCCCGGTCGTCGTCGACGAACGTGTAGGCGAACCGGTCGGGCGCCGTCATCTCCGGCACGTTGCCGAAGTAGCGGCCGTTCCACGCGCCGCTCGACCAGTAGGGGAGTGTGGAGTTGTAGTACATCGTGACGGCGCCGTCGCGGCCGAGCTCCATGGAGTACATGCCCGGCGACTGGTCGACGCTGTTCCGCCTCGACACGAACCGGAGCGTCTCGTTGGTGACCTTGTTGAGCCCGATCGTCGCGCCCGGGAGGAGCGTGTCCGTCGGGTGATCGAAGCTTTGCCACACTATGTTGGAGGTGTTACCACCATGACTTAGGATGAGGTTGCCGATGCCGAGGAGGACGAGAATTGTTGTGGTGTTGGTTTGGGTTGTGATTTGGGTAGACCAAACGGTGGAGTTTGTGGCGAGGTTGACGACGGCGAGGTTTGCGCCGTCGGCCGCGAACGTGAGCAACGGTGAGGTGGGGCCGTGGACTGGGCTGTCACGATTGGCTACCCACACGGTGGTTAGTTTGGGGATTTGGTTGAACCATATGCCTAGGTACCATAGCCTGGAAGTGTCGTTGTGATTATTGTCAGAGGTGGACTTACTGTGGAAGAAGCCGAGCGCGAACTTGCCGTTGCTGGAGACAAGCTTGCCGTCGCCGGTGAGTGTCTGGCCGGGTGAGAGTGTGTCCGTCGACGCCTGAACGCTCAGGCCACACCACGCGTTGAGTGCTATTAGGATGAGGACGAAAGACATGACGAGGTGAGAGTTTGTTTTCGCAGCTTCGCACACGATCGAGCGATGGATTACTGTGGTGTACAAGTATTGTTGACAATACTCAGTCAGTGCAGTACCATGGGATTCCTGATTTCAATACTAGCTAGTATAAAATTCAGACGCTACTACAAATTGACGAGCCCATCAAATGTGATCAGAACAAGAATTAGTTCGACGCGCGCATTGGTGGAAGAAAGTCGTCGTCTCGTGCATGCGCAGTGCGGCGCGTCAAGGTTTGATTCTCGTGCAAACATTCCACCCCACAAGATTAGAAATACTACTACTTCGGTCTCCAAGAAACGACACGTCGGATGCAAGGTACGCAATGTCATGAAAATCGAGTAGTTTAGTGCGGACTGTTTTCGTGTATAAAGGCTCTGTTGTATGCCCTGCAGTCTGGACTTTCTTATAAGCCGGGTCGACGCATTCATCGATCTGTTCTCTAAAAATATTATATCTGCGGGCTTCCAGGGAAACTTCCAGGGAGATGTGCAGGAGATTGTACGTGGTGATGATTGAGAAGAATGGGATTGATTATTGGTTAGTTGAGTGATTTCTTCTAATTCTAATATGTTAGTCTATTTCTTACTCAGTTGTGATAACATTGAAGTTTATGCGACAACCTTGACCTAATACTCTCCTTTCCCTCCACCCAATCCCCAATGGCTCCGCCACGACTCGCGCACGAGCCGTTCACCCTCATCATTATATCCTCCAAGCCATCACCATTACAGGTCTTCCTTAACTCTAGAGACCTTTCCCCACCATGGTCCCACCCTACCCCCACCTCTCCTCACTGGCTTTGGTACCTCACCAACAGATTTATTTTCATTGTGCCACCTCCTAACCTCTTGGCATCATCTCATGTACCTGCCATCAACCCTACTCGTGGTGCAGCTCAGTCAGCACTTGACCATATCCTCCAGTCCATCATCACCAATGTCTAGTTGACAAAAAGGCCCATGGCCAGATGGCCCGACCCATGACATGGCATTTTGGCCTGGCCCAGGCACGGTATGGCCCGACTGGTGCTAGGCCCGTGCTGGCATGACACGATCGTTGGGCACGGTTCGGACACATTAGTAGGCACGGTGGCGGTCTAATCCAGAGCGAAACACAATAACAGCCCAAGAACGTGATACCAAGAATCTAACTCTAATTCCCTTCCTGCCTGACTTCCTTCCGCTGCCACGCACCTTGCCCGCCGCCTCACCTGCCTGTCGTGTCCGAGCTCCTCCACCTGTCGCCACCGCCATGCGTGAGCACTCCGACTAGCCAACATTGCCGTGTGCGAGCTCTCTCATGAATCCCACACCGCTGCCGCACAACCATCCAATGCAGGCAACAACGATTATGAGGTGGCGATCCTGCCACCGCACACGAGCTCTTCCACTGCCCGGAGATCAAGTTCGACGGCGACGACGGCAGAATGGAGACGACGGGGAGGACCTTGACAGCGGCGGCGCGGGATGGGATGCAATGGCAAGAGGAAGGGGATGCAACGGCGACAACGGCACATGAAGGTGCGGTGGTGGCACGGGAGGGTGCGATGGTGATGGTGGTGGAACGACGACGACCTGGGCTAGCACTGGCACGCAAGGTGGGGTGGTCATGCCTTTGGTCTGACACGGCACGGACCTCTTGCCTTTGGGTCATGCATGGACTGTGGGTCCCGGCTTGTGGGCTGGCATGGCATGGCATGAAGTACCGTGTCGACCTGAAAAAATTGGGGCATGCCCTGCTGTGCCCAGGCTTGGCCATGCCGAGCGGGCCTTATGATCATCTATAGTTACCTCTACTGTTAGTCGAGTAGGCCTGTTGTCTTTTAGTTGTTCGATAGTTGGCCTATTATTTTTCCAGAGGCTGATAAGTTTGTAGTTCTGCTATTTTCTCCTACAGAGCAATTTTATTGTGATTTTATATCTATAATTTTTCAAAAAAAAAATCGTAGTTTTCAGTCCAAATGCATGCGCTGCTAGTGGATCAGAAAACAAACTAGGCGTGAAGGATCTGAAAGCAACGGATTAGCAGCTACGGTCCATGGTCGCCGGTCGTCTTGCCCAGCCATTCGTTGCATCCCATTCTGTATTTCCTACAAGGTTTTATCATCATACGGAAAATTTTCAGTTCAGCTCACGTGTTCCAGCTGGGAACTAGTCGTACTGGGATAAAACTGGTTGTTAATTGGGATTTTTTAAGAGTAAATGCTGCACAATAACTATCGATTATTATACGATGATACGTCTCTATGGAACACATATATGGATATCTCCACGTGTAATTGAAGGTAAAAGACAAGCCAGAAATTCAACGCTTGGTGCGTCACCTGGTCGAACTGCGTGCTCAGGCATCCTTTGAGAGTGCTCTCGCTACTCTCTCATATGTACTCTACTTCTAATCCATTTAATAATATAAAGGTTTTGACTTTTTTCGAACGTTTGATCATTTGTCTTATTAAAAAATGATAGAAGTATCATTTATTTTGTTTATAACTTATTTTATCATCAAAAGTACTCTAATCACAATTTATTAATTTTTATATTTGCACAAAATTTTTAATAAGACGAATGATTAAACGTTACAAGAAAAAAAATCAAAACCATTACATTGTGAAATGGAGGGAGTATATCTTAAGCTTTTAAAAAGAAAGAGGTGCATGCTCAGGTCATAGAGTAGAGGTCTGGATGGCCGCAGTATTTCCACACAAGAAGTTATGGGAATACCTTTTCAAAACTCATGCCAGAGTGGACTTTGGGTCGTGTCTAGAAAAAGCCCGGCCAAAAAACCTAGGAACGAGCCTGGCTCGACCTGAAATGCATCCAAAACACAAAGCTTGAGTCCGGCTTGACCTCTGCGCTTTCTCATTATTATTATTTTTGCAAAATTATGTTTTTTTTGTGTTTTCAGGGTTCACTTTCCATGCTGGGTCAGGCCCATGTTGAACAGGCTTAGTTCTGCCCTCGCTGTGACAGAGACCTTCGGCGTGCTCTACGCACACGGGTGCAATTGGACTGTCTTGGGGGGAGACAAAATATATGGTTATGTTAGCTCTGGTTTCTCACAATAAAACCAATAAATACCTCATCCTCATCATAAAATCTTATCATTCACATGACATCCCAAGAAGAAAGGGCGAGGCGCCCCTCCCATGAATCAATGAACAAGAGGACATGCCATTTTGCAAAAAGTATGTGGGACCAAGAAAAAAAGAGACCAGCCATTTACAATTTATATAAAAAAATACATAGTAAAGTTGAATGTCATCTTTGTGTAATAGCTTCGATCAGCCTGGGCATAGGGGGCATGTCAACATCAACAAGACCCTCAAGAATTTGGACCACCTTACTCATCATTGGCCGGTCAAATTCCTTATCTTGGATGCACCAACAAGCGACCTTGCAAGCTCTTTCAACCTCCTCAAAGATGGCATCGCCGTTCAGCCTATGATCGAGAAATCTCATGACATTCCCCTCTAGAAGTTTACGTGCAATTTGAACAGGAAAATAGGCGACATCATCATCATCATTATCGCAACTATGTTCTTTGTCCGTATTCCTCCATCCAGAAATGATTTCGAATAGTACCATACCATAGCTATAGACATCAATTTTCGGTGTAATGGCCATTCCACTAAACCATTCAGGCGCAAGATATCCAATAGTTCCTCTTGCTGTGGTCACAACCCGACTGCAATCCCTCCCTATAAGCTTTGCCATTCCAAAATCTGCAATCTTGGGAACAAATGATCCATCAAGAAGTATGTTTTGTGGTTTAATGTCACAGTGTATGATGTGGTCTCGACAACTTTCATGCAAGTAAGCCAATCCTCTAGCAATTCCAAGAGCTATTTGGTATCTAGTTTTCCAGTTCAGAGTTGAAGCATCGTTCCGAAATAAATGAGCATCAAGGGAACCATTTGACATGTATTCGTAAACAAGAAACCTTTTCTCACCCTCGCAGCAAAAACCAATCATCTTGACTAAGTTATTATGATGGATGATCCCTACTGAACTCACCTCGGCCCTGAATTGCTTCTCTTCATGATAGGATCCATAGAGCCTTTTCACTGCTATGGCGGTGGACTCATTTAACATCCCCTTGAACACAACACCAAAACCACCTGCTCCAATCTTCTCAGAAAAGTTTCTAGTTGCACGCTGCAATTCTCTGTATTTAAATGGAATAAGTCCACCACCAATATTATTAATGTTGTTTGCATTGTGAAAATGCAACTTCCTTTTGTTCCTCTTAGCCCTCACAATTAGTACTACGATGATCACTGCCAAGAAACTCAAAGTAGCAGAACATGCAGCAATGAGACCTACAATGGAAACAGCTGGCCGATTGTTTCTTCTTGCTTGAAACTCCGTCGCAGCAAGACGAATGTAAAGCGTTTTCCCACTGCCACTAGCACCATCACTCAACAGTTGCTTCACATTGAGCAATTCACCATGCCATACGGAGCAACCACCAGTACCAAAGGAATATGCAGTGCAGGAGCAGAGACCCAAACAAACCTTCTCGCATTCGGCCGCGCTTGCCGCATCCCCAATCTTGCGAGTATCAAAGGGCAACGCAACGACGCGTGTCATGGCATAGAATCTGTCCCCCAAATCTCCATTGCTTCCGTTTCTGTCGCCGCCGCCGCCGCCGCCACAATCCTCCAACGAAGTGTTCCTTCTGCATCCACCAATCGGGTCATCCAAATCCCAATTATTCCCAACTGACGAAGCGACGAAACCCTTCATGCAGCTGCAGGAAAGCAGCGTGTTGTCGTTGCAGACAGCGAAAGGGCCACACACCGCGTGCACCTCGCACTGGTCGTTTGGGTGGGTGAACACGTTCACCCAATCCTGCCTGCCCTCGTGCCAGCTCAGCACTCTCCTCTGCCCGGACACATCCACGAAGCTGTACATCGTGGAAGATTCGTCGAGCACTTGGTAGGCGAAGCTGGATTCCCGGTCGTTGTTGACGAACGTGAAGTTGAACCGGTGGTGAGCCGTCATCTCCGGCACGGAGCTGAAGTAGCCGCCGTTGATCCACTCGCCGCTGGACCAGTACGGGACGGTGGAGTTCCACAGCATCCGCACGACGCCGTCGCGGCCGATCTCCATGGAGTAGACGCCGGGGGATTGGTCGGCATTGCTCCTCCTCGAGACGAGACGGCGGGTCTCGCCGGTGATCTTGTTGAGGGCGATCGTCGCGCCGGGGAGGAGCGTGTCCGTCGGGTGGTCGAAGCTCTGCCATAAAATGTTGTCGTCGGAGTTGCGGAGGATGAGGTTGCCGTTGCTGAGGAGGACGAGAATTGTGGTGGTGGTGTTGGTTTGGGTTGTGATTTGGGTTGACCAGACGGTGGAGTTGGTGGCGAGGTTGACGACGGCGAGGTTGGCGCCGTCGCCGGAGAATTTGAGCTCCGGGGAGATGGGGGATTGTATTGGGTTTTCACGGCTTGCGACCCAGACGGGTGTTAGCTTGGGGACCTTGTTGAACCATATGCCTAAATGCCATAGCTTCAGATCAGTGTTGTTGTGATTATCAGGAGTGGAATTACTGATGATGGAGATGTGGAAGAATCCGAGCGCGAACTTGCCGTTGCTCGAGACAAGCTTGCCGTCGCCGGTGAGTGTCTGGCCAGGTGAGAGTGTGTCCTTCTCGATCGCTGCCGCTGTGGCGGAGATTGCAGTAGTGTGCAGGGCAAACAACCACGCAGGAAGAGCTACTAGGATGATGAGGAGGAGACGCATCGGCATGGCAATCGTGGAGACGAGGGAGTTGGTATGGATTTTGATTTTGTTCAGGTGATTAGCATGGGATTCAGATCAGAGTGCTGACACTCTCTGCTCAATGCTCAGGCCTTAAGAGTGGGCAATGGGTTAGTGCTGACTCTCTCTGTTGATCTGCTCCATGCTCGGTTTCCTTGGTAATAATGCAGATCGCAGATGGCAGAAAATATTTTGTAGCACGAACGGAGCACGTGAAACAAGATAAACGGGTTGGGGGAAGAGGGGTCGCGCATGCGCAGGGCCGGCGAGGCGGCGATGTTGAAAAATATATAACCCCGCTTTTGGCATGTGTCAATTATGGAAACGATTTGCCGAACTCTTGTGCAGGTTTCGTGGGAACCTTCTTGATAGAACTTCCGTGACCATCAGTAATCTCAGGCTCTCAGCTACTCTTAATTTAATCCAATGGTGATTGTTTGACGCGGGTCCGCTCCTTGTACGACACATCCTATCTCCAATCACAGTCGCTTGATTTAATCCAATGGTGATTGTTTGACGCGGGTCCGCTCCTTGTACGACACATCCTATCTCCAATCACAGTCGCTTGATTTAATCCAATGGTGATTGTTTGACGCGGGTCCGCTCCTTGTGGAAGTTAACCTTCCCGTCATCTCGGCACCCAAGAAAAAAAAAAAGAGAGAGGAAATCGCCTTCTGCGGATTGGAAATCACCCTTCCGGATGAGTCGCCTGCTTCTGGTTGCCGAAAAAAAAAGGATCATGATAGATTTGGTCGCTTTCCTTTGGTTAGCTTGCATTGCGCATTCCCACTAGCAATGGGCATAAGATATGTGAGAAAAAAAGAGGCTGAAGAAAGCTGAGCTAACTACCGATCCGACTAATCAGCGGCAAGCGATCAACGATTTTTCCTTGCTGTCGCCTGAGCGTCGCTGCGTGAGACGACGAGGAAGGCGACAGGAAGGCCAGTGTAACACCCCTCTCCCGCTGACCTTAAAGATCAACAGGAGTGGAATGCCTTAACCTGTAAAATTGCACTAGTCCCAGGAATCCAAGCTGGTACATACAGGATATTGGTGGATCATAGCAAACCTTACTTTATTTAGACTTAATAGAGTTCTTACAACAGTTGTAGCCATGGACAAGACCCAGGTTTACAACGACACTCAAACAGAAAGGCAGCGGAAAGCATAACGACGAGACCTGACCCACAAGCACTAATTGGGAACCTAGTACGAAACCTTAAAGCCCTTCGTAAGCGGCTTGCCATGCGAGGAAGGCTTCCAGACTTGGATCTTCAGCTTTCGGCGGTTCTAGTAGTATTGCAGATATAGCAAGGGTGAGTACTCTATGTACTCAGCAAGTCACGGGAAATATGTGGTGTATGCAAGGATGAGGAAAGGGAGGAGGGTTGTTTTCGCAAAGAGGGGAGAGGAAAATCCTTTTGAAAAACATATGTGAGGGAATAGCAGAATTCACAAGATCTCATTTTTCTCTCAACTTCTATTTCTTCTCATCCATCACCTTTCTATTCTCCCAGGTTGGAGCGTACTATCCCGGACAGCACCTTCAACCTCGCTCAACAACTTTTCTCAACTCTTTCTCATTCTCTTTCTCAACTATTTCTCTTCCTAACTTCTCTATGGTGCTAAAAGACACCCCGGATCACATAGTCCCGTTTTGGACCATACAGGTCTTCCACTGGCCACACAGACCAGTTAAGGGTAACGCTTCCCCAAAGTTCACCAAGTTTCACATATAGTTTTTTCAAACAAATCTATGCTAGAGAAATCACCAACACATCCGCCCATGACCGTGGGCACGGCTGTTCGAACAGTTTAGACAAACATTTGCAGAGGGGCACGCTTTACCCACACGACGCGAGTTTACTTTCCACACCCGTCGGTAGGAAAGGTTCACGACAAATCCTTTCCAAAGCTTTCCTAGGGCAGCCGATAGTCTATTAAACGGGTCCCCTACCAAGCACAGGCAAGTCCTCGACTTCCTTGCTCAGGAGCCCATAAAACCCTCGGTACTTATGGCGCCTCCACGTTCAGTAACTCCGCACTCACCCCAAGTCCACAAAGTACTTAGCCAGGAGTGCCCCATTTCACTCATGTGGCCGCAGTATAGTATGTGTTGTTGCACTATCTCTAGGAATCGGTCCTTATGGGTCACAGGGGTCCGGCCACACAGGCGAAGACGGATCGTGACTTCACTTTTCTCCGAAAATCATTTTATTTCGCAAAGCTTCCGACCTCGAGGGTCAGTTTTCCAAACATTTTCAAAACCCGGTTTTATCCCAATCATTCTCCTTTTATTTGTAAAAGTTGTGTTGTCGGTGCTCGTATTGGGAATACGAGCATCACGGCGACGGGATAACAAAGAAGAAGGTAACCAATATTCATGGAAGGTTATATGCAGCAACTATAGGGTATTTTTCCCGGCGGATAAAGTGCTATCCACGGTTGTGCTCATGCATTCTAATGCATTAGAAGATTTACACATAGTTTTTACTACATATAGGTTCAATATGGTCAAAGGGTGACTTGCCTGGGTCCTGAGCTATTTCTTCGCCTTCGTACATTTCCGATTGCGGCTCCTCGGGCACGGCTTCTACTCATCGTAAAACAAAAACAAGCCAAAAGGACCAAACTCAGAACATAACATAGTATAAGTAATAGTGCCATTAAATAGATCTCAATTTTAGAAGAATTTTGAGAGTTGAATGTGCTCGATCGGAGGTACGGTTGAGAAGATATGATTTTTGGAAGTTTTGGAATATTTTGGGAATTAATAAATGGGTAAAATATTTTCTGGAATGAGAAGATATTTTTGATGGGTGACTGACAAGTGGGTCCAAAGAGAGAGGTGGATGAAGGATGTCTAATAGACCTATTGGTTCTCGGGTTGAAGCTAGTTGGGCTGAGAGAGATAGAATAAGAACTGAAATCAGACTTGTATCTTCTTGTACTGGGACTTGGGCTGAAAAGAAATTAAAAGGAGGACCTAATATAGACTTTAATTCGGCTTGGTTTTAAGGACAAAGGCTAAGGCCGAAGCCTGAGACGAGCTGGGCTGGCCCATTAGCAGGAAGGGGAAGGCGCGGCGCTGGTGCCCCGTGGGCAGCCACGTTGGCGTGGACCGGGGGCTGGTTTGACCCCCGCGCCCGATCGACGGCCGACGGCGGCCCGTGCTAATTCCGGCGACGGCAGCTCACCGGAGGGCGCCGACAGGAGCAAGAGCAACAGGGGGACATGGAGAATGATTCGGGCAGAGTGGATCGAACTGTAGGGTTCGGGAGAGGGCTGGCGACGTGCGGCGGGGAGGGATGGGGATCGGCGGCGGCGTGGTTCACGGGACCGGTTCGGGGAGGGGAGGCGAAGCGACAGAGGAGGAAGAGGGGGATTTACCTCTTGGGCTTTCACTGGGGAAGAAAGGGGGCGGCAGCGGCTTGGCCGGAGTTGGGGAGGAAGAGGAGGGAAAAGGGCGGCGGTGAGAAAATTGGAGCGAGGAGGAGGGGGTTTTCGCTGGGGTTTGGTGTGGGGATGAGCAGCGGCCTCGGGATCGTTTTTATAGGCGAGGTCCAGCACATGGCGACGGCGGAGTGAGGCGGTGTGGCACCGGCACATGTGGCGTGGTCAGCCGACGGGACGGGATGGAGGGGAAAAGCCGGGATTCGCTGCCGCGGGGTTCGACGTTGCGTGCGGCGGACGCGGCGTCGCCTTGCGTTTGTCCGGTTGTGGCGTGCGGCGTCTGCCGGCGACCGACGCAGAGGCCGAGGTCGAGATGATGCGATGGCTCACGCATGCGCACCCGAGTGCGGGGCGGCACGCGCGGGTCGTCGCCGGTCATCGCGGCGGGCCGAGAGAAGCGGAGGAGCGGCGTTGCTTTCGCCGAAGAAGGCTGGAAAAGGAGAGGGAGGTGGCGGCACGATTCGCGCGTACGGCCGCTACCGGCTGGAAGGAAAACGACGGCTGCGCCGGCCGGAGAGGCTGACAGACAGGGCCCACCTGGCAGTCGGCAGCCGCGTGCGCCTCGTCGTCGTGGGCTGGGCCGTGCGCGGTTTTTCGGAGAATGGGAAGAGCGATAGACCTGCGGGAGGAGGGAGAGAGGCCGTGGGCCGTTCGGCCGGGAGAGGGAAAGGAAAGGGAAGAAGAGGGGGGCCACTGGGAACAGTAGCTCTTTTGTTTTTTCTCAGGGGTTTCTTTGGAGAGATTTTTTTGGAGGAAACTAGAACTAGTACTTTTGAATTCAAATTTTATATTTAAACTCAGGGATTTTGGGGATACTTTTTGGGAGGCTCTGGATCAAGAATTTGGGAGGATTGTTGGAGGGTTCAGATCTAATAGGCACTTAATTAAAGGTCGAAAAGAGCCGAATTTTCGCAATTAGGTTTTTTTCAAGATAGGTTTTTTGCGAGCGTTACAGCCAGGAAGACTAGAGTAGATGGTGATCGTGCGGCAATGCGACGACACAGCAATGGATGACGTTGTGGCAGTGGCGGTGACTCGTGATGGCGAGGAACAGTCGGCGACGGCCTAGTGTTGACACAGACACTGTTGTGATGGCGGCCACGGCACCCGTGGCCGGATTTGGTAGCAGGGTCGGCGTGGCTGCCCGTCAGGGCGCAGCTGTGGGGACGCGCATGGGACAGTGATGCGCGGCGACGCCGTTGACACCCACGGCGATCTCTGGCAGCACCTCGGCTCCAGATGGTGTGGTTGGATCCGATTCTGTGGCCTAGCGAGAAAGATGACAACAATGACAACGAGTAGAGCGTGACATTGATGACACCTGTGGGCACCATTTACCTTGCTGAAGGCGATAGTAAATTGCTTCTATCGTTGATTTGGCGTATTGTTTTCTCTGTTTCTCAAGGTGGACTTCGGGTGAAAACCTAGACATTACAGATGTTGCAACCTTCTTGGAGGGATTGTATTGGAAGTCCATCCATGCCCTGGTCACATCAGAATAAGTTTTGGGCTAATAACTGTTGTTTACAGCTTAGCTAATCTCTGGCGTTTCTTTCGTTTTTGGTTCGACTCTACTTGCCAATGGTGATATATAAGAGTAGAATTCAATTGACAAACGATCATCTGCTGGTTTTGGAGATTATTTTTTCGGTTTTGAGGAAGACAAGGAGCATTTTTATATATTTTTGCCAACAATAAACGGTGATATGTATTTTAGGGTAGTATTAGTATTAGTTTTCTTGTTTATAATTAAACTTGTATTATTGTAATTCGCAGATATTAGTCCTGTAAAATTTGTAATAATTGATTATAGCTTCTCTAAAATAAAAGGCCGTAATTAATTTCATTGTCTAAAAAAAATATGTGAAAAGAATCATTACGGACCGTTGAACGCTTCAACAAAGCCATGTCCTGGCTCTAGGTGGAACGGGGATATCGACTCATTGAATGGGATATCGACTCATTGAATCAGACCTCGAAATGTTCCGATTCATGCCTAGTAAACTTTCTTCTAAAATCTCATATGGACCCGTAAATTTATATCTCAAACTCAATGATAACTAAATATTCAATCTTCCTAGCCTATCTTTCATCTCTTCAAGCATACCTAAAAAAAATATGAAGAACTACACCTGACAGCTTTTAAGGTTAGTGTCGTAACACTAGCATTAATCATTTAGAAAACTATATGATTTATCTACAGATCATATAGTACTTGTTTATGCCGCAAAAAGTTAATGGAATACCTCTCTGGCTCTCTGTCATATATTTTTTTTTTTGTGAAGACATACATTGTTGACAAATTTGCTGATATGACACTCCAAAGAATTGGCTTTGCAAAATTGACACTCTAAAAAATTGCTTTTCTAAAAGAACATTGCTATGGTCTACCAGATGGTACTGGGTGGTACCAGTACCTATCGGTACCAATTAGAAAGGGCATCATGGGTATTAAGTGATTAGGATGCGCCACCCTCAACCGCAGCCGTCGACGACTAAACACGTGCAAGCTTCCGCCGCCCTCAATCGGATCCAACGGCAGCACATGCTCATCCGCCGCCGACGACGGCAGCACACGCGCAGTCGCAGCTGCCCTTGCCGTCCTCAACCGCTGCCCTCAACCGCCATCGATGACGGCAACACATGCGTAGCACACTGGCGATACCAGCGATTTGCGAGTGCTACACGAAATGACGAAATCCCCATCGCCTCATTCTAATTTTGCAGGTGGTAACGCCTAAATCCTCACATACGCGAAATCCCTGTCATGCCCTTCCAACAACGCTTCAGAACGGCGGTACCGCACACAACCAACAGGTACCGAGTTATCAGATGGGCGGTACTGCTCAACATCAGCCATTGGATCCGCCGCATCCAACAGCCAGGATATGGTACGACGCGGTACCGTCGTACTCCGTTGGATGGTAAAAATCCTCTTTCTGAAATGAAAAAGATGTTGGCTTGATTTTGGTGACATTTTGCACTATGGGCCATTTTAGTTTGGTGCCAATCTATGCCCTAGCAAAGAATTGACAACTTTAATAGTGAATGCTACTGTTTGGATTGGAGCCAATTTTTGCCAAAACCAATAGAGTTGATACTACTTTCTACTACCAAAAATTTAGTAGTGTCAAGACTTGCCCAAGTTTTGGCACTACCAATAATTTAGTAGGATTGCAAACCAAATAGGCCCTATGAATTCAGTTTGCTTTTCTTTTCTCTATTATGGCATTGGAAATGTCTGAAATGCCCCTAGCCCATTTTTCTCAAAATATCAGACCGGGACAGATCGAGCTCGAGCTCATGCCGGCATCTCTCTCGCACGAGCCACAGCACACGCTGCTCCCGCTGGGCGCTGCCGCACAAGCCGCTTAGCCGCCCAAGTTGCGCCACGGCACACTCCACCGCCGTGCGTTCCGCCGCTAGCTCCCGGTCATCCCCCTCCGATTGCTCAACTCAGTGAGCCACCCGCCGTTCTCGGCCGTCCCTCTCCATCGTTTCCGGTAGCGACATGGAGCCCCATGGGGTATAAATGACATTTCGCCTGCCGAAATAGACCGAAGAAAGAAAAAGAATTTGTAGTGCACAATGTCATCAAAATCAAGCCAACATCTTTTTTTTATTATTAATTCAGCATAGCAAATCTTTGGAGTGTCAATTTTGCAAAGTCACTCTTTGGAGTGTTATATCAACAAATTTCTCTATATTGTCCTCACTCCTCATACCTCAGATATGTATTAAACTGATTAGATGTAATTGTTGATGGTCTTGAATTAATATTTTTGGATAATACTGCATATTTGCACTTTGACTTGAATGTGTTTGACGTATGACCTGAATCAAATTAAAGTTCAATTGGACTGTTTCAAGAAAATTAATTTAAGCAGCATGAAATTTAATAATTTAACAAAAGTATTATGTCATTATACCGTTAGCACAGTCATATTAGAACTAGTTTCTTTAACTGATGAATCCGAGTGACATATACTACATAGATAAATAAAAATGTTACATACACCAATTTTATCGGTTTAATGTAAGCTCTGCATCCTCTGACTCCAGGATTTCCAAATTAATACATTTACATTCTTGTGGATATCTGAAATTTCGTCTCAAGTATATGAACTTTAGACACCGAAGGCCAAGTTAATTTCCTCCTGATTTATTACAAAGCTAGCAGAAAGATGCAGCAGGGAGTGGGAGGTTAACTATCATAACGGCTATAGATACTTTACTATCACATTAATTTCGAGTCTAATCCTCCTGCAATAGAGTAAAGCAATCTTGGCACTGGGGGTGTCTCCACTTCAGATAGACCCTCAAGAAACTGCACCACCTCGCTCATTGTGGGTCGATCAAACTCATCATCTTGAATGCACCAACATGCAACTTTGCAAACTCTTTCAACCTGCTCCAGGTTCACTTCACCATGCAAGTTAGCATCCATCAGACTATCAATATCTCCATTCAGAAGACTACGTGCAACTTGCACTGGAAAACAGGCTTCACGAACACTATCACTCGAAGATTGTTTACCGGAATTCCTGCTTCCTGAAATGATTTCTAGCAAAACCATCCCATAGCTGTAAACATCCACTTTTGACGTGATAGGTGTTCCGCTTATCCATTCAGGAGCAAGATATCCTATGGTTCCTCTCATCGTAGTTACAACATGGCTGTAACCCCTTCCAACAAACTTGGCCATTCCAAAGTCTGCAACTTTAGGAGTGAAAGATGCATCAAGAAGTATGTTCTCTGGTTTTATATCACAGTGTATAATGCAGTCCCGACAACTAGAATGCAAATAAGCTAGACCTCTTGCAACTCCAAGAGCTATTTGGTACCTAATGGTCCAACTCAAAATTGTACCATTGCTTTGGAAGAGATGGGCATCAAGGGAACTATTTGGCATGTGTTCATAAACAAGTAGCCTCCTATCACTTTCGCAGCAAAATCCAATCAGTTTAACCAAGTTTACATGCTGGATTATACCTATGGAACTCACTTCAGCTCTGAATTGCTTCTCTCCTTGGCAAGCACCGTCAAGCCTTTTCACTGCTATGATAGTCGAATCATTTAGCCACCCCTTAAATACAGAACCAAAGCTGCCGGCCCCCAACTTCAGGCGAATCATTTGTTGCACGCTGAAGATCAGCATATCTAAATGCAAAGATTCCCATGCCACCCTGAACACTATCCAGAGTGAGATTATACCTCCTCCCTTTTCTGATCCAAATCATTAGCAACAAGATCAAACAGAAAGCAGCAATGCTTGCACCAACTGAAGCGCCAACGATCACCACCACTCTATTGTTTTTCCCACTTTCAAGTACTTCTTTTGCAGAAAGGCGAAGGTAAAGAACACCATTACCTTGTTGCCGTACATTGAGCAGCTTGCCATGCCAAACAGAGCAGACACCTTCGCCGTAGGAATACGCAGTACATGAGCAGCTAATGAGGCAGGCTGTTGCACATCCATCTGAACTATTTGCTGTTCCAATGTTCTGGGCCTTATCAGGAAGTTGAACATAGGCCATAGGATAGAACTTATCTGTATTGCCTGCTTCAGTTTTGTTGCTGCTGCAGAACAAAGGAGTATTTCTCACACATCCACCTGTTCGATCATCCAGCTCCCAATCTTCAGGCGATCGTATGGAGAAGCCCTTCATACATGTGCAGAAGGGGAATGTGATGTCGTTACAGACAGTGAAAGGTCCACACATAGCATAGACATCGCACTGAGATTTGGGCACTGTGTAGATAGTTTGCCAATCTCGTGATCCTTCGAACCACAAGAGCACCTTCATTTGGCCCGAGACATCCATAACGAAACGCGATAACACTGTTGGATCTTCAACTGCATACTCGACATACCTCTCTTGCTCACTGAGAGTAAAATACAGTGAGAGCCAGGTCTGTCCTGCCGTCTCCGGTATGTTGCTGAAGTATCGGCCGTTCCAATCTCCACTCGACCAGTACAGATTTGAAGAGTTAAACGTGCAGACAATGGAGGTAGAATCATTGTTTTCAAACAACTCGTAGGAATACAAGCCAGGAGCTTGGTCAATTGTGTTCTTTCTAGAGACAATACGGCGGTTCATGCCAGTGACGTTGTTCCAACTAATCTTTCCGCCTTGAAGAAAAGTATCTGTCGGATGATCGAAGCTTTGCCATAAAATGGATGATGATGATGCATTGGAGATGCTACTACCTAGGACAAGGTTTCCGTTGTCCAAGAGAATGGCGGCAAGGGTGGTGTTGGTTGTGATGTTGGCTTTGCTGGACCAGACAGTGGAGGAATTGTTGGCCTGGGTAGTTTCTAGGACGGCGAGGTTGCCATTGCCGGAAAATAGGAGCTTGCAGAATGTCAGATCGGCGACAGGATTGTCACCGTTTGCGACCCATACAGGGGTGAATTTGGGGATCGTGTTGAACCAGATGCCGAGGTAAGCATTTGGAGTGTTGTTGGTAGACGTCTTACTGTCGGTTTGGAAGAAGCCAAGCGCGAACCTGCCATTGCTGGACACGAGCTTGTCGCCTCCGGTGAGCTCTTGGCCAGGCGAGAGGGTGTCGAGCGTGGCGGCATGGCATGAAGGGAGGTGTAGTTGGGAGTGGAGGAGGAGCAGATCGAAGGCAATGATCAAAGCTACGGTTGAATGCATGGCAGCCGATTGGCTAACGAATGAGGTCTGAGGGAGTATTGTTTGGGAATGACTTGTCTTCTATTCTAACATCCAGCTTGCCCTTGTTTAGTTGGTGAAAACTTTTTGTGAAAACATCACATCAAGCGTTTGACCGGATGTTAGGAGGGGTTTTCGGACACGAATGAAAAAACTAATTTTATGGCTAGTCTGGAAACCGCGAGATGAATTTTTTAAGCCTAATCTAGCTATTATTAGTAGTTACTGTAACACTTATGACTAATTTTGACCTAATTAGGCTTAAAAGATTCGTCTCGTCGTTTACAGCCTAAGATGTAATTAGTTTATTTTTTATATATATTTAATATTTTATGCATGTGTCTAAAGATTTGATGAGATGTTTTTGGGTGAAAATTTTTGGAACTAAACAGGGCCATACATGATAGTCTGAATTAGTATTTTGTGTATGATGCTGCAACTTGTACTATGTGATACTGCAGCTGGATTGTATTAAACGTCAGTTCATCAGAAATTTCAGTGCAAAAAGACTAGATCTTAGTAGTCTGAACGTATGATGCGCGGTGCAACTTGTAGATGTTGCAAAAGGACAAGTCAGTCGTTGTCATGTAGAGAGATTCTTCAATATATAGGATAATACCGTGCCAGTAGGGTAGATGCAAAGATCCTAATGGTCAGGCGCCTGATCAGCGTGCTAATAAATAGATTCAGCATGCATATATCTTTATCTAAAAAATACAAATTAATTAATAGGTTAATTTGGACATCTTTGTCATTATTGCAAGCAGTGCCGTTGTGGTGAGGTGTCAACTGTCAACGGTCAACCTCATATTGCTTCCATGAATTTACGAAAATCAGCTATGACCAAAGATCGAGGCTTTCAGAAGCTGTTGGATCTACTTCTAACACACATGCACACATATCTCGATCACCAACTGACCAAAGTCACCATAATGCTTAGAAGAACTCGCAGGGCACGGTATGGTCCCATTGCTTGTGGTAAATTAGTGCAGGACTTGCTGACCTTTGTGCACGTATTAATTGGACACAGTGTGTTTTTTAAATCACCACCAACCAAAGTGTCCTATAGCAAATACAAGTTTATAGAGTTTCCTATAATTGATATGTTTCAACTAAATTATCCCTTTATTATGTGCAATTTATTCATGGATGAATTTATAGCTTTTTGGTTTATGTACCATCAAATTGTTGGACAAATGTATGTTGTCAATTTTTATATCGATCTTTAATAATTGATTTAGTTATAAACATAATGACCTATTACCTATATGTTAGTACTTATTACTCCCTTCTTTCCAAATTGTTAACTAACCAATGTTGTACAAAAGGGGATGAAGGTAGTACTTCTATACTGAATTGAATTGACAGATAGAAAATATGAATAAGAATTATGAAAGAGGGAGGAGTATGTGTGTACATGATGTGAGAGTGTGCTCACGTATGGGGGGGATTGTGGGACTTTGTTTTGCCCGCTGACCGAATCCTTGGGTCAGTTCATGTGGTACGAAAGCTAGACATTCTTGTTACGACCATACAGATGTTGTAATGATCATGTGCTTTTATTTTCAACTTATTGAGTACAAAAATTAGATCTCGTATAGGAAACACATTACAGGCTTATTCGGAATGCAGGATAGGAAAACACACAGAAATATGATAGGAATGTATATGTAAAACAGAGGATTAAAAACATAGGAATTTCACAGGAACATACGTTCGGATGAACCACAGGAAAAACACAGGATTGCCATGAGAATGAAAACAAAGAGGTTGAAGTTGATGTTTTTTTCCTTGTACTTTTCCTTTGAAAGTTGCCTTGAAGGATTGTTTCCTGTGATATTCCTAAAGGTGTTTTTCTTGATCCGAATGACAAGAATGGGAAAAATTCTTATGAATAGAATTCCTCTAGAAATCCTATGAAAATGATGCAAAACGAATAAGCCCTACAATGCCTAGTAATAACAACAAAAGTGAGATCTTCGAGAATGATATCTTTTGTAGAGAAAATTACACATATAAACAACTAAATTAAGCCTGGTAATAACAAAACCATTAAAGTTTTGTCATGCGTTCTACACCATGGGTAGATTATAAATCTTCTTAAAAAACACTTTTGCTACTTAATACAAGACCATTATTAAAGTTGGACATGAATGTTACTCTCTCTCTCTCTCTCGTGAAGTCGAACGCAATTGCCATGTTTTTCTTCTATGATGTTAGAAAGACTTTTATGGCATCAACATGGTTGTGCCCCTTGAGGCCGGCATCGTGCACATCAACCCTGCGACCAACATGCTCCTCAAGAACTGCATTATTGGCTCTATACAGGATCCTAATTAACTTGCCTTAGCGAAATTCATTATTGAAGCACTTGTTGAGAAGTCCACATAGGTGCTAGTCTACTGCTAGCACACTTGTAGAGAACTGCTCAGCGAGTTGGGTAGTTGAGGTCAACCACCGATTTAATGATTTCAATTAGGCCCACTTGAGTTTAGGCATTTGTGCCTTGGCAGTATCAATCTCTATCATCTATGTTACTATGTAGTAATGGCATGGCCCTCAAGACCAGCATGGTGCATGCTGGCACTGAACTATGCTTTCCTCGTGATGGCCCTCAAGACCAACCTGCTTAGGCTCTACGGCTGTCAAAAAAGCTCGGAGCTCGCAAGCTGCTCGAGCTGGGCTCACTCTAGATTCGATTCGAGCTCGGCTCGAGCTCTTAACGAGCCGAACCCGAGCCTTGTCTCATGCTCGCGAGCTTGGTCGAGCTGAGCTCGAGCTTCTCCCGAGCCTCACATTAGGAATAGTTTTCATTATTTATTTGATA
>CM002482.1:11053393-11068417 GCA_000325765.3 Leersia perrieri | reverse complement strand
AAGTTACATCCTTCATAAATAAAAGTTACATCTCTAGAATTAAAGATACATCATATAGAAAGTTACATCCCCAGAACTAAAAGTTACATCCATCAGAACTAAAAGTTATATCTACATCCTATAGAAGTTACATCCTTCAAAATTAGTACTTACATCCTCTAGAACAAAAATTACATTCTATAGAAGTTATATCCCTCAGAACTAAAGTTACATCCCCAGAATTAAAAGTTACATCCCGCAGAACTAAAAAGTTACATCCACATCCTATAGAAGTTACATCCTTTACAAATAAAAGTTACATCATCTAGAATTAAAGATACATCTTATAGAAAGTTACATTCCCAGAACTAAAAGTTACATACCTCAGAACTAAAAGTTACATCCACGTCATATAGAAGTTACATCCTTCAAAATTAATAGTTACATCCTCTAGAACAAAAGTTACATTCTATAGAAGTTACATTCCTCGAAACTAAAGTTACATCTTCAGAATTAAAAGTTACATCTCCAGAATTAAAAGTTACATCCTCAGAACTAATTTGTGATTTTTCATCAAAATATAATCATGTGACATCTTGTTGTAAAGATTTAATTGTTATGAACACAACGGTGTAATCGGATTATAGATCGGATAAGTAATTTAAGAGAAAATTTCATAAGGAAAAAAAAAGGCACAACCTAATACCAAAATTACTTACATGCATGTCTAGCGTGGGATGGCATGGTGCATGCGCGGCGCTTCGCGCGGAAACCGCGTCCGTGGGACACGTGTCGCATGTTTAACGGTGGCGCGGGATAGGACGAGACAGCGCCCATGCTCTGAATAGATTTCACGCATTCTTATGTATATCAAAATTATATGTTTGCATTTATTTAACCTATTTTAAAATTAAGGACGCTATGTTGAACAATAGATGGAACCCCACAGCCCACGATCACACCTACACATGTCTCATTTACAATGAACAATATTGTAGTCCAGAAACAGCAAAAAAAATGTTGAACTCATATACTCTTGTATTTTTTTTAGATAATGGAATTGATTCCGGTCTTTACTTTAAAGAAGCTACAACCAAATAATACAAAGATTGCAGGACTAATATCTACGAATTGCAATAATACATGACTTGATTATAAACAAGAAGACTAATACTAAGATCACCTAAAATAGAAAACACCATTTAAGGTTGGCCAAAAAGCATTAAAAAATGTCCTTGTCTTCTTCAAACCGAAGTACTAATCTCTGAAAGCAACAATTGATTGTCTGTCAATTAAGTCCCTCTCTTAACACTGTTGGCAAGTAGAGACGAACCAAAACGGAAGATACGCCAGAAATTAGCTGAGATGTAAACAACAGTCATTAGCCCAAAACTTATTATGATCCAAATAGGATGCAGCCACAATAAAACGCGCAGGAGGACTCCAAACGATGCCTTCGAGAAGGAAACAACATCGAAGAAATACCGCCATCGCTTAACTAGGAGCTCATCAGGATTTTCACCTAAAAGAGGAGAGGTTGTGCTACGACAATGACTCCATGGAGCAACATGGCGCCAGGCAACGTCACCATTGTCGCTCCTAGCATCACACCAGGACAAAGCTTTCGCCCAGCACATACCAGAGCACGACAGTCACGGCCATGTCCAGATGCCGGTTCGCCCGCAAGTCATGCACGAATTCGTATGGCCGCACCACCGAGGACCCGCGCACCCGCATCTCCCTGCATGAAGTCGAACGGCCGGCGGACGGGCTGGATCTAGTGACGAGGCGGCGCCAGATCCGGCGCCCCTGCACGTCACTGCACCGCTCCCGGTCAGCGACCGCCAGGCGCCGTCGCACCTGTGCCACCACCTTGAGCCACCGACGACCTCACTTGCCGCTTGACCGTGCCACTTAGCCGTCGCTCGGGCAGCCCGCTCATGGCGCCGCGAGGGAGGAGGCCGACCCCGACTGCCCGCGCCAGATCGGGCGACGAATAGGGCGGAACCAGTGGACGCCACCGCCACGCAGAGGTCAGCCGTGCCAGCAGCTCGGCCGACGACGCAGCCGCCGCCAACCTTGCCGCTACCAGCATTCGCTCTGGCAGATCGCGCCGTCGGCCGCTCCTGTCAACTCCGCCACCAAACGTGCCTGCAGCATCTCCGCCGCCGCCTTCCTAGCCCACCGCACGGGCGGCTTGCTCCGGCGGCGGCGAGGCGAGATCAGATCGGAGAGACGCCCGGCCCTCCGCGTCGCTCGGAGCAGTTTGTTAGCGAGACCAGTTTGTTAGCCCCTAGTGGCAATGCAAATATCATGTACTCTTGTATAACAAGGCATGGACTTTGGTTCCTCTAATGACACAGAGATTTAGTTCAGAAATTCAAAGGTAATATTGTCACAGTTTTGTCCTTTAATCAGCAAAGCTTAATCCAAGCACTAATGTGTGCTTCGAAGTACACATGAAAGAGAGAAGAAATAAAACACCCTTGAGCATGGTACTGCCTCCGGTATGAGAAATGTATGATTTGTCCAACGTGCAAATATTTTTATCTTCTGCTTGTTGAAATAAGTTCATGGATTCATGCAGCCAAATGTAGGCCTCTCTAAACATGCACAAAAGAAATGGATAGAAAAAATTCACCTTCTAAGTGGCCCTAAGTGGTATTTCTGGGCACACAAATTCTAGAATAGAGATCTCAAAAAAAAAAATCTAGAATAGCGAGAGCTAAAATTAGACAAATTAACTGGTGGTGTACAATTCCTGCCCTTCCTGACAGAAAATAATGTTGATATCAAGATTGTTGCTTTGAATTTTATGTTCAATTTGTCAAAAGATGCTTCTCAAGAATCTGAACAGATTTATTAAGGATACCATCAACCTTAGTATTTTCGAAATGATTATCTCATCACCTACATCTGGAATTAAGAAGGCTGCAGATATTGGCAAACATGATTGCATCTTTTATCTCATTTTAATGGTTTAAGATTTGACAGGAACTGTAGTGGTTCATGCTCAATACCTATATATGTGAGGGTCAATTGATAGGTTTTGTACTTTCTGCATAACTAACCCTACAATAGAATTAGCTGTTCATACTATCAAAACCAAGCTGTAAACGAAATCTGAGATGACCTAGTAAAAACGAAATATAGGACATGTATTAGCTTTAAGGTAGAAGATTAGAGTACATATGTAGTTGTTATCAACAGCTAAATGTACAACTTAAACTGCCTCTAATATTATTTATCGAAGGAGATTTAAATGGCTAGCTATAGTAAAATAGGTCGTTCTGTTAATATCAACTGACAATTTGTTTTTTTTTCTCTCTTTTCACAGCGCTCAATCTTAAAAGGATGGAGAATCTATGTTCTGAACCTGGTGACTTCGGAAATTGAAGACAATAGTTGTGATAATTGGATGTATGTAGCTTTGGATTTTTCCATGATCTAAAACTAAGCTATTATCGACGCTGCCGCCTGCCGTTAATGACTATTGATCTAAGCACAACATGTTCAGATATAACCTGTCCACTACCTTTGCAACTTGTTTTGTATCCGACCATTTGTGATCATGGTCAGTTCCAGAGCCAGGGGCTGGCGACACTATGACAGTTTCTATAGGCTCCACAACATGCATCTAGCAAGCACCTCAATTACTGTGCTTGAGAATCCTAGCCGTATAGAATAATGGTGGTATCTTAATTAACTCCACACCGATGCAAATATACTAGAACATGACATGTATGCAAATATACGGGTGTAAACTCCACACATGGATGCAAATATACAGGTGGTATTATTAATTGGGCAAAATTTGCTACAGGACATCATGGTTTGCTGTATTTAGCTGAGGGACACGGCTGGAAATGGGTTTTAGGGGGAATACACACTCGAAAAGTGAAAATTAGCCCGTGGACACCACCTCCCTTATTTTATTTTTTTGGCCGCCGAGGGGAGAGAAGAACGTTTTGGACTGGAAAAGACCAAAATGCCCATGCCATTTTTTACATATGTGCCTTGGCCACTGTTGACCCGGTCAGATCTGCCCGTCCCCTTCCTCATTCTTCTCCCTCTCTCTCCCTGAGCTCGCCGATGCCGACGCCACGTCCTCCTCTCCGACCAACGCCACCGCGGCTGTGAGCAAGATGTCTACGTCGTCGTTTTCTTTCTGTAGGCGGACCCCATCGGGAGGTCGCCGGGATGAGCAGCCGTCCGAGCTCCCCCTTGTGCAATGCCCGTACTGTCCAGGTGAGACAAGGGTTGTGGAGCGCACTTGCACGAAGGAGAACTACAATCGCAAGTTCTATACTTGCCCGTACTGTCCAGGTGAGACCGCTACCACGTGTGATAACATCATCTAAGTCCATCAAATCGAAGAAACACACTGTGTCCTTGTCTAAAACCCAGTAAAGACACATGATAATCTTGTTTTCCATTGTCCATGTACTCAACATAAGCAACAACCCTAACAACAACTCTACAAGCAGAGGTTGGATCCATCCTAAAATGGCGTACACATTCCAAAATAAATACCAACAAATCAAATCACATCGACACATGCAAAATGAGAGTAAATCGGGAAATTTGACATACCCTTTCGGGAGCCATTTCATACTCAATGGCGGCGGCGGTGGTATCTCAACCACCACCCTATCCTTCCCGGGCGGCGGCGGAGCAGCCATCGGCTCCTCCTCACGGGTTCGACGACGCCACGGCGGCGTTGGTCGGAGAGCAGGACGTGGCGTTGGCAAGCTCAGAGAGAGAGGGAGAAGAATGAGGAAGGGGACGGGCAGATCTGACCGGGTCAACAGTGGCCAAGGCGCATATGTAAAAAAATGGCATGGGCATTTTGGTCTTTTCCATTCCAAAACGTGCTTCTCTCTCCCCTCGGCGGCAAAAACAATAAAATAAGGGTGGCGGTGTCCACTGGCTAATTTCCACTTTTCGAGCATGTCTTCCCCAAAACCCATTTCCAGCGGTGTCCCTCAGCTAAATACAGCAAGTCATGATGTCCTGTAGCAAATTTTGCCTATTAATTGTTACTGTACCGTTTTTATGGATGCTTTCTTACCAAAAAATATTTTTATAATAATTTGATTTTATTTTTTCATCCATTATACTGCATGGGCACTCTACTAGGCACTCTACTAGTATCACAGACGACGTACAGAGGAGATGTGAGACTTGAGTGCCCGGTTTGTTTGTTTATTAGTATCAATCTAATCTTTTGGTAAAAAAAATACAAATGTATGTACGGAGGATACGTGGGATTTGAGTGCCTGGTTTGCTTGTTTATTATCAATCTAATCTAATGGTTTATAATTTTGAATGATCAATTTAAATGGAAATTAAGGGACATGTGTTTTGCTTTTTTTTTCTTAGAGTTTATATGATATCTCTAATTTTTGGAGCACAGCGCTCCGGAGAAAGTTTAATGCATATTTAGTATATAATATTTCTAAATTCATATTTAACAATATATGTTGAGCTCAATCATGTTTGGAGTATCAATTATAGCATTTTTCTTGATTTGATGATTTAAAATTATTTGTTCGTGTTAATGAGCACACACGCACGTGCTAGGAAGCAGCTTTGTTTGTTTTACGAGCCAAATCATGAAATCAATGTGGCTAATTGAACCGTACAGAATTAACTGATTTAGTCCTATTACTGGGGAAGGCGGGCGCATGTATATGGGGAGGAAGGATCAGACGAGGGCATCAGGGTACCGGCAGGTTTTAGTTTTCTTTTCGGAATGGATCTAGATTGATCTAACGGTGTAAAACATTGGGATCGCCGTATAGAATGAGAATTAAGAGTCGGATGTTTGTTTTTTACTTAGAATTTCTAAGTCTTTCTCAAATGAGAAAGACTAACGGACAGGGTCCGTTGGAACGGACCCCGACTCCGTGCCTCTTCACCCGAGCCCCGACTCCACGCCTCTCCACTTGAGCCTGTGCCGCGCCCGTGCCACCGCACCCCTGCGCCTAGCGCCGCCGCCCTCCCCAAGTTCCCCAACGGCGACGCGACGACGACGACGACGACGGCTTGACGGTGACGGCGACAGCGACGTAATTAACCCCTAGTGGGTTTTGATGATAAATGATAATAAGATTAAGGGACTAATCATGTTTAATGAGTTATGATTGAATGCAAGAAGACAAGTGACCCCCAACGACGTCAAGAAATACGATAGAATACTTTGAAATGGTGAAGCGGCTCAAAGGAGTAGAATTAGGTCGTATTTTATTGTCATAGAAAAAGCCGTACTATTAAGGGGATCTACTAGTTAGAACTTAGGTTAATCTCTAATTGCTCAGAAAAGGATCAGTTCTAGACTAGTGAGTGACAAACTTGTAATTCACACACTTGCATGTTTAGGTCTTGACAGTTAGTCCAGACTGTTCGATAGATTTTACCGGAGTGTCCGGACCATCTAGCAGCAAACGCCAGACTCTCCGGACATGGGGACCACGTTCAAACGGCTAGTGAACGTCACCGTTACACGTCATGTGAAACGGCTAGGAGGTCCGGAGTATCCGAACATGGATGTCTGGATAGTTCGGACGTCCCTTTCCAATGGCTAGTGGCAGGGAGCATAGGCTATTTAAGCCCATCTCCTCCCACTTGCCTAGGTTGGCTGCCACATTAATTCCCTACTATTCCTAGAGCACTAGAGCACTCAATTGCATCTCTTGTCCTTAGATTCTTCTAGGGATTAGAGTGAGGGTTGGTGAGTTTGCTAGGATTGTGTAGAATTGATCCTTCGTGAGCATCTAGGGATTGGCACAAGATCTAGCTAGGTTGATTTGTTACTTTTGGAGATTTATCTCCTCGACGGCTAGGTGTCGCCCGTGAGGTCCGACCTTGTGTGGTTTGCCCAGGATTGTTTGTATGAGATTTCCTCTCCCTAACGAGGTAAGTGAGTATGAACCGTGCTATCTCCTAGAAGTAGGGATCGATAGAGCAAGGAGGCTACTAGGGACTAGGACTATCGGCTTGAGATTTGATCATGGGATCGTCTAGGGAGTAGCTAGTTCGAGAGCTCCTTGGAGATCGAGGCCAACTTGTGGGAGATAGCATGGCGAGGTTTGAGATCGTTTGATCTCGCTCTCCGGAGCACCTAACGTGGAGTAAGGTCTTTCGATCCGAACCACGATAAAAAATCGTTGTGTTTTTGTCTCCTTTCTGTATTGCTTTCTGAATTCACTCATCTACATTTAGAAATTCCCTTCGAGGAATTTCGTGTCTCCAAGTCCGGACCATTCGGCAGCAAACTCCAGAGTTTCCAGACACCGGACTGTCCGGACCATCGGCCTGGAGTGTCCAGAGAACTGACTTCTGTTGCAAGTGATTTCATGTTTTTATAGGCTGGTCTATTTACCCACCCCCCTCTAGACCGTTCAACGGCGACGACGAGCGGTGCCGGCTTTGACGGCGACGGCAATATCCGGCGGTGCGGGCCCGGGGGCGGCCAGATCTAGGCCGCCGTCACTGTCGCTATCGTTGTTGAAGCCGCTGCCTCGACGGCGGGTGATGGGGGCGGCACGGCCGAGGAGGGAGGGGCCGGTGGCTCGCCGGCGGCGAGTTATGGGTGGCAAACGGTGACGGTGGCCGGAGAGGTAAAAGACAGGTAAGCAGCGGGGTACCAGATCAGGTACCAAATGGTACCGTGTCCGGTACCCCAGGGTACCAAAAAATCTGGTACCCCGAGGTACCAAAAAATCTTGTACCCCGGGGTACCGGGTCTGATACACTAGAGGATACCAAAAAAAATCTGATACCCCCAATCTGGTACCGGAGGTACCGGACGTCTTTTAGCTAGTCGCGCTCTTCTCTAATTTATTAGAGCGCCACACGGCGTCTTTAGATCGCTTAAGAGAATGTTTAATGGATATTTAATATATAGTAGATAGATCCTTTGTTTCAAAGGCTTTTTTTTTCATAGGATTGAAATCTTTCAAATTTTCTATACATTTTCTACAAATCAAAGGGGCCCTTGGCCCTTAGGGAGTATTTTAAATAGAAATATGGTGAAGGTTGTTAGACAGAACCTTTTACAAGAATTGAAGTGTGTGAACGCACTTGTTTGTGCATTAGACTACCCCTGCTTCTTTTCTTTTTGGAGAGAGAGGCTCACTTACGAGTACAAGTTGTAGTATCTAAACTTACAAATAGGCACACACTCAACACCATACTCACACAATTCTAAAATAAACACCATACTCTCACACACCACACTCACACACATATGTGCAAGGTGAATCCTACCCCTACACTTATACTCACATGCCTGCCTTGAAGCAGCAATCTAGGAAAAATCACCTCAAAATCCGCTTTCGAAGGGATTTAAACCTGGGACCTCCTACTGAGGCTCTGGTGACCAACCGGTCCCTGGCCCGTTCGCGACTACCCCTGCTTCTACCCCTCTACTTCTAGTATTTTTCTTAGGCATTGTTTAGTTTCCAAAATTTTTCCAAAAAAACATCACATCAAATATTTAAACACATAAATAGAATATTAAATAAAGATGAAAAAAGAAACTAATTGAACAGTTTGGATGGAAATCGCGGGATGAATCTTTTGAGCCTAATTAAGCCATGATTAGCCATAAGTGCTATAGTAACCCATTTGTGCTAATGACAGCTTAATTAGGCTTAAAATATTCGTCTCGCGGTTTTCAGGCTAGCCATAAAATTAGTTTTTTCATTCATGTCCGAAAACCCCTCCCGACATCCGGTCAAAAGTTGATGTAGCATCCAAGACCAAAATATTTTAGTGTAAAATTGTATCTCCTGATATCTACGGTACCGAGAGGTATCAAATTTACGCTAAAACAATGGTACTTCTTGGTACATTCTCAAGGACTACAAAATTGTTCAAATTTAAAACTTAATTTTGAATTGATTTTAGGGCTTTACATCATAGCTTATTTTCTAGTGTTGGATTTTAAACCATAAATAACACAAATACATAAATATACGGTCCTTAAGTAAGTACTGAGAGAGAACAAAATTTTTAGTGTAAACCTTGGTACCTCTAATATTAGAAGATATCAAATTTTCATTAAAAATTTTGGTACCTCTCAAAGTCTTTAAATTTTCTCTCTTTTTTTAGTTATGTATTTGTTTTATGTAATTTCTGTTGGCTATTTGAGTCGAATAATTGGATAAGGCTTATGGAATGAAAGTATGGAGCATATGAACGCTCAATCAGGGAGAACGGTGGCCACATACGCATTATGCAGTATAGTTTTGGTTAACCACTACCGGACTTGAGAGTAACTTTGTGAGTGAAACCGTCAAAAAAAATATGTTTTGCTGTTATGAAAATTATTTCTGTGGGTGTACCAACACCGATAGAAAAACAAGAACACGGAAATGTTCGGTTTTTGTGTTGGATTCCTCTGTAATAAAAGCTGGACCGTGTGGCCTTCCATCTTTTATTAATTAATAAGTAATTGAGATAAAAATTACATGTCTAGAGACAGGCTTATAACATCTTGAAGCACACCGTAGTACAATGCATTGCAAGCTAATTAAAAACTTGCTGCTTACAGACAAGCCACAAAAGAGACATGGAAAAATACTAATTTAAACTAGCAATTCTTTTGGAATTACAAGTTAGTGTTGAATCCTTGTTTCCCATGAATTCTCCACTATAGACTGAAGTAGCCTTGGCATCGGAGGTAAATCAAGTTTGACCAGACCTTCTAGAATTTGGACCACCTTACCCATCGTCGGTCGGTCAAGTTCATTCTCTTGAATACACCAGCATGCAAGCTTGCAAACTCTTTCAACCTCCTCGGCATTGACATCACCATTTAATTTGCCATCGACCAAGCTTAGAACATCCCCCTCAAGAAGCTTATGCGCAACTTCAACAGGGAAATAGACGATGTGATCAGCACAACTAATGGACTCTCTGTGTGAATTCATCTTTCCGGATATAAGTTCCAAGAGTACCATTCCATAGGCATACACGTCAACTTTTGGAGTGATAGCCATTCCACTAATCCATTCAGGTGCTAGGTATCCTATAGTCCCTCTTGCTGTAGTCACAACCCGACTAAAATCCCTTCCTAGAAGTTTGGCCATTCCGAAATCTGCAATCTTTGGAACGAACGACCCATCAAGAAGTATGTTTTGTGGTTTGATATCACAATGTATGATGCAATCTCGACAACTCTCATGCAAGTAAGCCAGTCCTCGAGCAACTCCAAGAGCTATCTGATATCTAGTACTCCAGGTCAAGGTTGCAATGTTATTGCTTCTGAATAAATGAGTATCAAGTGAACCGTTCGACATGTATTCGTAAACAAGCAACCTTTCATCACCCTTGCAAGAAAAACCAATCAGTTTGACCAAATTGGTGTGATGAATGACTCCAATGGAACTCACCTCAGCCCTGAATTGCTTCTCAACTTGACAATAGGAGCCTAGCCTTTTCACTGCTATAGGGGTCGATTTATTTAACAGACCCTTGAACACTGAACCAAAACCACCTGCCCCAATTTGCTCTGAGAAGTTTTTAGTTGCACGTCGCAAATCACTGTGTTTAAATGGAACAACTCTATTTACAGCATAAATATTGTTTAATGCATGACAATACAACTTCTTTCTGTTCCTCCTGATCATCAATAGTAAGAGAAGTGTTAAGACACCCAAAGTAGCAAGGCTTGCACATATGACAGCCCCTATGATTAGCCCATTGTTGTTTTTTCTAGCTTGAAGCTCTCCAGGAGCCAGACGAATGTGAAGAAATTCTCCATTACCAGAAGTACTGTCATCAATTTGTTGTTTCACATTAACCAATTCACCAAGCCATATGGAGCAACTACTATTACCAAAGAAATATGCAGTGCAAGAGCAGTTGCCTAAACAAAAATTCTCACATTGGCCTGCACTTGTGACAGATTCTATGACATGGGCCTTGTAGGGCAATCTAATGGCTGGTATAGCGTTGAAGATGTCACTTTTCCTGCTAGCACAATCTAATGGAGTGTTCCTCTTGCACCCACCTGTTCTGTCTTCTAGGATCCAACTGTCAGGTGATGCTATGGAGAAACCTCTCATGCAGCTACAGGATGGAAATGTGTTGTCATTGCATACTGTGTAAGGTCCACAGGTAGCATGCACATCACACTGATCATTCGGATGGGTGAAGACTGCTTGCCAACCCTGTGCGTCATGTAACCATGCCAACGCCTTTCTTTGTCCAGTCGCTTCTAGCACGGTGTATAGTGGTATGCTTTCGTCATGTATACTATATGTAAAGTACACCTCTTGATCGTTGTTCACGAATTTGATTTGAAAATTGAATGGGGTATAATGGGGTGACTTGAGTACCATCTCTGGTATCCTGCTAAAGTAACGGCCATTCCATTCCCCACTAGACCAGTATTCTACGGATGAATTCCATACCAATTGGTAACCACCCTTGATTCCTAACTCCATAGAGTATGCACCTGGGGATTGGTCTACTAGATCCCTTCTCGAGAAAATACGGCGGTTTAGGCCTGTGATCTTGTTCAGGCCAATCTTCGCACCAGGGAGGAAAACATCGGTTGGGTGATCAAAACTCTCCCACAAAATGTGTGATGGGTTTGAGGAGTTTTGTATGACAAGGTTTCCGGTGTCCAAAAGCATGGCAATGGTGTTGTTGGCTGTGATGTTGGCTTGGCTAGACCAAATTTTGGAATTATCAGCTCGGCTTAAGATGACAAGGTTACCATCAGGTGAAATTGTGAGATGTGATGAAGTGGAGTCTGTGACTGGGCTAGCCCTATTTGCTATCCAAACATGGGTTTTCTTTGGAACTTTGTTGAACCATATGCCTAAGTACCAATACTTGAGAGTGTGGTTTCCAGAGGACTTACTCCCAGTCTCAAAGAAGCCGAGTGCAAACTTGCCGTTGGTGGAGACGAGCTTGTCGTCACCGGTGAGCGACTGTCCAGGAGAGAGTGTGTTTGTTGCAGCAGAGCTTGCAGGGAAGTGTAGGCTGCAGAGATGAAGCCCAACAACAATGGCAAGGAGGATAGTCATTGTGGATCACAAACAGTGAGTTGGCGCGACTGATTGGAAGAGAGGATTCAGAGGTAGCTGCCACAAGGTTGGATGGATGTTTAGTTTCTTGTATAAGTTGGGCACTTAAATAGATGGTAGGAAATGATGAGGGGCACATCAAAGTATCAAACAAAATGAGAAAAGGAGTAGGAAATGTGATCGGGGAGTCTTATTTTATCGGAAGGGGCATGACAGTGTTGTCTGGTGTAAAGTTATTGTCTTCTTTTTTATTGGAACAAGCATGAAAATTGTTGTCTAGTGTAAAGTGATCACTGATCAAGAATCTAAAAAATATTATTCTTGTGCCGGTATAAAGATCAATAATTTGTTCCCGACTTGCGTCAGGATTGGTTAAAGAAATCAATGATGGAATGCTGGTCCAGTGATCCTGACTGCCTTCTGAAAATATGACATCTATGTAATTTTATATGGTCCTTGCCTGAACCTTTAAGAGGCCATACCCACGTGCCTCTTATAATTTTCTTCTTCAAATTTTTTTATCTTTTCTTTAAAATTAAAACGTGCGTCATTATTTCTGTGGATTATCTACCTGATTATAGGGACAAACTAAATATTTTGAGAAATAACTTAACAAATAACTTGGAGCAAATGTTCTAAGCAATGCAGTAGAAGAAAGCTTTCAAGAAAAAGTACTTTTAGATACGTGAACAAATAATCCTTGGCAGCATGTTTTGACACTAACAATATGAGATGTCTGGATCATTTTCTGCATAAATAACTTTACTCGGTTTCATACTAGGTAGAAAGCTGAGTGTGTGTATGGTCATATTATATTATTCCTTTAGTACTGTGTATTTTTTTAAAGATTATGGAATAATAGTAGTAGTAACTATTCTCTCACCGGAGGGAAATGGATACTAGACTAAAATTGCCACTATATGCCATACTTTTGTGCCACAATTAGCTAAGTTGTGGCTAGCAAAAAAGTAGCCACACTTTAGCCAACAAAACAATAGTTTGCCATACTTTTTTGAGTTGATGACATGTGGGACCATAAAAAGTAAGAGGGGATTTTGCCATAAGTGTGGCTATGAACCAAACAATAAGCTAACTTGGCTAAAGTGAGTTGTGGCAAAGTTTGGTATTGTTTGGGAATGAACCAAACAACCCCAAGTCAGTCGTGCAGATGACACAGATGGTGGGGCGCAGTCTGGTACCCGCGTTACCCTTTCTTGAATGCTCTATATTCTGCCTCACTGTTGAGTGTGATTGTTCATGCCACCAGTATGAACTACTCCCTACTCCATGTCTAGCTCTGACTTTGGGCTTTGGCGATGGCTCTTTTTTTCCCTCTTTTTGCCAATCTTCGTCGATGATTCCAATGCTGGCAATACGACCTTCATTTTTTATGGAACTGTTTGATGAGAATGGCCATTATTTAGGTGATTGAAAGTGATAACTGCCTGAAGAACCTTTTGCATGATGATTTGTTGGGGGTGTTCTGACTTCTGACTGGGGCACTGACCAAGTGACAATCCTCTTGTCTTTCTTCAGGATTGTGAGAAATAGTAGAACAGAACTCAAGAGGCCCAAGAACAGAATTATCAGGTTCAGGTTGGAATAGTTCCTTTTCTTAAAAGATAAAAATGGTTGGAAATCTCAAAATAAAATCAGATACTGGTCGAATTGACCCAAATTACTGAAAACACACACTGGTATATTATCTCTGCGTTTAATCTCCAAAATCTGCAATATCTGATTGTACAAAGCAAAATTACCAAACACAAGAATACACTATCTTTAGAATAAGAGAGGACATGGGTGTTGCATATCAACTTGACAACTTGTGCGCTCAAACAAAATAGACTACTATAGCTGATTTCACCTGAATCATCGGCATCTAGACATTAAGCTTTGCGCATGCACCATGGAAAAAGACATTATGACAGCGAGTTGGGGATTGTTTTGTGGGCACAGGCTCGTACCCGCATTAGCCAGTCTTTGAATGCTCATATTCTTTTCCTCGCTGTGATTGTACATGGAACGTATGAACTGGCCTTGCCGACGATTACAGTGCTGCACCTGGTACTCCCAGTACCAGTCTACTGGTCTTTGTTTAATTGTTTTTATGGAACACTATGATGAGTGTGGTTGGTGACCGAAAGTGATCATTGGTTGAACCTTTTGTGAAACATTTTTTCTATGGTTCTAGTATCTTGTACTAGTATGATAATTTGTTGGGGGTGCTTTGCTCTGAATTCTGACTTGTTGGGCATTGACCATGCTCTTCTCTTTCAGGATTGTGAGTTCAGCCACGGCCCATCAGCCCAACGCAAAAGAACAAGCCCAGAAACTGAGCCAATGTGCTGATCCAAGTATCCCTCACTGTAACACACAAATTGCCTGTTCTTACTAGTAGTATGACGTTGGAATAGTGAATGTTCTGATCGAATTGACCAAAATTACTGAACATACACTGGCCGTAAAAATTACTAAACACATGACATTTCTTAGGAGTACTAGCTACCCGTCAGAGATTAAACTAGGTCATCATGTGATTTCATTTGCCAAATGAAACCATACATACCCGTCAGCGACAATACCCATTTACCAATTACCATTCTCAAATACTCAAAGAACGGCATCGCCAGAAGGCCAGAATGCAGCAAACAAACCATGAAACAAGCAAACAGACCCCCACAATTTGCCAACAACCGATTATATTCCATCCATGTGAACCCAGTTCAAGCGAGTGATTACAAGACAACACAGATTCACAAGCAAGTCTTCTACTACTAGACCTGAACAGGAGAATAGCAAAGGCAGAAGAGCAGGATTGCCGCGGTGACCACCAATCAGATCATGCCCTCTCGCCCCTGATGCGGCGGGCGAGCTGGATGTCCTTGGGCATGATGGTGACGCGCTTGGCGTGGATGGCGCAGAGGTTGGTGTCCTCGAAGAGCCCCACGAGGTAGGCCTCGGCGGCCTCCTGCAGCGCGGCGACGGCGGAGGACTGGAA
>CM002482.1:11021151-11053293 GCA_000325765.3 Leersia perrieri | reverse complement strand
GGGCGGGGAGGTTTGGATTGGGTTTGGAGCGTCGGATGAAGATGGACGGTTGGGATGAGCCTGGGGTTGGATGCGATCCGTGGGTGGGGGAAAGGAGCGACGTGATTGGCTGGGAAGGGATGGGGCGGATCGGTGGACCCACGAGACAGGGGACTTGAGGGTTTTTTTTTCTTGTGTGTGTTTCGTTGCCTTCTCCTTTCCACCAAAGAGCCCAGATTAAAGGGACGGCCCAACTGTTGGCCCAGATAGGCCTAACAGCGGCCTGGGTGGTCCTGTGGACGCTGTCATTTGTACACAGAATGGCATGCACACAGCACATGGTACTCCTATGTGGCAAACTGGCAATGTGAATTGTGAACACTGGTTTTACTATTTTCCACGTGCATATAATGAGCCTGATTCTTTACGATGTAAGATCGTGGGCAATCTTGAATCTGCAGGTTTTGATAGGGTAAGGTTACATCAACTCTATTGATTGGTAAAATAATTATTTCAATCCAAAAAAACCAATACCACACCCCTCTGAATGTTGGTCGCTCGAATAGAAGGGTATTGCGTCTTGGAAATTGTATCAGAGGGAGTAGCAGGCATTATTAAAACTATCAAATATGGTAGGACAATAGTTGAGGTTCCTAGTTATGCAAACTAGGCGTGGCAGGTTTTTCATGTTACATATTTGACGCAAGAATGGCATTTTTGTCCATAAGTAGCACTGAAATTTTGAGAAAAGGTAGCATGATGTTTTTACTCCATGCTTTTTACAGTAGCTTTGGTTTTTCTAGTCTTGGTGCGATGGTGTAAAGTTATGCTTATGCAGCATGTCGAACACTGAATTGACTGAAACCCAGATTTCAGGCCTGATACTCATGGGTTTAAAACCTGAAACCTGGGTTTTAGCCTATTCCGTTACGAATGAGATCCCGCTCTGTAAGTTATGTCCATGGTTCTTTTGGACGAGCCGGTGTAACACTAATGGGAGGGGATAGATTGAACGAAATTGCTCACGATGGGATGGGAATAGGATGGGTGGGTGGAGCCCCGGATGGCTTAATCTCCTATTTCAGAGTATGAGTGGTAGAGATATACGTGTTTGTTATCAGAAGGGGCGAATATAATGTTGCACAAGTATTTTGAGAATCAAGGATACTAGAACAGAACGTGAACACAATCTTAGGTGGCAGACTATTCATCAGGGACCTTGCAGTTGCATATTCACAAAACATGTGGTAATTAAACCATGCTAAGTCGTGGAGTAACACACATCAACCATCAAAGCTCCAGAAAGGAATCAGAAGAGTTGCAGAAGCGATCGATCAGCGATGGCTGATGTGCTGTGCTCATCATGCTTTGTCGCAAAGACTGGTGCCTCATCGCGCCTGCCGTGTCATACTCCAATTCCATCCCAAGAGCCAATGAGCCACGCAGCGGTTTCACTTCATTGGCTCCCCTAGTTTTTTCACCTGCTGCTGTACATGTCAGCTCAGGTTGAGAGGCCTCAAAGGAATCAAGGGCTGAAATGAACTCCCCCCACTAAGCAATTGAGGTTGTAAGATGATGCTCCAGTCATATCAACCAGATGGGTAATCTTATATCTTTAGATGATATGTCCCCATTGGCCATATTCCCTTTAACTTGCCACTTGTGGACGAGGTTTATCTCCCCTTTGCGGCTCCATCGGGTTAATCATAGGGGACGGCTTTCGAATAATATGATATCTTGTTATAGTGGGAGAAATGGTGGTCGATTGGAGATCTAAATGTCGAAGATCAGAAGCATTGAGAATGTAACTCATACTGAGTTGATTTAATTGTAGGAAGAATGTTGTTTTCATTACTTTTCAATTAATTGTAGGAAAAGTTTCACTAAACTACATGTTTAATGGTCAAAGTTTCAGAAAACTTCATATATTTTGATACTTATCACTTAACTACACATATCATGGTATTAATGTTTCATAAAACTACACTAAGTTTCATAAAAATACACTATTAAAAAAATACTTAATAGTGTAGTTTTGTGAAACTTAGTGTAGTTTTATGAAACATTAATATCATAATATGTGTAGTCAAGTGACAAGTGTCAAATATATGTAGTTTTTTGTAACTCAAACCACAAAATGTATAGTTTTGTGAAATTTACTCGAAGGAAGAATTGATTGTGTGCAAACTGGTTCAAAGAAGAAAAATATTTCTTTTAGATCTCTCTTTTCCCCAAGTACACGAAGGACCAATAATTTTCTTTGAATAACTGATAACAGTATTTTCCTTCGTTACAAAGAAAAAATTATATATGCATCAAAGCAAACAATATATTTTCGGTCAAATGCAAAGGATGAACAAGATTTTGATTGCTAGTGTCCACAAAACTGGCAGACAATATCATTGCTACCTTCAACATGAGTAGTTCATACTTCAGACGCTACAAACTGTTCTTAAAAGCAACCAGATGATATCGTTCCAAAAAAAAGGCAATAAGATGAACTCTATCAACCATTGGCCCATCTTTGTTGTAAGGGACAACAGCAATGCTAACATCGTTTTCAAATACTTGAAACAGATCTTCTCAGTGGGTCCTTAGAACAGATACGATAACTGTTGACATCAAATTCTACTTAACCCTGCTACAACATTCTCTCATAATAACATATCTTCTGAGTGGGCCCACTGAAGTTTAGTGGAACTGCTATCAGATTATATGTAGCACTGCTACAACATTCTCGTAACCATTGCAAATTCAGAAAAACTCTTTCCCGTTCAGTGGGCATCCAAGCAATTTTCGTTTTCGTGCACAGCTCAATGATCTTGCTATTTTCTTTCCAATTCATATGAGCCACATAACTAAGTTAGCAGATTCTTTAAAGGCATTAGCTTTCATTGAAGTAGAAGAAAAGATTTTGTGTGCATTGGCCACTTACCTTTCAAGCTTTTGGAGAAGACAGCACAAAATGGCCAAAGTGCACAGGCCATAGTCAAGCATGGACCCACCTGTCAATTCTGGGAGGAGATTATGATCACAAGGCATTCAGATCACTAGTCCTGATCTCTCGATAATTGCAGGAGAATATGCTTGCCCACTGACTTGAACCTTAGCAAATAATTCTTGATTTCCAATAACCATAATGGTTGGTTGGTGGTGCAGCACTCCTATATGATATCTTCAAATGTTTTTTCAGCAAAAAGATCTTCAATCTTCACTCCTGTTTCTTCCCTACAAAAAGGTATTGGACATGTAATTCAAAGAACAGAAGCCAATAACACCCCTTTTTTCCCCTACAAAACATTCTTGAGCAACAACAGGTATTCATGTGTTAAATATACTTGTATAATTCCAAAACAATCTGTACAGCTTTTTCTACTACAGATCTACGACAAAATGTACAAGCCACTTTTGGCAGTCACACCTAATGATCACACAAGTCCACAACCTATTCCATTTCACCCCACACTCTTATGCTTGATGCGACAAGAAGCAATGGGAGATTCTAAAAATCATATGAAGTAACCAAACCTTCAGGTCTAAGTGGCACAAGCACAGGTCGAGCTGGCTCTGGCTCGGTCTGTCTTCCCTCGGACTCGGAGCAGCCAGAGGCCTTCTGTGGTGCCCCAAACAGGGACTGACGACATGTCGGGCATGTCGACCGCGCCAAGAGCCACCGGTCGATGCATCTGACATGGAACCCATGGTTGCACTTTGGGAGGACCCTGACATGCTCACCGGCCTCAAAGTCGGAGAGGCAGATTGCACACATAGGGTTCACAGCATTGAGCTTCAAGCCAGCTGAGTAGAGAAGGATAGGCATGGATCGGAGGGCCTTCCTCCTCAGCCCGCTCTGAGCCAGCCGTGTGACCCGGCTCGGCTCAGGATCCACCACCATCCTGCTTGAACACCTTAGCGCGCAACGGACAATTGAGTTGAGCCCGAGCGCACAGATCAGTGCACAGAGAAGAACAGCTAGGATCATGACGATGTTTGCATCAAAGTTGCTCCCAGGAGAACCACCTTCAACAACTGTGGCTCCAGATACTGGCTGAGTAGGGCCAGAGGGTTGCCCTGAGAATGGGGTGTGCAACAGTATCCTTCTTGAGTACATCTCTACCCTTGGTGTATCGGCAAAAGCTTTCTTTGGAATCCTGCAACTGAAGATCTTGGGCAGTTGGGCTCACCTAGTTCTGTCGACCTGCTCTGTTCTTCCTCGGATAGAATCATAAGTTGGTTTGTGCTGAAGTATTTATAGACTCTTAGGACACGGCAAATAATATGGTTTCATTTTTTTTTATTAGTATGATGGGCCACCCCTTTGGTCCTTACAGCCAATTGATACAAATGCTTTTGGGCAAAGGGCAGAAGGTGCACAATTGGAAGCTTCTTTGTTTGTGGCAAGTGGGCTGCATCTCAGTGGGTTTTCTGGGAATCGGAGGGCCACAAGCAGCACCATCTCTTGTCTGTCTAATAAAACTATAAAGAACATATACATGAATGGAGATTCATGTATAAGCTGGAACATGGATTTGTGTGTTTCAAAATAAGCCAGCTCAAAGGTCATCCTGGGTGGCTGTAAACATTCTGGCAAGGAGCTGCAAATTTGACCTCTGATAGTTGGTACACAACTTACCTCAACCTGAGTCAAACACAACTCCATGCAACATACACAGTAGGAACATGGCACATACTCTCGAGTATCTTGCCTACTTTGATTGAAGGAAGTGTATAAAGTACTTAATTATTGATGCAAGGGAGAAACAGGAATACTTTCATGCATAACTTTGGTGCCCTTTCTTGTTAATTTATACAAACACTACCCCTAAATGCAGAAAAAAAATAAAATTATGGATAAGTTTATCAGTTTAAATTAACTTGATTCGTCATGATTTTGAATAGTTAACATTAACAGATCCAAAGGGTATCAATTGCAACTTTGATACCAATTATGTAGATTCTGCAACTTGAACTTTAACTACATTGCTGAACTAGATTCTGTGTTTTTTTTTCTCTCTCACAAAGCTGGGCAGTAAAAAGCCTGTTATCCAAAAAAAAAGCCTGAAAACTAGATCATTTAAGCTTAAACACAAAGCAAATGGAGAGCAGCTACATATTCTTAGTGCACTCACAAATCATTATTTATTGGTTATTGCCTGTTTTGACCCCCTCCACTTTGTGTGCGCCAGAATCAGCCAGCTAGCAAATTGGGGGCTGACTTGTCGCCTTTGAGCTGCTTCAACTATCAATAGCAATCCTACTGGGTAGAGCACCTGTTAACTGGTTGGTTAGCCAACAAGAAAAAAATAACAATTCTGGAACACAAAATGAGTTAAACATGTTATCTTGAAGCATTATAAAATCATGAGTGCTCCCTTGTCCAGGATTCTGCATGTTTCTATCATGCAGTGCCGACATATAGAAGCTCAAAGCCCACTTAAGTGTCCAACTGAGATACATTTTATATCCAATCCTACACAAAAAAATAAATTAAGCATCTAATCTTAAAGCATTATATAAACTGTTAGTGCTGTTTCCTCCACAGAACTGCACACTTATTTCAACGATGCCTTCATATAGAAGTTCAACTGCCACTCTGATATCCAAGTCAGCTTCATTAGATATCTCATCAATAATGTAATAATAAAATGGTTATTTAAGTAATTATACATCCATTCTAGATAGTTCAAGGTATCCTATTGAGATGATTAAATAGAAGTACTTCCTCTATTGCACATTGCAAGGCATCTTAGCTTTTAAATAGATCCATAAATTGATCAATGTATATGTTTCATATTTATGCCTAGATTCATATGGATGTTAGTGGATCTAGAAAAGAAATAAAGAGGCTAAAACCTCTTACAATGTGGAACGAAGGGAGTAGTAAGAACCAAGTTTCCTAAATATGGTTTGGTCACTAATGAGAACTTAAAAAATTGTGCGGAATAAATATACCCACAGCGAACTAAACGGCTGTTAGTCTGTGGTTACAGACAGATAGATGAGCATGTAGGATGGTGAAGGATCGAATGCCTGAGTAAGGAACTTAAATTGCAGGGGTTTTAGATGAGGTGTCCCAAAAGATAAAAGCAGTGATAAGATTTAGGATGGTATCATTGAAGCAAAATTTTAAGGTAATCACTGGAAGGTGTTTTTAGTTTCAAGTTACTCTGCTCTGATGAGCAGAGGGCAATGTGATAAAGGTTGGGAATAGCCGATTCATGACAAACACAAAATTGTTTGCCTGGAGCACGTCATGGTCTAACCATCGAAGTAATACTTACTCAGTGATGAATTTGTAGACTTGTAGACATCTACGTGTATGTGATATGATTGTCCCAAGCTTTCCCTTGTTAACCTTATCTTGAACTTGTCACTTTATGCTTTTGGGTCCTAGTCTATACAGCCATTCTTAACTTATAAGCAAGAGATATAGCATTAGTATCTCCAGCTAAATGAGACAAAAACCAACCCACGAAGAAAATATCAGATGGAAAGTACAAAGTATGGATGGTTACTATTTACTAATGAACTATCTAGCGGTGTTTCCCATACTGTCAGTGTTAGCCTTATTTGGTATTGGTGGTCATAGGAAAGAGGAAACACTGCTTACCCATGCTATACTTGTCTGCTTGAGTCTTCACTTTTTTTAGCTGTTAAAGCTGGTAATTCATTAATAACTTTGCTATGCTCTTCATCAGAAAAATCCACATCCCCTCTCACTTCTCACCGTCTAGTCTCATCTATCCACAATAGTTTTTTCATATATAAAAGGGAAATTACCTATCTATGATTCAAGCCCCTACCCCAAAACTGGTAAATCAACAATTCCAAGCCATTACATGAAGTTCCGTGGCTTCCACCAGTGCAGGGACACGTAAAATGAGTTGGCTAAACGTATACAAGTGTGTGGCTTCATTTTTCCATTTGTAAAAACAAAAAAGTAAAAGAATTGATGGTAAGTCCAACTTACAAAAAGAAATGGTATCATACACAAAATGTTTTCTTTTCTTTGTTCCTCCCTCGCCATAGAATACTCTAAAGATATGACACTAGATAGGAAAGAGGAAAAAGACAGATATAAGAATCAAGCCATCTTTATGGACTCGGTAACAATCATCAGAAACAAAACTGAACTATAAGCTTATCTTACAGAATATGTAGACCGGATCCATGCTTATCAAAAAATATCAAAAAGGGTATGTTAAAATAATCAGGTGCGGATAATATTCACAAGAAAAGAAAAGTAACATAGGCTCATGGTACTTAATTGAGAAAGGAATCACAATTTATATCATCCTTGCATCATATCAGGTATTTTCAGAGTTTGGTTACTGTGAAAATTTAACAGCATTAACATTAGCTCCAAACGTTTGCCAGCAAGCTACCTTATTATCATTCATCAATCTCAAGACTAAATCGGCTGTAATCAAATAAATTGCCTATGAAGGCAGTCTAGTTAATGATGCATGCTTTTGCTGATCCATTCATTGATAGAAGGAACAGGTCAATCCATATGAAAAAACGAATGCATTGTTTAGTGGAACAAGATTTTCATGTGTTATCTGACATATTATAGTGCTACAAGTTGACTTAAGTGCAATCCTGCCCCTCCTCTGGAATTAGTACCACCAACAGATAGGCCCGAACTACGGACTGTCGGACTGAAACAAGACAAATTACTCACAAGTAGATTACACTGAAGGTTGCAAATAACTACTGTATTCTTCCATTTCGACCTAAAAAAAGCATCCCCATCTACAAACTGCATGTAGAACAATACAACTTGCCACAATACAGAGGTGTGCAAGAAGGCCCAATCCAGTGCCAACAGAAAGGCATTTTGAACAGTAAATCCAGATTTTACCAATACCATGTGCAGATCATTACTGGAAACTGAAAAAAATTCCTGGCAGAGAATTCTTCGCTCCGTAACCAAAACAACGGAATGCCAACTAGCGGCAGCGAGGAAGAAAGAGGAAGGGAGGGCAAGGCGCTCGCTTACTGATGCTACCCCCGTCTACAGCTCCTCGCCGTCGGAGAGGAGAGGCCCCGCCACCGCTCGCGCTCCTCCCTCGGTGGGGTTCCCCAGCTTCCCCCGAGCTCCGCCATGCGTCCAGGCCGTTGCCATTTGTCGACGCCGCTGCCCACCATCGCCCCCGCGGACTCGCGCCGGCGATCGAGAGCGGCGGAGCCGCCGCGGAGGCAGTGGTGAACTGCTGATTACTCCATTGCAGGAGATTGTGGAAGAAGCTTTGTGGGCCAGGCTGAGACAAATTCCGGTCCATATAAAGCTTGGTAGTCTGGCCCATATTTATTTGGGCCCAATTAGGCGCACGCAACCAGGCTTTATATGGGCCTCATAGAAGTCCGCACAGAAAAAGCCAGATGGGTTTGCCTTCTTCCTCAACAAGCAGCTTGCGATTCCTCTTCCTCGAATCGCCACTCGCCAGATCGCCGCCAAGGCGCAAACCCATCTCTCGTACTCCCGTATCTTCTAGAAACCTCCAGAAGTTTCTGGCGCAGAGCCCTGCACTGTATTTTTTTTATCTGGCAGGGGAGATGGCGGCGGCGCGCCGTGATGCGGATCCTGCTATCGTCGCCTCCGGCTACTGGCGACGCGCGCACCGGTGAGACCCTGGACCCTTAGTTCGCCTGATCGCTAGTTAAATTTGGGGTTTGTACATGGTTTGATGGTTGCTCCGCTTGGGATTATACAAAGAGAGCCTGTTTGAACGAAGGTGATTTGCTAAATCTCTCTGGGTGTGAGGTTTTGGACGTCCAATTTGGGCGTAAAATCGTTACGATTTGTGGTGCTACGTGTGCCCAAATAATATGCATGGAATCAGCAGGCCGGATTTTGAATTGCGTAGACGAGACATGCGCTGCCCTCTAGCGCACTCTTTAATTTTCTGGGATTTTTCTATCTTTTTTTCGAATAAGATGGGATTTTTCTCTCTCTTTGCATGTACAGTGGGTGCTTGCATCACCAGTTCAGTTCGTGACTGAATTTTTGTTGTCAGTGGTGTTAAGACTATTTAACATGTGATCGATTGTTTGATCTAATCTCTTCCTAACCCCACTCCACTGTAACTTCTGTTAATGGGGCTATAAATACCCCTAGTTGTAGACTAATGACATTCCCCCTTTTTACTCCACTCATTGCACTCTGAGTACAAACACGTTATCAGCACGCTCTCACGAGCAAGAGTGAGAGAAAAAGGAGAAAGGAAGGAGATCACCGGAGGGAAGAAAGGAAGATCACCGGTATGATTCCCTTGGTCGTTCCCTGCTGTGTTTACCAAACGGAAACGCAAGGGAATCAACCGAAGAAAGAACTTTTCGCATTGCAGTGCGGTGGTGGTACAGATCGGCATCTTACCCGTGATCTCCTTCCTTTCTCCCCTTCGATTCTTTTTCCTTTCTCTCTTACTCTCGCCCGTGAGAGCGTGCTGATAACGTGTTAGTACTTAGAGTGCAAACAGTGGAGTGAAAACGGTGAATGTCATTAGTTCAGGACTGATTACAGTCGGGGGTATTTATAGTCCCATTAGCATAAGTTACAGTGGATGATGTTAGGGAGAGATTAGATCAAACAATTGATCACATATTAAATATGTCTTAACACTTCCCCTTAAGCAATTGACTACTTTTAATCATTCTTTAAAATCCAATGGAAAAAACAAGGAAAAAATAATATGGCATATATTGTGAATTTTCTATGAGAAACCTTTACAAGAGGGAAATCTCATATGAGAATTTCTTGACTATGATTATGACCAGTAGATCATAGTTTAGGATAACTCCCCAAAACCAAATAGGAAAAATATGAGAGTCACCATATATCATTGACATCTACTTAAAAACCCTAGCGGAGAAAATAGAGATATGATATATATTTGCATTGCTGTATTGCTTCATTAAAACCTTTCATGAGAAAATCCAAAGGAAAAAATTCATATTTTTGGAATGCTGAGGTTGGTGATGGCTTCGTAAATAAATCCAAAAGATTATCGCAAGATTTGGTTTGCAAAATACTATTTCACCGCTCTCTTGTAGTTGACGAGGGTAAAATAGTTTTGGAGCAATGTGTTTTGTGATATCGCTCTTTATAAAACATGTTTACATTTGAGCAATGCAAACTGCATTGTGTTCATAGATAATAGTCGGTGATCCTATGGGATCAATTCCACATGATTGATGTATGTGATTTATCGCTCTGTGAAGCCATACACATTCTCGTGGTGCTTCATATAAAGACATTATTATTTTTTTTTACTGGAATACTACCTGGCATTTGCCAAGTAGTGTAATTTTATAAAAAGGTAAAAAGAGTTATGTACAAAGAGGGAAAACCAATATACATGAGGTTAAAACCCTGAGAAACTATCCAATTTGTTGTAACCAATCAGAAACCTGTTGTCTAAGATCTTTATTCATTCTACACATATGTAGAAGAACATCATTTCGAAAAGCAAACCACCAATTATGAAAATCCGGGCTGACATTCTGAAAAATCTTCCCATTTCGTTGCTTCCAAATATGCCAGCATGCTATGAAGCAGATTTCCAAAAAACCTTTCCTTCTTAATCTCAACCGCGCCAAAACTAACATTTGAAAAAACTCCAAGGATGCATTCCAAGATATACCAATATGTTGCCAACATCTCCTACTAAAGGGGCATTGGAAGAACAGATGAAGAAGAGTTTCTCTATGCTGGTGAGAGCATAGGACACATGTTAAATCAGCATGGAGAGGTGCACATTTTTTCCGGTCTAACATATCCCTCGTGTTAAGTCGATCACTGAAGAGTAACCAAACGAAAACCTTGATCTTGATTACACATTTTGTCTTCCAAATCCATCGAAACGGTCGGGGGGTTGCATGGCAACAAAATTCAGTTTGTAAAAACTGATAGATGTATAGAGAGGTCTATTCCAAATAAAAGTCCAGGTATCTCCATACTGACTGGATAACCACAAACTGTCTAGTTCTTGCTTGAGATCAACGAACTCCATGTATGCTTCATAGGTTAAAGGCAGCTTGAAACAATCCTCAAAGGGCTTAGTAGAGATGACAGCAACTGACTCATTTCTATCAAAAGTGTGGGCACATAAGTGAGGGTGTGAAACACTTCTCATTTTACCATTCCAGAGATCATCCCAATAAAAAAAAGTTGTGCCAGAAAAAACTTCACACTGAGCAACTCCTCTAAAGAAAACTGAAAGAGCAATAATATCCTTCTACCAAAAAGAGCCCTTGTTGAAAACTTGATGAGGAACCTTGGATTGATAATAGGAATTCCAGATTAACTTAACCCAAGGAAGGTCAGCACCTTGATAGAATTTTGCCAGGTGTTTAAGGAGCAAAGCAGTATTTTGCAAAGTTAGATTGATTACCCCCATTCCATCCTTCTCCTTTGGTCGGCAAACTTTGTGCCATGCTGCCAACGATTTTCTTTTCGAATTTGGATCATTCCCCCTCCATAAACAATTTTTTCTTGCCTTGTCAATTGCTTCAATGACAGTTACTGGCAACTAAAGAGAACACATGTAATATGTGGGAATAGCAGATAAAACAGAATTAACCAAAGTGAGCCTTCCTCCATATGGCAAAAACATTGAGCTAGCAGTAAGTCTCCTCTCAATTCTATCAACTAGAGGTGCAAAATCAACAACCCTCGGCCTTGTAGTTCCCATTGGTAATCCAAGGTAAGTAAAAGGCATTTGTCCTACAACATCTCCCAACAAACCAACAAGCAGCTGAACCTTCTCTGGAGGAACATTCAAAGGATACAGCTCTGTTAATTACTGCTTGTAGAAGATCAGCTGCAAGAACAAAGAGCAGGGGAGACAGGGGGTCTCCTTGCCGAACTCCCCTCCTGCACATGAAAGAAAAACCTGGCACCCCATTTAGAAGAACTGATGAACCTGCAGAGGAGAAAATCAAAGAAACCCAATTGAGCCATTTTTGGGGGAAACCCATATGCTTCATGATCTGAATTATGACTGAATGAAGAACTAACTCTCTTTTGGATTGTTGACATTGATGTATATATTCGAATGACCATGCTAGATAGTCCTGTATAGTTCTCCCTTTGAAACCATATTGATTTTTATGAATCAACTTAAGTATCACTCCCTGCAATCGATCTGGCATTAATTTGGTCAGAATCTTCAGACTGATGCTCATCAATGAAATTGGCCTATAATCATTAATGCTCCATGTATGTGTTCAAAGATTCGGTGTGATGTTTTTAGGAAAAACCTACTGGGAACTAAACAAGGCCTTAGCCTAGGACTTGTGAATTTGCTAGTTGGGATGAGATAGGTTGGTAAAACTATAACATTTCATGGCATTCGATGTCTCTTATGGTCATTAAGTTTCAGTGTTGAGTATTCATTCATGCAACCATGCCCTTGGATGATGCAGTTCAGTTACTCTGCATGCTAGTCGTATACATGATGATAGCATCCTGGTTCATGATGCACAACTGCTATGAACTTTCACATCACCACCATATACCGACATGCTGTCCATGCACTTTAACCAAAAGTTGTTTAACACCGGCCAGTTACTGGTTAATTTGGTCCACAACACTGTACCTCCGTAGTTTAGAATCTAGTACTGTCTGTTCTTGTTATCATGGAGTTTGTGTGTCTGCAAGTATTATATATGACATTAATAAATTGCAAAAAGATTGTACAGCTCTGAGCTCTGGAGCTTTTGTCTGCTTTCTTTATTGGATTGATGACTTGAACAGAATTTTTTTTTTTTGGCAGCTTTGGCCAACTTTTGTTCTTGTTATCCTTGTGCGGTTTTCTGTTTCTGCAAATCTTCCAGTAGGTAAGTTGTATCTGTATTCCTTTCCCTAGATATTTCCAACTTTGGTGTTTCAACATTGATAACTTTGTTTATCAATGTTTTCTTTAGAATTTGACAAGCATAAACTGGTCAGGGTACAGAACTCCAATAGGTTCATTCTTTTGTAATACCAAGGCACTTTGTGTAATTTATTCCATCCATGGTTTTGTAGTCCTTCATACATGCAGATTTCTAAGGATGGAACTATGACCCAATAAGTTGTAGAAATTTGTTCTGGCCAGATGCATACCCATTTTAAGATGTCTGAACTTATCTAATTGATTTTTTTTTCACTTCATTTCTCACTCCAAGCGATCATGTTTGTTGTCCCTGTTTGGCAAAAAGCAAAAAAAAAAAGGTTGATTTCTGTACATCAGTGAACATGCATGATTCTTTTTTAGGGAATGTAACAGTATATTATACTGTAAATAAAGATTCTCAAGTAGTTAAGTAAGTTTATTAATACATCATTCCCTCAGGCAAAGTTCAAATAGTTCTGTAGTCCGTAAGTAAACAGGGGAAAGAGTTTAGGATACCCTTTGGTAATATGTCTTTCAATACAAATTTCCTTGTTAATCCAGCCGAGCACACCGTATCATTTATATGTCGTATACAAGTTCAGAAGAATGAAACCGTTTATTTGATACTAAGGCCTAGTTTGAAACAGGTAGCGGGTGGATTATTTTGGACACGCAAAACGAGGAAGATCATTAACATAAGATTAATTAAGTATTAACTATTAAAAACTTGAAAAATAGATTCATATGATTTTTTAAAAAAACTTTTATATAAACTTCGTTTGAAAAAAACACCCGAATAATCATTTTGGGAAGCGTGCTAACGGAAAACAGGGAAAAAAAATCCTCTCCATGCACCTTCAAACGCGGCCTTAGTCAATGGCATGCAAGTAGCGGTAGGAGATGAGTAAAGCATATGGTTCATCTGTCAGAATCCACGGTGACCAGTACAGAACATGCATTTCATATTTGGACTGCAAAACAAGGAACCAACAACATTACAGCAACTTCATGACTTTAAAACAACCAAGTACTTAATTCAGTTACTTTCTCTTTGAAATTTGGAAGATAAAAATGTTACCAAAAAAACACGGACGCCCTCAGAGAGTTGCTCCTGGGCTTTTGATTATTCGTCTAAAAGTTTAACCTCAAATTTACTTAGCGAGTAATTATCTTTCTTAGCCTTCCATCAAAGATAACAACGTGGTGAAAGCTCCATGTTATGCATCACCAATCATAGCTGCTGCCAATCAGCTCTGCTTAGTTAAATGGCGGATCGGCACTGAAATAAGACGGTGAGGGCGCCATTGGCAAATCCACCGAATATGGAGACGACGGCGGGAACTTCCTGTGTCCACGCGGCGGCGGCGCTAGTCTTCCATGTGGAGTTGGCGGCGGATACTTGTGTGCCGGCGGAGGCGGAGTATGCGGCGGGTAACGCGACGGCGGCGGCGGCGGCAGGTGGTGAGCCGGCGGCGAGGGATGAGCCGGTGGCGGCAAGTGATGAGGTGGCGGCGGAGAGTAGTGACCTGGCGGTGGCGGCGAGTAGTGAGCTGGCGGTGACGGAGAGTGGTGAGGTGGCGGAGAGTAGTGAGCTGGCGGTGACGGCGAGTGATGAGGTGGTGGCGAGTGGTGAGACGGCGGCTGCGCCGGTGGGGATTCTCCGTGGTGGTTTCGGCGGTGGTGGTGGTGGTGGCCGTGGTGCTTGTTGCGCTCCGTCACGTTATAGGACGGCGGTTCGGCCGGCGACAGCTCGTGGCGGTGATCACCGTGATGCTTGCCGTGTTGCTCCGTCAATGGCGCATCGGCGGCGGCATAGGGGGACGGAGCATCAGCCGGTGATTCGCTCGGCAGGTAGGAGGCATAGTGAGGCGAGGTGGCGCTGCAGCAGGGAGAGGAGATCGTTGCTGCAAGAGCGATGAGAAGGGCGATGCACTTGTGGTTTTTGGCGGCGGCGGCCATGTTTGGGTCGCTTCGCTGTTTGGGTTTGGCTCCGATGATCGATCTGCCGTTTGGCGCCATTTTATAGTGGGCGTTTGAATCTCCGGTTTGTTGGATGTTGCCAAACCCATTATCTTGGGTTTGGAGAAACTGGAGAGAGGGCTCTGTCCGGAGAAATGTGGGAGCGCCGTCTGGGCCGTGTTGCAAGGGGCTCCAATTTCCACGTTCTTGGAATGTTCAAATTAGCTGGTACTCCCAATTTCAACCTGACTTACGTGAGTGCACATCGATTAGTAGTGAGTGACTAGAATTCTTTTGGAAATGGATAGTAGTGGTGGTTAGATGACACTCAACCAGTCAACCTGACTTTGATATTCTGCAGTATGCTACACATGCACCCACTCAAAATACATCAACATGACTGCTATTAAGAACTGAAGCAAAGTAGGAGTACATATTAGTAGTAAGTATACTGTTACTGAACACTCAAATCAGACTTTGCATTATATTGTTACAACTAGTGGCAAAGTGCATACTACTGTCTCTTTTGGCTTTATATCTGTACACAAGTAGTCAAGTACAGAGTATTATGGGATATCTTGACTGATCTGTCCGATTTGATGTGCCCTCTCATCGTTAGCTGAATTAGATACACTGGCATTTTAATGGGCTAGTTTGGACCTTAAGGGTGTGTTCTTTGCGGCTGCGGTGTGTTTGGACCGAACCACAGTCCACAAGTGATACTAGTGGGCTTCAACGACCTTGTCTTTGGACTCGAGAATTTTCTGGACGGAGAGGGCTGGCAAGAATTCCTTCGGTTTGGCAGAAATCAATCTAGAGTTGTAGGCTCTAGCGCCTAGGAGCAGAGCAGAGTGCGAACGGAAAGTTTGGCGTTCAACGCAAGTTTACATTTGACTGCTGTAATACTGTCATTTTGGAATGTAATCATCATCAGTCTTGATTGGATGGCTCTTGCCTAGCCTTGCATTACAGGCTGTGATGAAATCACATCATCTGCATTTAATTTTTTTGCTTTCTCTCAAAACGAAAATTTGGTGCTGTCTGATCATCTACATTTTGATTCTATGTGTGATTCACTCTTGCCATCTCTACTATGGCAGGTCTACCTTGAATATCTGGATTCTTTCTGACATCGGTCTTGATCTGGGGTAGATCTTGCTACTTATCTTTACCTGTGGTTTGAGGATCTTGCTACCTTGATAACACTGGTTCAAAGTTCAGAAGCTAGTACGATGCGACCCAGCTGTACAGGTTAGTTTTCTTCAGAAAACATTTCTTATTCGTACTGTCCATCACGAAAAAGAAAAAATAAACTGCATTATTAAGTGGCTATGCTTTGAGGCATGTGAGCTGCACAGGATGGTTAGGCCGAACCGGCCGGCATCGATGGCATTATCCACTGGTAAGGTCAACCTAAAAGGTATGCTTAGTGCTTTAGATGGATCTGGTCTTCTTCATGACAGTGAGATCTGAAAGCATTGGAAGAGCATGAGTGTTAGGCTCTTTTAAAAAAAGAAAAGAGTGTGAGGCTCTTTTATATCAGTTGTAGGTTTGTAGCTGTAGATTGTGTGTGGATCAGTTAGCAAGGGCATTAGAGATCTGAGAATCCAGGATGCGCGCGACATGTGTCCGTGTATCGTAGATCAGAGCGTGGTTCGGCGCCTCGCCACGCCCCTGAGTTGCAGCCGCGAGTCACGAAAGAGGAGCTGCCGTTCGGCTCACTCGCTTGGCAGCATGCACCACTCCACTACCGCACTGCACGTAGTCACTGGTGATAGTTCCATGCCTATCCATCCATCCATCATGCATGCATCGATCTTATTAGCCCTGTCGGGACAATGATTGGTTTTGTTTGCCCTCGATGAACCTAGACGCACATAAGGAACATGAGGACACCTAAACAAACAAATGGTACTGCTAGTATAGATCGACTCAACGGCGAATGAAACCAAAACCCGAACAGGAACTGCTTGCAATTAGAGAGAGGTGAAGGACAGAAGAGGCTGCTCATGAGGACCCACCCCAAACACGGAAGCCTCCTTGCAGCTTCGATCGATAGCTTCCCTCGCGAGATCCAGTTGCAGCGTCCTGATTCCTGACCCCATATCTAAGTTGATTGGCCCCGTGGCTGCCAACCCCGGTTGTTGATTAAACTTGCTTCATTCTCCGCATCACACCCATAGTTTATCTGTGATTAGTACCCAAAACATTTTTAATCGCCGCCCCGTCGATGGCCCGCGTCGCATCGCTCGGCTGGTTTCGCCCAATGGATGGATGAGACCCACGTAGTCCCCCCGCGCGGGCGCGGTGTCGGCACGGGTGGGTGGGTGATGCGAAGGATGCGCTGCGGTCAAAGCTTGGGCCCGGCTGCGCGCTGCTGCTGCTGCTTGCTGCTCCCCTGCAATGCCGGGCATTATCATCATCACCGCGGGCAGTGGTGGTGTGGCGAACGTGAGTGACGCGGGTGACTGAAAATCGATGGTGTGTTCCGCTCCAGTTTTCGCCGTACCTCGCGTCACATGATGGGGGCTATTCACGGACCGCAAGTCACAACTCACGAACCACATAAGTGAAACGGCGCCTCATGTGTGTTGTTTAAATGAAGCAAAGTTGTATTACTGCACTAGCAAACCCAAAAGGTCATCTATATTTGATCTTCTGTATGTTTATTTGAATGATTATGCAAAAAAAAAAAATTCTTTGTATATTCCTATACACTTCAAGAGACCATCCATATTATATCATCCATACTTCAATCTTTTATATTTTAATAATATTTTCAACAACCTCTCTCCTCTTCTTATATCATGTTGCTTGCTTCAAATATGAAGTAAAGATTCTTCCTTTAATATGGATGATGCTCTATTTTTAGATGATATGATGGAGTATCTCTTGAAACAACATTTTTCATACTCATACTCTATAATTGAGATGGGAGTAGTTTTAAGGTCATTAAGAAGGTACCGAGAGGTATTATTTTTCATAGTGTAAATTTGTTATATTTTAGTATCTCAGGTATCAAATTTTATACTAAAATTTTTGGTACTTATCAGTACCTCCTTAAGACTAATTACTCCATCAACCGTTGGATAGATGAGCTGTTAGGTTTGCTTCAACAGTGGTTTGATCTTAAGCAACCGATATATGGCCAGTGGACCATCAATCCAGTGGGGCTTGTTTTGCAGTCCTGTTTGCAATGAAGAATTGAAGATTGGACTAGTTTCTTCAGAGGGAGACGGCTAATTTGTGTGGAGCCTCCTGGCATTAATTTGTTGTTTGGCTTTCTGGATCCTTCTAATCCATGCTGAGTGGAGTTCCAGTCTACTCTTATCAATGGAACTTCAGTTATCTCTTTTGTTTTCGTTTTCGAGGAAAGGATCAACATCACATACCCTCAGCCAGTTGTTCTGCATTGTCTTCCTGAATGCCTCCAAAGCTGATGATCTTGTGTGTTCTATTTTTTTTAATCAGAATGGCCTCCATAGTCAGGGCATATTCGGATTACAGGATAGGAAAAACGCAAGATAGGAAAAACGTAGGAATAGAAAAGGAATGTATAGGTAAAACAGAGAAATGAAAAACAGAGAAATATGATCTATAAACGCATTCGGATTGCAGGAAAAGAAATAAACAGTAAACCTGTAATTACCATCTATTATCCCTCTAAAATGACTCTTACTAGCAGTCATGCTATATTTACTTTCCCCTTTCCACGCCGAGATTATCGCCGACGGCGTCCTCTCTCCTCTCGCCGGCCATCTCCTCTCGCCGATGTTGGCTCCAGCCTCGATCCCATCCCCGTCCCCGTCGATCTCCGCTCGCGTGTCGCCGCCATCGATCTCTCCATACCAGCCGCCGGCGTTGAGCCGTTGCTGTCGGAATCAACCCCGCCGCCGTGGATCTGTGCATGCGGGCCCCGGTATCGACCGAGTCGATCTCCGCGTGTGGGTCGGTGGCGTCGAAACCGTCACCGTCGATCTACCCGTGGGGGTCGCCGACATCGACTGAGTCGATCTCCGCGCCTGGGCCGACAACGTCGATCTGCGCGCGTGGGCCGGTGGCGTCGATCTCTCCGTGTCGGCCGCCGGCGTCGAGCCCGCCGATGTCGAGCCCGTCTCCGTCGATCTCCACACGCGGGCCGGCGGCGTCAAATCTGTGAGTTTTGCTACTGATTGATTAGTGGTTGATTGCATGTTATTAGTGGTTGATTGCCTCGTTGGCTCGTTCCATCGCAAAGGAAACAGGGAAAATGAGGTTTGGGTGTTTTTCCATGTGTTTTTGACTTGGGATGAACAGTGAAGGAAATTTCCAGAGTGAGTTTTTCCTATGGCTGGTTAGGTTGATCCGAACGGTGGGGGAAAGAAAAAAATCCTATGAACAGGATTCCTCCAAGAATCCTTTGAAAAAACTCCAAACCGAATAGGCCCTTAAATTTTATTTATATTTTAAAAAGAAAGTACTAAGATTACAATGTGTTAATCCAAAAACTCAAAAAATCCCTATATACATCCTTCAATCTAAAAACTAAAGGGATAAGGTGTTCCATCATGTACTCCAGTAATCCGTAGTAAGTATTACCTTCGTTTTATGATGTAAGGGTCTGACTTTTACAACATTTGATTATTTGTCTTTACTCAACAAAAATATAAAGTACTTTAAACACAACTTAATATTTTTTATATTTACATAAAATTTTTAAATAAAACAAATGACAAATGTTACGAGTAAAAAAGTCAACTCTTATATTGTGAAATACAGAAATGAGGGAGCAGTAGTAACCAACCGTTGGATTTTAAAAGGGGATTAGATGATTGAACTTTCGGGCAGGTTAAGAGCACCATTACTGAAACCTACCATATAGATTATTCTCGGTTCTCAAAGCTCCTGCTCTCTCCGCCCCAAAATATAATAAGTTTTAAAAAAGTCAGAGTCAAATATTCCAAACTTAAGCTATTAATTGTGAAAAACTCAAAATAAATTATCATGTAAAAACAATGATATTGGATTCATCATTAAACAAACTATTATAATATGTAACTCTTTAAATTTAGAATAGCATATTTTTACAAATATTATTGATCAAAATAGCATCTTGAAGAACGCGACGAGTCAAAAACGGCTTATTTTTTGGACGGAGGTAGAACCTAACTAGTACGATAAATTTTCACTAGCCCATAGCCCTTATCTGTCCTATTATTGATTTTCACTTGGAACCACAAAATGCTCTTGTAATTCAGTATAATCTGGACTTTGGCATCAGTTAATATAACCAATCTCGACTTTGGCGTCTGCGCATTCCTTCCCCCATCTTCGTTTGCCAGTTTGTGCCTTTTTATGTCAGGAGGAGGTATGGGGAGGCTGGCAAATTACATTTCTTTCTGAAGTTTATTCCAGGGATCTCTGACATCCATCGACAAACCCACGTGGAGGATATACGGAAGATAACCTGTTTCGTGTGAACTATAGAGAAGTGGCTAGGCATGAACGGAGAAAATCTGGGGAGGGGGAGCGAAAATCTGTGAGTAGTAGTTTTCAGATCGGCAAAGCTATTCCCAAATACAGCTATTTCCAAATACATGGAGTCATCCTTTTGTTATGGACACCCCCATGAACATGTGCATTCTGTCATGCGCCGTAGTATATATATATAATTATATATATAGTGCCTCGTTCGGTGAGAAAAATATTACTACAGCTGAAGAGAATCACAAGAACCCAACTACCCAAGTAGTAGTATCCAACATTATGTTCAAGTATTTATGATCAAGTTGAGTAAAACGAGTATGATATGCAATGACTGTCTCACAAAACACCAGTTTCACAAAAAGAACAAAATATGCTAATGCCCAGTACCTCTGGCTTGTTTGGATCCAAATATTTTTTTAAGTTCTTGTCATATTGGAGGTTTGAACTTTAATTAGAAGTATTAATTATAGACTGATAACAAAACTAATTGCATAAATAAAGTCTAATTCATTAGATAATTTTTAAAGCCTAATTAATCCACGATTAGCAAAATATTTATTGTAGCATCACATTCGCTAATCATAAACTAATTAGGCTTAATAAATTCGTCTCGCGAAATAATCCAGAGTATGGGGTGGGTTTTATTAATAATCTATATTTAATACTTCTAATTAGTGTCCAACATCCCATTTGCAAGAGACTAAAAAATCCCAAAAACAAACTGGGTCTAAGTTTGTTAATGATTCGTCCACTCTTTCTTCGAGGGTACCCTGTGAGAGGCTATGTAAAAAAAAATCCTGCTGAGCATGATCTGTCTTACCATTTCTACAATCTACAAGGGCATTGCTTGTTCAGGTAAATATGACCCTCTCTTTTAATATTCTCATGATCATCTTTGTTCTCCTTACCTTTTCGGCTTTTCACAACAAAGCAATGAACCTTTGGAAGAGCATGATCTGTGTTACTGATTTCCGCTACTCTGACCCACGCGCTATCACGTGATCTTCTTTTACATCAAGCCAATTTATTCTACCGACCAATGTCCAATGTCGTTTTCTTTCGCTCGCTTCCTCGAATTCATTACTCCAGATTGCATCACTAGGAGGTGTTTGGTTCCAGTCACACTTTACTATGTGTAAGGTTAGGTAGTTTTAACCAAGTTGGCAGGTGTTTGGTTGAAGCCACACTCTGTGGCAAGATTCTTTTGGTTCCACGCGTCAATGATATAGAAAAGTGTGACAAGATTCTTTTAGACTTGTTGAAGTGTGGTAAAGAATTTAATGACCTTAACTTAGACAAGTGTGATAATTTTTGTTGGTAATTGGTGGCCATGTTTGGCTAAAAACTAAACAGACCCTAAGACCGCAGCTTTCACGCCTCTTCCCAAATTTATCACCCAGTTTGCAATCCTTTGTTCGCACTGCAAGGAGGACCGTGCAGTACTAGACCAGTACATGACCTCGCACGTTTGCTGGCCGGGTGCATATTTCTCGCTTTCAAACAGTAGTATATCAGTGACTCAGTACTACTCCGTTCCTTCTCTTATTAACATTGCTATATGAAATAAAATCTCAGCACTCCAAAGTATTCTTGTTGCACTCCGAGTACACTCCAAAGTCCATCGAGCAGATATGTGTGCCTTCGTCGAAAATGGATGCAACGCAACAAACAAAGGATCGTGTTTTGGTCCTGAATTCTTGGAGCAAAGGCTTACCATTGATGTCACCGCAGCATGGGTGTACTGCAAATGCAGAGCGGTCGCTGTGTGCGGCGAGAGAACTGTAGCAACGGGTGACAGCTCACGGCTGCTCAGGCATGCTGCACCAGTGCACCTGCATACGTGACCAGACGACTGCAATTTTATAATGCGCCACCAATGGTCATACCTCTGTGGCTCTTTCTGATCTACTCCTACGTCACTGCAGCGTTTATAGAAATACTCCTTCGTATAGTACTTAAGTACTACTGTAGTACTACTATACGAATAAAGTTACAGTAAAGTTTCTTTGACATGCAAACACTTATCATGTCTCGTTCTCGTAGTCGCAACTCGCACGGCAAGAAAGAGCAGGAGAGTATCCGAGGAAAGTAAAAATGAGGAAATGGACGTGAAGGAAAACAGGTTATACTTCCATTTCCACTCTTATTTTTGCTTGCTTATACCGTAACAACACAACAATACCACCATACCAACAAATTACGCACATGGTACGCTAGACCGGATCGAACATAGTACAAAACCGAATTACAACAACACATCTAGAAGGAGGGAGCAATAGTATGCACTCATGCATTATTCTCCTCGCAACATTGGCCCTAATCTACAAGTAAAAAGCAGCTAGCAGCTTGGCAGGCATGCAGCAAACACCGGATCGAGGAGCTACAACTTCAGTACATCATGCAAAGCTTGTCCCGTCTTTTGGACTCGCACAACTCTATTGCCGGTCGGTCACTTCCTGCAAAAAAAACAACATTACATTCTAATTAAGCACCACTTTTAAGCTACTAATTAAACATGTTTGTCCATTGATTCATCCATGAAGTGTCTAAGTGCGTACCTTTGGTCGGAACGTGACGGAGAGTGGCGGAATGCAACTAGTAGGGCGGCGGCGGGCCGGGCGTGTAGGACGGCGGCTTCGGCGACGGAGTGTACGGCGGCGGAGTCGGCTTCGGTGTTGGCGGCGTGGGTTTTGGGGTGGGATATGTTGGTGGAGTTGGCTTGGGCTGCGGCTTGTATGTTGGTGGAGTGGGCTTCGGCTGCGGCTGCGGCTTGTACGTTGGTGGAGGAGTGTAAGTGGGAGGGGTCGGCTTAGGATGAGGCTTGTAGGCTGGTGGTGTCGGCTTGGGAATGGGAGTGTATGGAGATGGAGTTGGCTTTGGCTGCGGCTTGTAGGCTGGTGGTGTCGGCTTGGGAATGGGAGTGTATGGAGATGGAGTTGGCTTTGGCTGCGGCTTGTAAGTTGGCGGTGTTGGCTTGGGAGGGTAGGTTGGAGGAGTTGGCTTCGGCTGTGGCTTGTAGGTTGGCGGCGTCGGCTTGGGGGGAGTGTACGTTGGTGGAGTCGGCTTGGGTGTGGGAGTGTAAGTTGGCGGCGTTGGCGTTGGCTTGGGAGTGGGATAAGTCGGGGGAGTCGGCTTGGGAGGAGTGTAAGTTGGCGGCGTCGGCGTGTACGCCGGAGGAGTCGGCTTGGGAGTTGGCGTGTATGTTGGTGGCTTGGGAGTGGGCGTGTAAGTCGGAGGCGTCGGCTTCGGGGTCGGCGTGTACGTCGGAGGAGTCGGCTTAGGCGTGGGAGTGTACGTTGGTGGCGTGGGCGTGGGATGGGGAGTGTAGGTTGGTGGAGTCGGCTTGGGCGTCGGCGTGTATACCGGCGGCGTCGGCTTCGGCGTGTAGGTCGGAGGCGTCGGCGTCGGCGTGTAAGGCGATGGCTTGTGGCCGGACGGAGGCTTGGGCTTGGGCTTGTCGTGGTGGTGCGGCGGCTTGTGCTCCTTGGGCGGCTTCTCTGGCTTCGGTGCTGGCTTCACCGGAGTCGGCGTCGGGGTGTACCCGCCGCCGTAGCCAGCATCCGCCTGGATCTCCACCACCACGCTCATGGCCACTAGGGCCATGAGGAGAGCGGCCGCTTTGCTGCCACCCATTCTCACACACTCTCACACTCACTCACTACACTCCCCTGTGTGTGTAAGCTTGCTGCCTCCGGTGGCTGGCCCGGTCAGTGTGTGAGGAAGGCTGTACCCATTGCCACCGCTTATATACACGGTGGAGGGGTTGGATGGTTGCGCGGGGAAGCGGGCATGTGACACCAAGCGAGTGTGGAGTGAGTGTGGCGTGCATGTGGGGGAGGGGGTTTCGCCGCTGGTCGCTCGCTCGCGTTGTAGTACTACTGGGGGGCGGGTTCACTGGTCCAGGTCGCGGCGCCGTGGTCTGAAACGTTTGACGTACGTGTAGGTCAGGGTTGAACTCTAGCTAGCTGTTTACCAGGGAGGGGCCCCGGTGGAGCAGGTCGTATTTAGCTTAACCTTGTGGCACGGCACACTGTCAGAGACTCTAATAAGCGAGTAGTAATAGCACCGAGTGCGGTAGAAGCACGTGAGGATGGATGGTGGGTTTTTTTGTGTGTGTGTCGGTGATGAAGATCGTACGATTCATACCAGTGGAGAAGTAGCGTCGTCGTGGAGAAAAGAAAAACGGAGGGAACTGTCGGGAGAACGTTTTATAATCTAAAGGCATGAATTCCAACCAGGATGTCGATTTGCTTGGAGCTGTGGTTATTTGAGTGCTCTTGCAGCTTGGGCATTTTTTTACATGTGGTGATCGATGAGGTTGTTTCACCTCGATCAACGGCTCAACTATCACAGAGGTGAATAGCTAGCTGAAAAAAGCGCACCGCCTATAAGCTCGCTCACTGTTCTTCATGTGACTCGGACCAAGGTCAAATCCGGGGCAAAAAAAGGCTGTGTAATGTGTTAGCTGGGCAAGAGAGCGTACATCCAATTTAGCTCCTTGTCTGATTTACTCTGCCATTATTTTAGATAGTTTTTTAGGCGAGAAGTCTAGGACACTAGCTTTAGAAGAAAGCTTATCCACACCACGACCACCGGGTAAAGAACGATCATGCTACATCAACATCTGATAAGTGACAATCACCTCGAGCTCGCGTATCTAGTCTTATTTGCGTTTGTATGACACTGGTGCACTCTGATATCTATTCGTCCCTCTGTCCCTCGGTCCAACACCAAGGCTGTGTTCGAAGAAAGGTGCTATTGTATTATTGTCCCTGTTTTTAACTTCAATTATGATTTTACCCCTATTTTTTTAACTTTGTAATTTCGCTCTCGTCTTTTCAAATGGAAACTTACAGTTGCCCCTATTCCATTATATCCTTTTAACTCTGTTAAAAACCAAGTCAAAATAGTGTGAAAATTCATATGAAGCTTATAACTGACCTTATGTTCTAAAAAAATGAATGTGTGAAAAATAATATTAAAACATATATAAAATAATATGAAAATATCTAATGTCAAAACAGGGGCAAATCACAAAGCTATAAAAAAATGAGGGCAAATCTACAAATGCATACATGTATTTAACACCGTTAAGATAATCTAACGGAATATGGGCAAACATGAGCTCCAATTTAAAAAAATGAGGGTAAAATCATAAAGTTGAATAAGTAGGGGTAAAATCATAATTGGAGTTGAAAAAAGGGTAACAACACAATTATCCCTTGAACAAATGGCAAATTAGAATGGTAGTGTACGTAAAACGAGAAACATAATTAGTACTTGGTTAAATAAGTATTAACTATTTTAAACTTTAAAAATGAATTAATTTGATTTTCCTAAACAAGTTTTGTGTAGAAAATATTTCTAAAAAATACACGCAAAAAGAGGGAAAATACAGTGCTGAGTTACTGGTACTGTTTCTTTGGGACAAACGAATGCAGCTCAAGATACCCTTCATTTTGTTGCTTCATCTATATTCTGTTTTGATGCAACTTCGCCGAGTTCTAAACTGTATAGCAGTTTTGGATTTTTATCACACACAAAACGAGACAATCCATTACCACAAGATTAAAAGGTATTAACTATTAAAAACTTGAAAAATATATTCATATGATTTTTAGGAAACTTTTATATAAAATTCGTTTGCAAAGCCAAAAAAGAAAAATTAGAGCCATATTATTACTATTTCTTAAAATTGGAGATATGTCATCATGACCCACGTGTCATTGACTTACGTGTGCTTCACGTGTCATTGACTTACGTGTGCTCCACGTGTCATTGACTAATGGATGACATATCTTTAACTTTAAAAAATTGCAATGGGATGGATTCAATTAGTCTAAAAAATACACGGATAATTATTTTGAGAAGCGTGCTAAAGAAAAACGAGGCAAAAATAAAATCCATCTGTGCTGATAAGAACGCCCCCTTCATACTACATTGTGTCTGAAACTCTGAATCCAAATGATATAAACATTCAGGCACCTAATCAATCGGTAAATTTTAGGGTGTTAGAAATAAACGGGAGATGTACATTTTATTTTCCAATACTGTCTTTGAAGTTTGAACCAAAACACCCTTCATTTGACACAAGTTCCTACTGTCAGACCTCCTCATTTCACAAGCAATAATGCTCTCAAAAAAAAATCACAAGCAATAACTTCTGCTACAAATTCCCTCCATTTGCCTGATTAATGGCGAGCATCTTTAGCAAAAAAACGGGGTGCACTAACACCCCTGAAAAAGCTGGGACAAATTGTCTTCTTCCCTCTGCCAAACTGCAGAAAATCAGGCAAATTTTGGTCGACCCAGAAATCGAGATGCTAATTCTCGTCTTTAATGTCTTAAATGATATTTGAACAGGACAAACACTGGAATCGCTCAACGTATGAACAATAATTGACAAATTAAATACTCTGTAAATCTTATGTCTGTGTTGAAAATCCATCTACTGTATCTGTCGGTGGAGTCGCTCTTAGCAGCTAGCGAGTTTGTTCCTATTGCAAAAACTATGTAATCCATGCATTTTGCAAGTTATATTAAAAACAGTACTAGTTTTATATTGAACAAACTTATAGATAGGATTAGTCATGTGACATCAAATCTAGAGAAATGTAAGTTCGGATATCATTCACGCCTTCAATATTGTTCTATTGGACACATCACAAGCCCGTAATAATTGCTCTGATATTTACGTGCCACACCTAGCCACACCTATCCACCTGACCTTTGCCTTGATGAATCCACCGCTGATCAAGCCGGCTCTCATTATGGCTCCGCATCTGTTCATTAGACTTTTCTGTAGCTTTGGCACATTACTTGTGTTGTAAGATATTGATGACTGATGAGATGGCATGCAAAACAGTATTGTGCATTGCACTTTGGGGATTGGGGTGTGTAACATGCTTTGACAAGAAAATGGTGGTGTTATATTGATTACTAAAAGGATGTTATGTATTCTTGCATATGAACATGAAAATACAGTATAGCAGCAGTCAGCCAGTCAGTGACTACAAATATTTACCTACTCCTACGTTGTTTGGATTTTGGACTAGAAAAACGATGGCCAGCCAAGATCTTTGCAGCAGTGACAGAGGAAGGGTATATATATTGATTCAAGCACAGTAGTAGGGGTAGTAATTAAAATTTTTTGCCCATCGCCCCATCCCGGTATATGTGGATGATGCCTCCCATGTTTCATGTTGTTATTTGGCAGGTGGTGTAATTCTTCATGCGGGGCAGATGAGATTCTCACGCAACTCTAGAAAGTTCTGGAGAGGGCATTTCTCTAACTCGTAAAAGGAAACCATACGTATTTTATGGTTGCTACTTGCTGGCTACAAACTGCAAATGGAGGCGAGCGCGATTATATGCTAGGGTTCTGCGTATAGTTCGTGGTTTCAGTAGCATGCATGCATTGCTTCATATGCTTTGAGAGCTAGGTGGTTCAGATGATAGGAGAGAATCTCTCCCTTTTTGCAAAGCACGAGCCTCCATGATTTCGTTGAATGCTTTCTAGGAGCCACGCATGGCAGGAATGCATGATATATGTTTGCTCTCTTAAGCAATTGTTTCAGCGACAAGATATCAAAAGAAACTTCAACTTGTGGCTGCGAAAGACAAATTCACTGAAAAATGCAGCTGATTGAGTTGAAGAAAGTACAAATGGACACTTAAGTGTAGTTAGATTTTGAAGGAGCTTGCCAGCTTATCTATTTCTGTAAAATGGTTTGGCAGGAAAACCCCAAGCAGGCCTAGAAGCAGCAGCCCCGGAAAGCAGGCTCAACTCCTTAATAATCTACTGATCTACTCCAGTTGTTCTCTGCATTTCACTCTGAATGTTTAAGACTGGGATCTGCTTGATATATATTCCCATTGAAACCAACAGCTTTCCAGTAGCAGCACCATTAGCACAAGTCTATGCAGCTATGGTTTGCAAGATGCACTAATAGAATTTAGTCATTGCCAATATAGGCTGATAAAATTATGAGAAAGCCGGCGTTAGAGATAGGGCTCCCACGTGTTAGATGATCTTTTAGGACCGAGAAGGCGAGAACCCACAGATATACAATTCCAAAATTGGATCTGCAAGTTGGAGATTACTCGTAGTACACAAGTTGCACGCTGACATGTCGATGCAGCGGCGAGGGGACAAAAGTTTGGCCGAGCAGAACGTTGTGCTCGAGTGAGGGTGCCTGTACCGAGCAGGGAGCTGAATGATTTTTTGGACGCTATCCATGGAGTCTCATCTTGTGTTGAGATAACTCCATACGACAAGTCAACAACTAGACATGAATGGAAGTCAGAAAACAATGGCGAGAATGAATTTTTTGTTTTTTGACAGGAGAGAATGAAATATTTTGGGAGAGCGTCAATTCAGTGACACCGTTTTGAGCTAGCAGTCTCGCTATGACGGGGTTAATGGGCTGTACATTTAGAGGCCAGGCCCATAGCCCATCGAGCAACCAGAAGACGAAACTACCAAGACACATAAGGTGGGATAGGCCCAGAAGACTAATAGAAATCGCCTGTATATTTTGCCCATCAGACACCAACTCTCAGGATTGTTCAGATTGTTGCCACTTTAAACTATTTTATTATCTGGCAAAGACAAAAAAAATTAGATTCATTTAGTTTGTTATTAAATATGCCCACAAAATAGACAAAAATTTAAACCTTCTCTCCCAAAATTATGCTAATATTTAGTAGAGTGTTAAGCCAAACATCACCTTCAAATTTTGACACTACCAAAATTTTAGTGGTGCCAAAACCTTTTTAAAACAACCAAATTTTTAGCCTACCAACAAATAGTAAGATGTTTTTTTGCAGTAAAGTGAACAAGCCTTTAGTTTTAAAGAAGTTACAGCCTCGTACCAGCACTCCAATTAAACTCTGAAATCTACACCAAAATCACCACGAGTCCAGGAGTGCACCAAGGCATCGCATCGCGCGGCACGGCAGCGTACCCGCCTACTCGCCGTGTTTGGAGCACTAGCTACGTACGTACTGGATGGAGCACTCCTTGGTACAAAAACAAATTCCATCGTTCCATGGTGGAGAGTACTATAGCACTCCTAGTGTTCCGTGGTCAGAGCGAGGACTTGTTAGTGCAACCGCGCCACAGTCCCTAAGCAGCTACCGGCGTCGAGTGTTGGGTCGGCCTCATCCATTCACCCACCCTTGGAAAATCGACGGGTCCATGCGCGTTTCCTCTATTCGATGGTGCGATCGATCGGCTGCTCTATCACTATGGTCTCTAGCTCAATTCCAAGTTCCAACCCCTCAGGCCTCCGCTCATGACCACCCCGATCGGCCTGTGAAGTGAACTTCACGCGCGCAGAAGTAAACTTCATGCAAAGGATCTGACATAATATTACCATCGTAAATTAAGTTACTCAAAATATAAGCATTTTAAGACTGTCCGGTAAAGAATAGAATGAAGGGGAAATATTCTCTTCCAGTCATGTCAATGATCAAATTTTAAATTGATTATATTCCCTCTTAAAATCACGGGAAATGATTGATATCCCAACGTTCTTGGAATATGTGTTTAATAAGAGCATCTCCAGCAAAGCTCCTAACTGGTTTTGAGGGGTTAAAAAAAATCAAGGTCCAGCAATGTCCTTATTAAAGCCTCCAAAATAGAAAGGCCCTCAAATCCTCCCTCTTAGCCCATAGTCCTAGGGGCTCTAGACCTAGTCCCTATTTCAAATACTATATGCATATGCATGAATTTTATATATTGCATAATTTTTTTATTATGTCTATGATATTATTTATAAATATTTTTACTATTTGAACAGCATATATATTTTTTAAATATTAAATTTGAATTTAAATAATGATATTTTAAATTAAAATTTTAAATATGGTTGAGTTCTACTTGTTAGAAATATCCATATTTAAATTATTATGATATTAAACTAGGTATAGCATATATATGTCTATGTGTTAACATAGAAGATAAATAAATTAGAGGTTGAAAATAACGGCTATTGCTGGAGCTGAAGACATATTTCGGGTCTATAAAAAAATAGGGGCAGTCCTCATGTAACATACCAATCCTATAAACCTGAGAGCCAAAATTTAAAATTTGATGCATCATGTGGTTGTGAATTGCTTTTAATTGTTTTTGCTTCTTAATCATCTCATCATCACATGCAATGATAAGCCTATGATCACAAAACAATTAATAGGGGAAATGTATGCATCCAAAAATTCTACACAAATTCTCAAAAATACTTTGATATGTCATAAAACAACCCACAAATTTTCCGAAGTTTTCAGAAAGGTTTGCTAACTCGTTGATCTATTTTAATCTCTCTAAAAATCCTGAAAACTGCTTAATGGATTCAAACTTGCTCACTCTGTAAAATTTATTTCAAAACCTCTTTTTGAAATTTGGTTTCAGCCAAAGTCTAGTAAAACTTTCTTCTAAAACCCTGTGAAGTGGCACACCCTAGATCTCTCTTTAACCTTTTCTTTTCTTCCACAAAAAATCCAATGAGCCTCTACTTTCACTGTCAACTGCAGTAATTAGTTTCATGATCAATCTTTGCAAGATCATCAAGGCCAAACCAGACCACTTTTGGCAAAACCACTTCAGCACATTGTATCCTCATGTCATGGACTGCAAGGAAGAGCTCTTGCTCCATCTTTTCCTGCAGAGAAAGAGAAACAAATCTAGCCCAAAGATCCCTCATAACTCTCCCTCTTTGACTTAGCCAATATGCAGATTTTTGAACTCTTTCAATGACAAGTGGACCCCACAACCCCTGGGACCCACAAGTCAGTCCCTCACCTCTCTTCCACTGGCCAGGGACGCAGGAGAACGCAACCATGCGCCCTCCATGCGCCAGGAACGCCCAGGCCACCTCTCTCCCACACCCACTCTCCCCACTTCACTTCTTTTGCAAGACAAAGACACCAGTGAGCCCGGCCTTCACTCCTCTCTGCGTTCCCACTCTTCCTCACTCCTCACTCGCCCCAGAACACCATGGATTTCCTCTTCTTTCCTGGTGCCGGCGAGCCCCTCACTGTCGCTCTCCCTCTCTGGTGAGCTTCGCCGCGAACCGAGCTCGGGAACGCATTCTCCTCCCCGTGCCTAACCTTCCCCTGCCTTTCTTTTCCCCAGATCCGCCGGTCGAGCATGTGGGGTGCGTTGACGTTCTCGCCGCTGGCCACCCGTCGCACCGCCGCTACTCCGGCCGTTATTCCTCACTGCCAAAGCAACACCAAGCCTCCGTGTTGCGCCTACAAGCTCGCCTCGTCCCCAGCTAGGATCGGCTACAAGCAATCGAGCTGCTGCCCTCCGCTTCGCTGGAACACCACCGTTCCTTTTTTCCGGCCGCCGTCGACGCCATTGCCGATCTCCCTCTCCGGTGAGCTCCGGCCAAATCCCTCTCGTCCTCACCATCTCTAGCGCATCCATAACCCCCTGCATGCCTCACCCCTCACTCCCGCAGGCCTAGACGAGCTGCCGACGACGACCCGACGTTCTTTGCCGCCGCCGGAGCACCTTCACCGCCGCCGGAGCCACCCAAGCCTTGCTGCCGGCCAGATCTACCCCGGTGAGCATCGCACCAACCCGTAGGACGACATGCACGCACAAACTCCCCCAGAAAGCGCCCCTAAACCTACATGCACCGCCGCCCCGAATGCCACAGCCGCCGCCACTCGCCGCCGGCGCGATTCCGGCCACCTCCCGGCGTACGATCACCACCCACACATCCACCTCACCCCCATACACCTTTTCTCTTACGGTACCTCGCCTTGGTTCACCGCCGTTCGCCGGCGACGCCGCCGCGAAACTCACGGCCACCGCGAGCGCTCGCCGCCGAACAGCGCCACTGGCAGG
>CM002482.1:11005633-11021051 GCA_000325765.3 Leersia perrieri | reverse complement strand
TTGCTTTCTTTTACTTGTTTTTGCTCAGACCCCGTTGCAGGTATTGACTGTTTGGACGAGGAGTTTGATGCAGCTTGTGATGCTGCAGATTTCCAGGATGGTTCAAACTAGAGGTTTACCCCTAGTCGGTTTGCCTGAGGGTTGGGAAGCACGCTTACCGCATGAACCATTATTTATGGCTCGTCGCCAAGTACTATTTTAGAATCCTATTAAGACTATTTATGCATTATGCTTAGAATACCCTTATTATTAATATTCGATGTCATTGCTTTGATGAAAGTGTAGAGCTAGTCACTAACTCCTGGGGACTAGCATCACATGAGTATGGGTATGAAACATTTGGGATGGTTGAAATGATAGCGCTTGGTATGGAGGCCTACGAGACGTGTATCATGGTTGGTCGCCGCCTTCGCGTGGTGGACGGGCACGCCTTGTGAGGACTGGCAAGCTATCGGGCCTCCTATCCCCTTTGTTCCATTCCCGGCGTCATGTTTATTATATGAAACACTCGGTTCGCCGTCATGTACGCGTGAGGTTATGGTGGCTATTATGCGTGTATGGATCCCACCTAACAGATATCGCGGTGAAGTGTGCGTATGAGTGTAGTATATATAATAAATATGATGCCCCACACCTCATCTAATTTTTAGGGGATTTAGTATAAGGGCTATTGCTGGAGATGTTCTAAACTATGTGCATAAATTTTGAGTTTTATCATACTTAGGGCACCCTCAGTAATTATCGACACTCACTCTCTATAGGGTCTACGTGTCCTTGCCAACTCAGAAACAAACAACGATTGATCCATCTTTAGCACACTGTCTAAGATTATGTGGGTTCAAGATGTCATCTTTATCTTTCCTCTTGCAAGGATGGCCTGGGTGGGAGACATAAACAGACATGGGACCCGTTCAGCTTGGAAAGGTGTGTATAGACTATCGCTAGACTCAGCGATTGCCGTTTCTCTCTCTATGTTTCTCTTCCCTCCAGCTCAGCCAAAAACTGACGTGGAAGTCTTGTAGAGAGTGGTTAATGACCCGTTGCGGCTGCCCTTAGAGTAGCTAGCTACTAGCTAGTGCGGGTCAGCGTGGGTTGTTTGCTCATAACCATGTCCACGGGACCACGGCTATGTGGGTGATTCACACGTAAACACCTCCACGGCCTAGTGTAGTACCGAGCACTAGGTTCCTTTTGTTTTTCGCATGTATTCGCATATCTGTAGGGTTCTTTCTCATTTCTTTTCTTTCAAAGATAGTGGAAAGAATTTTATTAAGAAGAAAATTGTGCCTGATCTCTGCATCAAACAAGAACACAACCTAAAAAGAAAAAAAATTACTAATATAAACATATCATGTTGTCTTACAACAACTCACTCAAATACAACCAGAAAAAAAAGTATACACATCTACTCCATAAATAACTTGTACAAGTAAGATCTGTCGCTTGTCTGCCGTTATCATCAGAAACACAAAAATGTATTTGTCTGAAGTCTAAGACAACACCTTAAAAATGACAAACAAGCATCAATGTTGCCGAATTCAGATAGTAGTAAATTAGATCCAGGCTTTCACCCCAAAAGTCATTGCTAGTACTCTATGCCATCATCTATCTGCTATGAGCACAATTCGCTTACAATTGGTCATAGGCCCTGAGCTGACCAATCTTTCTAGTCAAAATAGAAGTCGCTACCGCAAAACAACCTTGTCAAAACACCAACACAAACCACTAAACAGTATAAAGTAGAGTCAGCACGGAGAAAGCACTGGCTTCCTCAATCTGCCACTTCCAGATGAATGGAAGAAGCCGTTGTCCAAACAAAGTCCCCGAAAAAAGGAAATTAAATTATTGATGATCGGATCCAATGTCCCCCAAATAACTTAGTACATGATTCATTGGCATAACTACGACGAGAGGGCTGCAAGCCTGCAACGTGCCCTTTCATCAACGGCCGACCTCTCTTCTAGGATCTCGTTTGGATTGAGGAAGTGCTCTATGCAGAAATGTAATCATGCATGCATGTAATCTATTTTTTTCAGAAACACAGTACACACGCCCACAAACACAAGCACACTCATCCCTATGAAAGCACAAGCGCAAACCCCCTACCCCTCGTTTTGATATTTTTATACAAAATTGATTATAATGCATCAAATAATATTGATTTGAGATACATAACACAAAAAGTATTTCGCAACTTTAATAGCAACATGAGTTAACCCTACTCCCTCCATCACTAAATATTTGACGCCATTGACTTTTTTACGCACGTTCGTCTTATTCAAAAATTTATGTAATTATTGATTTTTTTATCATTTGATTCATTGTTAAATCTACTTTAGTTCAAACATATAGTTTTAAATATTTCACAAAAGTTTTTGAATAAGACGAACGGTCAAACGTTTGTTAAAAATTAATGACGTCAAATATTTAGGGAAGGAGGAGTATATAACACTCTATCAAGCTCTGTATTATTTTTCTTTTCCAAAAGTCGCAACACAAAATAGCTAAAGTATACTTTCTATTCCTTCTCCTCCTTTTAACTCATTTGTTTCTCCTACTCATCGGGCAATTAATGAACAAAATATAATAGCTAAATGGATAATAATTGGATGTTTATTAAAGTTATAAAAGCATAAAAAACATTGATTTGATATTTTATTCTTATATCATTAATTAGTTTAGCTATAAATGTTTATGAGGTAATATATGATGGCATTGCTGTCAAGTTGCTTGTATTTTTAATAATTAATTTGGATGGATCACCCATGCAAAGGGCTAGAACATGGTTCCGTGTGCCAATTTTTTTTATCAACACTTACTAGTTAATGCGATTTTTTTTTATCGAGGGGAAAGCTGATAACAATTTATTCCATCACATTATCTATATTACAATCTTCCTCTAAAGAAAATATAACAGCCTTGGTGATACGAATAGCTACATAGAAAATTATTTGCTTGAGCAACAATATACAATACAGTTAATATGAGATTGAATGTTAGTATATAATGTGGTCAATACAACCATTCGCTAATTCCTCCATGGCTCCATACGTACAACTACTGGCGCAACAGAGAGATACTACTAGTAGCTAGTGGATGTGGATTTTGGTTTCTTTTCATAAATATAAGACCTACTTTAGTTCCCAAAATCTTTCTCCCAAAAACATCACATCAAATCTTTAAACTCATACATGTAGCATTAAATATAGATAAAACATAAAACTAATTATACAGTTGGGCTGTAAACGACGAGACGAATCTTTTGAGTTTAATTAGACCATGATTAGCCATAAGTGCTACAATAACCCACATGTGCTAATGACGGATTAATTAGGTTCGAAAGATTCGTCTCGCGGTTTCCAGGCTAGCCATGAAATTAGTTTTTTTATTTGTGTCCAAAAACCTCTCCCAACATCCGATCAAACGTTTGATGTGATATTTTTGCAAAAAATTTTCCCTAACTAAACGGGGCATTAAGTCTAAGGTTCACCGAATTAAGCGAAGACCGCGGGTAAAAATTTTTTTAGAGACAAGGATTCCAGAATTTTTATATTGGTGGTGTAGCCGGCATCAGCGGCGCCGGAGGTTCGACTGTTGGTGGAGTCGGCTTGGGAGTGTAAGATCAAGGTTTTGATTAATATTTTGTGATGAACAAATTGGCTTTATAAATAATAAATTAAATGAAATTGGTTTGAAATGTTTGAGATTGTTGGTGTGAGTGCGTGTGACTGATGTGGGTCAGGTTGCGAATCTGTGTAATGGTTGTTTTGTCTATTGCGTGTAGGTGACTTGAGGTCAAGGCTTGGTCAATGGCGAGGACTGGGACTAAGTTCAGGGAGAAACTGAGGGCTGGAGCAGTCAGGAGGCCATGTGATAAGATTGGACTAGAGTCAGAAGTCTTAAGGTTAACTTCAGTCAACGGTGGGATCAGGAGTAGACTCAGGGTGGAGTCTAGGTCCGAAGCGATAAGGATACCGGGTGATGAGGTTGACGAAAGATGACACACGGTGGAGGGACACCGTGTGAGTGTTGTTCGTGACGGGTCTCGCAAAGTTGTGTGTGTGAGCGTCGGCGAAATTGGATGAATATATGGTGCTACAGTAGAGGAGCTACTGCAGTGTGCATATATGTGAGGTGTGGTACAGCACATGCATGTGCATAGGCATGTGTACGTACATGTGCTAGGAGATCGATCGGTGGATGCATGGCAGTGTGCATGTGTGTACTGTATATGCATGGATGTACATGCGTATATGTACTATGTGTGCGGTGTGCACAGGTGATCGATCGATGAATTGATCGGTATGTGCAAGCTGTTGATTGGCATGGAGGCCAGTCAACGTATGCACGTGTTGATGATGACAGGAAGCTAGCTAGCTTGTTGTTTGCTGGTTGACTTGGTCAACATGGAGAGATCTCGGATTGGCTGATCTTGGCAAGGGAGCCGTGGACAGGTTGCAAGGAGCAAAGGAGAAGCTGGAGTCTGACTCGGCTAGGGGCATGGGCCAGCCGATTTTGTTCCGGTTTTGGTAAAAAGAAAATGAGTTTTTCTTTTTAGGAAATTGCAATAGAGTCCTATTAGGAATTGAGTCCTACTAGGAATAGGAGATATTTGGTATAAATAGAGAGGGAGGCTTAGTCTAGAGTGTAAGCCACAATTGAGAGATTTGAGTGCTCTTTGTTTTAGGTTTTTGTAGGGGTGCTTTGGCTGCACAATGTGACAATATATTTCAGCAATAAATATCATATTCAATCATCAAGGCGTTTCCAATAACGTAAGTTGCTTGAATTGATTTTGTTCGTTTTGCTGAAATTCTGAGATAGCTAGATTGTGAGGGTTATAACTTTTTAACCGTACATTATTTGGTAAATCCGTTCGGTGGAGTTGTTCCTTATATCTTCTAGTTTATTGTCACAAACTTTGGAATAAATCCAACGGTTGGTTTTTGTGTAATCTGGTTTTTACTGATACTCTGTTAATCTGGTTTTTGATTCGAAAATTAATCTTCCGATGTCAATACCTACTATTCACCCCCTCTAGTTTACATTTTGTATTCGATCCTACAGGGAGTTGGCGTTGGTGGGCTGTACCGCCGCCTATACGGTGTGGGTAGCGTGCGGAGGGGTGGGTTGGGAAGTGGCGGGGGCGGCGCCGCACGTCGGTTGTGCGACGGTTCTGCCGGCTTGTCGTGTTGGTGCGGTGGCTTGTACACCTTGGGTAGTGGCTTCACCGCCCTTGCCGTCGAGGTGTACCCGTCGCCGATGTTGTCGTCACCGTAGCTGTCGTCCGCGTGTGTCTCCTCCAAGACCGCTCCCATGGCCACGAGGGCCACCAGCAGAGCAGCTTTGCTCCCCATTCTCCCACACTGTCACACTGATCTCCCACTGAATATACTAGCTCACCTGTGAAGCTGTGTCCGGCGATCGAGCTCAATCGGGATCAGTCAGCCGTGTGTGCAACGCCTCTACCCATGCCACCGCTTATTTATATGCACGCACGCACGGTGGAGTGTCGGATTCTTACAGCATGCATGTGATGTGACAGTCACACGAGCTAGCGAGCAGCTAAAGAGCACGGAGAAGTCGATCCGTTCGCGATGGAATGCCGTTTGGGCCAGCAATCAAGGTCTCGCCCATATCTCAGCAAACAATCGGTCCGATTGGGTCATCGGGAGTTTGGTCGATTTGTCGACCGTCGCCGTTGAACTCGCACGACATCACGTACTGGTAGTGCACGTCCGAGTTGAAATTACTTTTCGTAGTAGTATGCAATGCCGGCAGTCCAGCACTCCCAAGTAAACTAGCTAGTGCCACTCAATTCAGCACGATCGACCAAGGCACGTCACGGCAGAGACCGTGAGCGCGGCTGCGTACCGGCCTCGCCTCACCGTGTTCGAAGCACGTACTAGCAAGTGGATGCGCGACCTACTTATGTCAAAGCTGTTAGCGACGGCCGGGGACGAGATGCACGGTCCGGGCGAGTCACCAGCGCTGGAAAGGAGTAAGAGCTAGGTAGCCAGCTGACGGTCCGGGCGATGAGACTTGACTGACTGACGGGTTCACGCATGCACGCACGAACGCACGTTTCCTCCTCTGCTCGATGGCGCGGTCGAATGATCAGTTAACACACCGCGTTCCGCCTTGGCTCGATCCTTGTCAGGTCAACTCTTCACGCGAAAGAGTACAGCGCAGTAGCACGCGCGCGGGTGGTAGATCCGCACGTAAACGCTGGCGTCCACGGAGATGAGACATGGTGCCATCACTGCCATGGTCGGTCTTTACTGGCCTTTAGTTCGGTGGCGCACACTAAGGGCCTGCTTGGGAACTCTGTAATATTTTTCACTGGTAAATGGAAAACAACCGTAATCTCTCGTCACCCATAATTTTCCGTGTAAATACATTACCTTGTGTTAGTCTGTTTGTGAATAGAACTAGGACACCTTTTCCTTTCAGGTGGGGAAGCTGAACCACCCCCCGGTGACCTTTCAAATAAGAAAAATTATAAACCAATCGACAAATAAATTTCACTACAAAAGATCGAAATGTCTATAGCAATCGAAGAACAGCAGATCTAAGAACCAAAAGAGTAGCATGAGAAATTCAGAGAAGGCCTGTGGCCCTGATTTTCTGAAAAGCAGCATGAACAATCAGAAGTTGAGGAGCTTGCTAGCTGCCGCCATCTTCAAAAGTCCCAAGTCCCAACTAGTTCATCGTACCTCACACCAATGCTCACAGGAAGAGCAAGTACTCGCGCATAGACTCCTGCCGATCAGCTTCCGTGGCTTCCGCATCATCTGCTGATGCCCACCCCTTGATTTAGTGCTGCAAAAATCTCCAGGAACCCTACCACCTGTCGCTGAGAACTCAAAACGGCAGCTCAGATCGAAGGTATGCCGGTAGTGGCCGCACGGCGAGGGAGCAGATCAGGCGACGGTGGTAGATGCGGCGGAGGGCAGAGGAACAGGCGACAACCATGGCGGGGAGTAGAGATCCATAGAAGAAGGCGGCGGCGGCAGATGGTTACGAGAGAAGGGGGCGGCGGCGGATGGAAACGAAGAAGAACGCGGAGATCGTGGCGAGTAGCGAGCCAGCCCGACATATCTCGGAAAAATAGTGTGGCCTTGGAAGCCCACACTTTTTTTCCGACGGAATGGGCCGATAACGGTCGTAAATTTAGTGTATTACAGCCCATCCAACTAGTCATTTAAGATTACCCTGGAAAAATTATATGGGCCCATAATTTACACCGGTATTGGGCCATTTACCGGGCTTCCAAGTAGCCCCTAAGGTTCCTTTCGTGTTCCACACAACCGTGGTACACTGGTACTTGTATACGTACGTATACTATCTGCTTGATTCGGTCTCTCCTAGCGCTGTACCGCTGTACCAAGATCAGGGTATCCCTGATCAAATTTTTTGGAGCCGAAGAGGGGGAGATCTAGGAACTGATGATGTTATCAGACCGTGTTCTGAATTGTACTGTAAGATGGAAGCCCCAGCAACTGTTTAGTAGCTGTTTTCTGGCCTTCAAAGTCTTGCTTATGGGACGAATATAGACCCAAGAGCATGAATTGCCCAACTTCCCATTACTAACTCGAGCAATCAACCTAGTATTCTTTTCCTTCCCCTTGCTCTTTCTCTCATCATTCAGTTCCTGCAGTGAGATTTAGTACTACTACACTACTATCATTTCTAGTGGGGGTACCGTAAAAAAGTGCTTTGTTTGTAGATTGTTTTTTTTTTGCTTTTTTTTAAGAACTCTTAGTGTTTGTTGGCTTTCTCACAAAGCCGGGCAGTAGAAAAGCCTATTGTTCCCCTCCTGTGTGCTACACCTTCGTTTCTAATTTTTTTAAAATATAATTTGAGCATGATTATATAAGGGACGTCCGTCTGAACAAACTCCTTCGTCCCACACATTGCATCCTGTCCCACGCTCCAGCTAGACCATCAACGGGAGGGACGGGGCGACGGCAAGTCGGCAACTAAGTGGGCACGAAAGGTGTGCGCGGAGAAGGCGAGGGGATGGTCCCCCCTCAGGGATAGAGAAGAGGGAGAGGATGAGAAGTAGGAGGATGAGTAGGTAGAAAGAAAGAAGAGGGGGAGACAAGACGCGGGGAAGATGAGAAGCGAGGAAGACGAAGCAGTCCGTCCAAATGGACAGCTATTTCAATCTTTCACTTCCATTTTTAACTACTTTTACTTTGATCATTGATATCTATTAATGGTTAAATTACGATGATAAATGTATTTTATGGTTATATTTGGGATGCAACACACTTCGATATTATGGAAAACTTGTGAGTATATACATTTTCTTCAAATAGGCCACGTGATGGAAGATGGAAAACGAGTTGGTATTCTGTGAGCAAGTATTTGTAAACAGAAGTATAGTTGCACCACTAATTAAGACCACTAAGAAAATAAAGCCATTGGTTGGCGGGTCTTTTGATATGTGCTTCACTTCACTAATGTCGACGGGCGATACCCGTAAACTAAATAAATAGGATACGTTGGTGTAAGGATCTACGCAAAATACGCAAAACAACATTACACAAATAAAGGACATATTTTTATACTGGTTCAGGTACCTGAATGGGTAATTCTACTCCAATTTATATGGGATTAATCTCGTGAAGTACAGAGTATATAGTATGTGGATTTGTCATTGTCGACGAGATAACATCGACTAAGTATCTCGACGATTTGGCTTCTGGCTATTCCGGCTTTGTCGACTTTGGTGGATTTGCTGGTAGGCAGATTCGATGATCCTGAGCCCCTTTAGGAATTCGTCTTTTATACCGTAGGACACCCGTGTCTCCATGACTCGAAGACATGGAACCCGGCAATGATATCTGGCAAGACCTATTCTTCTCTGAGTAGGACTCCGCAGTCTTCAGGCATGGGAGAATATTTCTCTATATCCTTAATAGACTTTCTTGTTTTTTTTACGGAAACAAACCATATACGTTTGGGTATACCATACTCGTATATTCCATTAGTCATAGAGGATCAGCTATGACTTATCCATAACCCTGACAACTATCACAAAACACCACATCTAGTCTGCCATATTAGTGTCGGTTTTTCTAAATCTGGTGCTATTGATGGAGAACCGCCTAAAAACTCCCACATTGCCACCCCTCGATTAAAACTGACACTGATGACCCCTTGTTAGTGTCGATTGGTGAAAACACTAGTACTGATGATGACAGATTTATGATCAGTGCAGGTTTATGGCTCCAACCGGCATTGATAAGCCTTATTAATGTCGGTTTATAATACAAACCGGCACTGATTGTGTATAGCTATCGGTGCCAATTTTTAGTATAAACCCATACTAATTATTAAACATTTGTCTTTTTTAAAAAACAAACCAGAATTAAAAATTCGACCCGGCCTTCTCTCCCTCAGCTTTATCCACTTATCCGTCCCACTCCATATCCCTCTTTCTCCTATTCCCACGACGCCCTCAGCATTTGTCCCCAGTTCCCCACGGTGGCGGCGGTGCTGGCATGGAACGGGAGCGGAGACCCTCATCCCCATCGGTGAGCAGTTGGCTTCAACACGAGGGGTGGCGTTCAGCATCGGCGCGAGCGGAGGTGGTGGCAGTGGCAAATGCCATTGGCATAGGTGGGATCAGCAGTTGCCTCCTTGGCCTCCTACGGCGTCTGTGATGGTAGATCCATGACAAGCTCAAATTGACCACAACCCCTTTGCCACCTTGATTTTTTGATTGAAATTAGTGTGATTATGAAATTGGCAATTTGGGTTACATATCATGGGAGGCCAGCTTGAATTATCGGCTTGAGCCGATGTTTCAAGCCAACCTCTTTTTTGGCTAGGAGAGATTCATTTGTGCTGATTGTTAAAACGGTACAGATGATAATGTATAATTTGTACCTTTTTTCTAGTGCCGGTTTGATACCGACACAAATGCTCATTCCCAACCGACACAAATGTGTATTGCTATACTAGTGTATATACATCATGGTTTAGAAATGGTGACACAATAACAGAAAAGAAGCACATATTGGAGATTTGCTAGTTCTTTAATCATAAATAAAACATGAGCATCAGGATGGAAGAGTAGAGAGAAGAAATTTATACAGAGGTGTATATTAGTAGGCGCGAATGGTGCTTCAGTTGATCAAAGAGGATATGATTAATTAATACTCTCTCCGTCCTTAAATGTTTGGCGCCGTTGACTTTTTGGCATATTTTTTATCGTTTATTTTATTCAAAAAAATTTATAAAATATATAAAACTATATATGTGCATAAAAGTTTATTTAATAATAGATCAAATGATAGAAAAAAATTAATAATTTCGTAAATTCTTTGAATAAGACGAATGATCAAACTTTTATAAAAAAAAGTTTAACGGCATCAAACATTTAAAACGGAGGGAGTATGTTCTTAAGCAGGACATGGTGCTTTGGTTGACATACTATTGCTTATATGCGGAAGCGGCGTCGGAGGCGCGTTTACAGGCGTCCTGGGCTTGGGAGTCGTCGGGGCGCAAGACGGCGGATTGTACGACGGCGGAGCCGTCTCCTTGTCGTGATGGTGCGGCGGCGACTTGTGCGTCTTTGGTGGCTTCTCTGGCTTGATCCGGGTGGTCTTCACCATCGTCGTTGCCGTCGACGCGTACCATCACCATAGCCGGCCTCAGTCTGGGTTTCCAAGACCACGGTCATGGCCATGAGGATCACCAGGAGAACGGCTTCGCCACCCATGCTCACACGCTATCCCGTTCGATCCCCTGTTAAGCATTCTACCCATGCCACCGCTTATATACACGTACGGTGGAGTGTTGGATGCTTCCGCGGGTGAAGCACCGCAGTGACCCATCCACGTATTTGATCTTTTAGGACTGAGATAGTCATAGAAATTCCCAAATTGGATGTGCAGGTTGGAAATTTGGGATACAGCAATTAGGAAGTTGTCTGAGCAGAGCTGCGGCCCTGGACTATGGATGTTTTGATTTAAGTCGCCTAGATTTAAGTTACTGACACGTACATCTATTTTAATATGGACCCGCATATAAGTGACCCTAAAGTCATCTCACTTAAGGTGGATGATCTCATTTCTGCGGCCCTGTATGTACCGAGCAGTCGTCAGGGAGCTTACCCTATATGAATAGGCCAATGGATCACCCAATCCTATTTGATTGTTGTGATCAACACATAAGATAATTGTTAGAAGCCCGGCCCATAGCCAACTCGACCAGACACAGCGAAAACTATACAGACACGACATGGTGTTCAAAGTCCTCCGCCCAGAAAGCAGATAAAAAGATCGGCCCAATTATTGGCCCACCACTGGCTGCTTTTTAGTGAAGTTGGAAGTTCGAACCACAAAGCACTAGTGCTCCAATATGCGCGGAAGTGCACGCACGCCCGACGACGTCCCGAGTTGAAACCCATTCGTAGTACTCCAAGTAAACTCTGCATCGTGCTCCACCAACACGGCAACACCACGACTGCACCCTCGCACGGCACGGCAGCGAGCGACCGTGCTGTCGTTGCGTACCTCCCCCTCGCCGCGTTCGGAGCACTAGTAGTGCGTGCGGGTTACGCGGTGGTCACTGGTCAGAGCCAGAGTTGAGTCCTGCGTACTAGTGACGGCCGGGGACGACGGCGCAGCAGCTGGTGGTCGATCACCTCCAGTCATCTGCGTTGGAAAATCAGAGCCTGCCTGCCAGTCGACTCCGCCCTGTTTCCATGCCTGTCTGCCACTTATGGTCATCTCTGCTGGCTCATCAATTGCTCGATATCCGCCGCCGCGCGCAAGTGAACTCCACGCAAACACAGTCGGTGGTCGACCCGCACGTAAGCGCGTTCAGTCACAGATCGCCTGGTCTCTGCGGCTAGTGCGGTACATGGTGCGTATCTTATCCTTCGTGGCCCGCACGTACGTGATCGTCTATCTGCTTTGGTTGATCTCTCCTCGCGCTGTACAGATCGATCAGATCATCGGAGTTTATATATACTCCTTTCGTGTGTGCTAGATTAACGCCCTATTCAACTGGCTGGCTGGCTCCAACCAGCCCAGTCAGCTCTTAACAAAAACCCATTCAGCCTAACCAACTCCTATAAAAAATCTATTCAGCCCAGCTCAGCCAGCCGAACAGGGTCTAAAACTGTGTGTATACTCTCTCCGTCATAGAAGAGACGAAGTTTTTAGCATCCCAATACTTATTTTTTACTAAGTATACGATAAACAATAATACTATGAATAGAGTGATTAGGCAACCCGGCAATAAGACTGTCACCTATGGAGAGACGATGACAAGGTTGAACCTAGGGCATCATGGCTGCAAAACAGCAAAAGCCGGCTTAGACAGATATAGGCTATGTTCGTTTGCAGCTAAAAGAAAACTCAGAACAATGTTTTTCTCTACGGCACGCTTCCCAATATGCGTAAAAATATGTTTTTTGAAAAAAAAATTTCTATACGAAAGTTGTTTAAGAAAATCAAATTAATCCATTTTCAAGTTTAAAATAACTAATAATGTGTTTCTCGTTTTGCGTGCATATACTATTCTAAGTTGCCTCACTTTCACGAACGCAGCTTGAAAGAACGCAGCCATAGTGTTGTGGTGTTATGTTACTAAGATTGGCAATTCAGACATCGAAGGTACTTACCATGGTTCAACCGATAGCATAGCACACAATGATAGAGAATAAAATAAGGCGGTCGTCGCGTTGTGCCATCGCCACAAGAGCAGCTCCGCCCTGCAGCCCCAACTATCTCCTTTTGCCGTCCCCATCTATAACCTAAACACCGCATAATTAGAAGCGGTGATGGCGGATGTTAGTGTGGCGGTGGATCTCACGAATGGATCTCACATTGTTTTTACGCCATTGTAGCATGTCATGTCAGGTCCAAGGAGCCTATTTGGACTATACGGAAATATCTTAAAAATATGCTCATTTGGTTCAAAGAAATTGTAAAGTAAAAGTACCGGAATAGGAATGGGTAACAAACAGTCATTTGTTTCAAAGCAATCTATTAAAAAAATTGGACGTTCTGGACAACACCAAAATCAAACTTTTAAAACTTTAACTATAAATAATTTTAAAAATATTTAGTTAGGAACGTATAAACCATACATATAGATTTATCTTGAAAAATACTTCAATACAATCATATGTTTATTGATATTTCTATATATACCAATATATAAAAACATGGTCAAAGGTGTTTATAAAACCCACAATCTTCTCCAAAACATCCATTATTATCAAACTGGTAGGAAGTATAAGAAAAACCATATGAAAACTCTCTATTCATCCACTTTTGAGGAAGAATATAGGGGAAAAGAATTCACTCCAAGTTAGTGTTTCTAATTCTTTGATTAGCTTCTCAACACTCATATAAAAAGTTTCTTATTTTTTTAATTTTTAGGTTTACACATACATTCGTATTACTGTATTTTCTTATTCCTATGTTTTAAAATCTTCTTAATCAAATGTGACCAAGAGTTCATAGACTAGATGACATACTACCTCTGTCTCAAAATATAATGACTTATGCCATTTTTTAGAGATTAGGGTTTAGACGAGGAAGAGTTCTGATTGGTTGAAAGAAGAAGGTAGGTGAAAAAATTAAATAAGAGATGGTTGTGATTGGTGAAGATAGGATAGGTGGATGTAGAAGTAATTATATTTTAAAATAAATTTAAATTACTAAAGTAGCTATATTTTGAGACAGATGAAGTATTTTAGTCTTCTTGTATTTTTATAACAAATTTTAAGAAACGTCCATACACTTAACCCAATCATGACTTTCATGTATTTTCCGAGCGAGATATTCGCGTGACGTTTAACAAGCCATGCTAGTTTAATCCTGCATCGTTTTTTATTTCTATTCTAGTGTTTCGAAGGAACCCTAACTAGTTCCTCTCCTTTTACTCGTACAGAAGTATTCATAGCTGATAAAAAATAAATTTGACGGCAATTAAGTAGAAATTGGACGCAATTAAACGGCGACCAACTTGCATAGCGAACGGTAGGACACTCTGCAGTAGAAAAAAGGGCACATTAACACCCACCGCCACATTCTCGGAGCTTCCATTCCATGGCGGCATCGACCGGCATGGCCGGCCTGCCTCCTCTATCGCCTATAGCTTGAAGTAGTACACTCTCTTCTCGCCTAATTTAAAGACTCATAGAAAAGATCCTACGTCCTCGTGAGTCAACCATCACCACTGCCCATATCTCCTAAACAATAATTTACGAGCTGCCGAGATTGACCCTTCTTGCCTTTGGTTACGACCAAACTAAAAAAGATCACCGGAAATTTTGGTTCTTTGCCTGGCCGGCCGCCTACCTGATCGTACGTTTGATCACATTAGAAAAGCTTCAACTCATAGAATTAAAGCAAAAGAAAGTTACTTTGTTTGTGCTTTAGTTAGTTGATCGATCAGTAACCCATTAAGACCGGTTTGTTTGGAACAGGGAGAAAATATTCTAGTTTAGCAGTGAGAAAATGATACTACTTATCAGAATCAAAAGTCGACGGACGGAGCAATTAGTCAAGATATATTGTTCAGTACTCCGTATTCCCTTTGCTTGCTTGCTTGCTACCGGAGAGAACAATGTCACACGAATTGTTCGGTTGGTCTCCGTTCAGACATGGTGTCTTGGACACGTCTCGTCGCCTCCTAGAGTGTGGCTGGAGCGAACTAGGCATGATGCACGACGGGTCAAATCGAGCAGGGGATCAGTCTAATTCCAACCGAGGAAATGTTTCATTAGGCTTATCCTCTCATGACCATGCGTGTTGCTTTCTGACTTGGATATGCCATTCGGCAGATTGTAATCTGTACTCATACCAGGCAATCGAACATGTTTGTTCCCAAAGTTGTTGTAGTAGTGCATCCATCAACTGAAGATTTTTTTTTTTTTTGGCGGGGAATCCATCAACTGAAGATGAATAACCAAAATCGAAAATATACAACAGAGATGTGATTTGGAGATGTTCATGTGTATCTCCTGAACTCTGATCATGCAACTGCAAATTTTTTGGACTAAAAATCAGCTCATCAGTTAATTTAATTTCCCATTGCTTTTCTTTTCCTATCAAAACTCTCTACTCATGTACAGATTATTGTTCTTCCTTCCACGAATCAATTCGATCTCCTGTTTCCCTATCAAATTACACTTAAAAAAAGAACAAAAAAAGACAAAAAAAAAATCAGAAACGGAACAAGAAGTTTCATCTCCTGTTCCATGATCGCCGGATCAAAGCTTGAATCTTTTTTTCCCCCTCCAGATCAGAAGGGCATGATGTGTGTTGTCTTGGAGTCGTAGCCGGCGAGGCAGCTCTTGGCGTTGACCTTGAACATCTTGAGCAGCTCGGACGCCATCTGCCTCGCCGCCGGCGAGCACCCGCTCTGCAGCAGCAGCAGCAGC
>CM002482.1:10982614-11005533 GCA_000325765.3 Leersia perrieri | reverse complement strand
CGACGGCGGACGCGTCGAGATTCCCCTTCTCGTCGACGGCGCCGACGAGGTGGACCAGCTCGGCGACGAGCTCCGGCGACTCCGCCACCGCCTCCCTCGCCTCATCCTCACCGACATTACCAAGCAAAAACTCCACCAATCTCGCCGCGTCCACCCTCGCCTCGAGCCCACTCCCACCTCCCATCACCCTCGCCAGCGACGCCGCCGACGCCGCGCCATCCACGGCGAGCCCCGCCGCGACACGCCGCTTGTTCCCCTCCTCCACGCCATCCATCGCCACGATCGCGGCGAGCACACGCACCGCCGCCTCGGCACCCTCCACACCAACCTCCTTCTCCCCTTTTCTCCTCAGCACCGCCGCGACCGTCTCGGCGGCGCCGCCGGCGGCGCCAACGAGCGCATTCTTCTCGAACTCATCGACATCATCATCCGACAGATACGCCGCGAGCTCACGCAGCGCGGAAGCCGGATCCCCATCCTCCGCCGCGACCTGCCTCACAAGCGCCGCCGGCGAAACCCCGCCGGAATTCACGCCGGAGCAAGAAAGGGGGGAACACGAAGAAGCAGCCGAATTCGACCAGTGAGCGATGAGGCTTCGGAGGGTGAGATTGGGGACGAGATCGGTGGAAGGGAGAGGAAGCATCGTGGCGGGGCACGTGGTGTTGCCGGAATCGAGCCACCGCTGAATCGACGCACGGTCGTAGGTGACGCCGGTGCAGAGGCTGACCGGCGAGCGCATGACGTCGAGGGAGATCGGGCAGCGGAAGAAGCTGGGGATCTTGACCTCGAGGCCCTGGTGCTGTGGAGGGAGACGCATGCTCGTCGTCGATTCCTTCCTGCGGCCCATGGAAGGATGGAAGGGAGGGAGGATTCTTGTCCTCGGGGAATGGAAGGGAGGAGGAGAAAGCGAGAGGGTGGTGGAGGAGGTGGGGATGGTGGGTATATGGAAGAAGAGTGGTGGTGGAGTGGTCTTTGCGCCGTGGTCTACCGTGCTCGTGTGAAACCCACCACTACCGTTGCAATTTTTTTCCATGAAGCATTTTCAGATATGCCCCTGGAAGTATTTATTTTGTGGTACAACTATTTAACTTATCGTCTGCTTTTTGGCTACGACTTGATATAATTTTTTAATTGAATTTATCGTCTAAAAAATCTAATTAAATTTTGGATTTAATCTTGATGGTTTTTTTTACAATAGACTATTTTATAGACTAGGCATTTCAACCAGTAATATTCTAATATCATATGTTTTATCTTTAATTTAGTGTTGGTTGCTTGCCTTATTATTCCTCTCTTTATTATGGCATGTCCAATTGTAAATTTTTACACCAAGTAACAAGTGTCACGTTGGATTTTTATCTACGTGGAGGAGAGAGAGATTGAAGAGAAAAAAAAATGTATGTTGTTTAGCAAACAGTTTAAGCGACAACGACGATAAGTAATGTCACCATTGTATCACAACTGTCTTGTACATTTTTATACTTTAGTGCACAAATTGAACCTTAAAACTATACATATAACTTAACAGACAGCTTATTATACACTATGTCTTATATGCTGCTTCGAGATGATGTGACAGAAAATTACTTAAAACATTGTCACAACCATTAAAGATGCCCTCAATCGTATATTAGGCTAATGTGGCTGGGCTTGAATTCCAAAAACGGGTGGTAGCTAATCTAAGCCGGTGACGGGAACTTAAACGAACCAGCTAAAAAGTCAAATTTGATATTAAAAATTTTGCAGGTGTGTTTTTTACTTTTTTTTCCTGTGGGTTAGCAACTAATATCCATTTTCAACACAAATATTTGATTGAAATGTGGTCATGTAAATTATAGTGAAATTCATATTTGTTTATTTGAAATGATATCGTAAATACAATTTGATTGAACTCTGTTGTAAAATTAGCAAGGAAACAATGAAATTATCATGAAAGAAATTTCAAAACATGTTTGTGTATATAGTTGTCATTGTTCGATCAAACTTAAAATATTGAGAAGCTCGGCTAAGCAAAACACACAAAATACCTAAGCTCGACCTGGAAAGCAACTCAAAAGGTTTATACATATGAGCACAAAACCGGTTTTAATTTGGGTACTTCCTCCATCCTAAGACATTCTATTGTTTCGCAAAATCAATATTTGAAAGTTAAACTAACAATGTGGATGTTTAGTATTATGTGTGTAACATTATTATATTTATATTTGAATATTCAGTTATGTCGGTGATATGGATATAGGGGTATCCTGAGCACGTGACAAAGGCCCCGGAGGGGGTGCATTACAGTACACGCGACGACCAAGTCCGGCATGGGACTTGGAGGCTATTGCCTTGTGCCAAAGGATTAGGCCCCGAGGCAGCCACGTGGCCACCCGGAGGGGTCGGCCCAGTGCGCCGTCCGGAGGCCGAACCCCTACACCAAGGGCTTCGGGTAGATCCCGAAGCCCCATATGTTTTACGCCGAGAGGCTCGGGTCGATCCTGAGCCCCTGCGCACCCCGCACCCCTCTTTCTCTCTCTATACCTACCCGAAGGGGAAGAGAGGCGGTGCGGGTTGTCTTCAAACCACCGCGTTTAAGACTGCAGGGGGAGACGCCTGCCCCGTCACATTAATGGTGATGTGAGGCGCGGCTGTCGGCCCCTCATCATCACCTATTCACCTCCTTTCTCTTGTATCAAGGGAAAGAGGGGTGGGCAACCAAAGTCTTCCCTCGAGGACAGTGCGCTGACAGCGTTGTCGCCGCGGGACATCATGCCTCTCCGCCCCGTCTCCGTCGCATTTAATGCGACGGGCGACTGCGTGGCAGAGGGGCATGAGTACTCTACTCTCCTACTCCCTGCCTAGGCTAGTCAGTGGGGCACTGACAAGCGGGCCCCGCTACTTGTTGGGTAGGATGACATCCCCAAGCACCAAAACTTTAGTGACCTCTCCGCCTGTTTTCTTCGCCGACCACCGCGACGTGGCAACAGGGGAGGGAGGCATGGCAGCACAGGCGACAAGACAGAGCAAACATGCCCGCTCCAAGTGGGAGAACATCCCCCGCATATGAAAAAACAGTAGAGGACCACTGTGGTGACCCCTTGCACTATAAAAGAAGGCCCAAATCCATTGTAGAGGGAGGGGGGTTGGACCGAAGAAACCAAGATCTCGCCTCAGTCACCAGCTCTAGCACCACCCGGGAGAAAACTCCTCCTTGTAATTCTTCATTCACCACATAGTGCAAGAACAGGAGTAGGGTATTACGCTTCCCTGGCGGCCCGAACCTGTATAAATCTTTGTGTCTTGTGTGCATAGCGGGATTTTCCTTCCTGCCCACCTTCCTCTTCCCCTCAACTCAGGCCTTGGCAATTCCGCACCACTGTGCCGAACCAAAAAGGGGTCCCCTGGATCCCCGCGTGTCGTGCACACGCACCGACAAGTTATTTAATATAAATTTTATAGCTTTTGATAATATCTATAAAAGAAATTAATGGTCAAAATAAAATATTGAAGACAATATACAATTGTAGGTAGCCCTGGTAATTCCCTCACTGCAGCCGGGGATCCGTCCCTGCGGGGGCGGGGGATGATTTACACCCATGCGGGATCAGGGGCGAGGCCCTGAACATGGGCCAGGGCAAGGGGATATCTCCAAATGGGAGATCCGCGGGGCCCCAAAATATATAAAATCTCTCACAAAATATAAAATGTGAGGTACATAAGACCTGATCGAAGGAAAAGGCTAACCCTAACCCTCCATCTCACGGCTGCGGATCCCATCCCCCACTTCCTCACAGTCGTTGCCGCCATTCCCTATCCTTCACTTTCTCACAGCCGCCACCGCCCCCCTCCCTCACTCCCTTATAGCCGCCATCGCCACCACCCCTCCCCCCACAAACAAAGGCGGCATGCTGATCTTCCTAGGCCTTAGCAGCTCACGTCGTCGTCCTTCACCGTGCGCTGACGCCGTCGTCCTTCGCCACATGCCGTCGCCGTCATTCTTCACAACTCCATGTTGTCGCCATCTTTCCATGCACGGGCATTGTTTTGGACGGTCGCATCTCCTTCTCCATGCTGCCCACTTCGTCGTTGTCATCGCCATCATCACCCGCTTTGAGGGATGGGGCCTCACAGGGCGGGGCGGGGACTAGATTTCATCATTTCATCCCGCTCTTCCCTTTGGGGCCAAGCCAGGGAAAGACATTCAGGAGTTAGGGGGCATTCTGGTCTAACTCGGCTCTGTCCCTTCTTGTTGCCAAGACTAATTATAATATGTGTTATAAATCAACACCAATAGAGTAAAAATCAACAATAATGCACCGGTGCCATGCCGTACTACTATGCAACTTTCTCTTTTGTTGGGTGTGCACACGCAAAAGAGATTAGTGTTATTACAAAGAGCTGCGTGTGGGGAATACAAGATGGAAAAGAAAAGGATGGGTATTCAAAGAGAAAGCGGGACGAGTCAAAGGAAGCAATGAGGGTGACGTATGGGGCGGGGTGAGCGGTCGCTTTCCCCGGTGCTTTTGGCCGCTGTCGACTCTCCCTTTCTATTCCTTTTCTTCTTATACTCATTTTTCCGATGCAGAGAAAAATGAAAAAAAATGCATTGTCTTTCGAGTGGAGAAAATCGAAAAAGAAGGCACCAACAAGAAAAACGCTTGCATCTCTTTTCTGGAATTATTATTCTGGCCGGGCTCCGCAGATTTTGTTCTCCGGTCAATGGTCAGCGATATGGATCCGTGTCGCGGTCGATCCCTGTCGAAATCGAAACAGGGAAAGGAGAACCACGCACGCTAGCGCTAGCTGGTGCCCGATCGGTCGATAGCTTGCTCGCTCACCACCGGCGGTTGCGTCCGTCTCGCCTCGCCTCTTGACTCTTGTCGCTCGCTGCCTTCCTGTGTGGCTCTGTCGCCAACTCGCAGTTTCAGAATTCAGATTCACACACAGACGCATACAAAAACTGGTGCTCTGTGTCTGCGTGTAGATTGAGCTTGCCAATTTGATTGTGTCAAGTTGATTCTTGTATCGGCTGAAATATCCGAGATAGTAGCTGATACCAGCCATTCCAGCCAGCTCGGCCATTGCTGTACCGGCCAACTGCCAGTAAAATTCCACGCATGAGGTTGAAATTTATTGTTTATACTTTTTTTGTTCGATTACACCAATGCGCAGATGCACCCCACACTCCCGCGAAAATTTGCTCACTTAAACAACTCAGAATAGACGGAGACTAACGGTAAATCTCTGGTTCATTTTAGTGCATTGCTTATGCGTAACATTTTTGGTCACCTGAGTAATATACCTACAATGTCTCGTAACGATCTAAATTTATTTATAAGAAAACTCTAAATGGTCGTGTTTTATGGTTAAAATTATATAAAATCGCATGTATTATAATTTTATGCACATAACCATGGTCTAAATGTTTCATAAAATCTCACATTTATTTAAATATAGTTTATTCCAGCAAAGTAATAAGATTTAATCAACCATCTAAGTCAAAAAATGAACGATCAAAAGTTTTAATAAACACTCTATGTTTTAAATTATAGGGTGTGGTTTTGTAAAAATGTAAAACCATGATATATATGGTTAAATGCGATAATATCTAGGGTTTTATGTCACTTCGACCATAAATAATAGGGTATTTTAAAATTTATTCTATTTATTTATTGGTAAATAATGTGTTTTGTTGTATTAACTCTGATATTACCACATGCATAACCGTTTAAATGGACCATATGAAAAACATAAGAATTAAAGAAGAGATAAAGATTCATAGAAAAACTAAAATTAGGTTAGACCTCATGCTAACTTTCATCTAGAATCCTCTTTTTAAGCTATTCCATAGGAATTTTATAGGATTAGTAGAGTCTCAATCCTTTGTTTCAAATGCATTCTAAAAGAAAATCCATAGGATTAGAATTCTTCAATTTTCCCATGTTGTTTTCTACAAAACAAAGGGGGCCTAATGTGCAACTAAAATATGGGATTCAATTTCAGCCACCTTTTTCATTCCTAAATTTAAAAACTTTTTGTTTTTTTGGATAAATATTGAACAATAGATATTTCTAACTCAAACATAATACCAAATCTATAGTACATAAACAATAAAAAAAATTATATATTAAATACTCAAGCTTATATAATAAATTAGAATAATAATTTTTAAGCAAAAAAGTGAATGGAAAAATAAACTAGAATTGCATTTTCATAGCACTAGAATTTTAGGCTTAATAATGTGCAATCCTATATGGCTGAAAAATAGATAAAAACTAGCCAGTGCTAAAAATCTATAAAAACTTGAGGTGCTTAGAATTTTATTTAAATATTAAATAGGAAAGATAAGCACAATACTATGCATCATGAGATGAACTATGAACATATTCCAAAAGACAGTGTCTATGGATCTGTGCTGGAATTATTTTGAATCTTAACCATCAGTATATAAAGAGACCACTTCAACACACAATAGTTTTATTTCCATCAAGTACTTAAGAGTTGACCAGCCATGTTTTTTTAAAAAAATTAGAAATAACTTCAAAATCATCCAATTATGTGACATAATGTGGTATAATTATAGTTCTTGTCAAAGATACTTTATTAGGCTTGAATATTTGTTGTTCACCATATTTATATCAATTAAAAATACTAATATCTGTTCAACAATGAACCTATTTTTGCTACAAATCTACACAAGCATTTTAGGATGGAGATAATGATGGTCAGCTATTTTACATCAAAACTACCAAATATTATATATGTAATAACTAGGAATATATAAAGTTGAAACTATAAAATTTGTATGCCATACTAATATTTAAGTCCGGCCCTGTTCTTTTATTTTTATTGTCTAATAGCTAAATAATTTGTGACGTACTATTCGAGCCTGCACATGAATGAATTAATTGAATATCATAAAGCTAAAAATAGACTAAAAAAACTCTAATAGTTCTTATATAGATTTATTTTTGGAAAAAAGCACAAGTTTGAGGTGATAACTACTAATATTACACGTCTCAGTATATATACCCTTCGCTGTGTCTAGGGAAACTGACAGGTACCGAAGGTACAAAATCCAGTATGTACCTTGCTGGGAGTCAAGGGGGTTTCTATTTCCATAGCCATTCGTTAACAAGAACAAAAACCACGTTTCCGATTCTCTGGGGGTAAAGGGAAGAATTTCAGACAGAACACGATGCTATACCTAATTAATATTCATACCACAAGTATCTGTTTTGATCTGCGGAAGTTGAGACAAAGTACGGCCTGTGATGCTAATAATTTCCAGCCTCCAAATTAGCTGGATGATGATGTATTATAGAGTACTATACCATTAGATAGCACAAGGCTACCAAATCATTTATGCTGATCCTGCTTGCTTGTTTGACTGATCAAACAGTGCCATTCGTGCCTGCCGGTGCATATTATATGTCAGGGATTTGTTCTAGAAAGAGAGAGTTATATTTTTATCTTTGAATTCTAAAATGAATTATCTCTTTATGTGCAGAGGAAAATCATGACAGTTTTTAAAAATATATTGGAGATTTCCCACCATTCAGTACACAAAAACAGGGATCTGTACAGTCTATTAATCCTATATTATATGGTTGTTTGTTTGTCTGCGATATAGTTATACATTGTCTCGTCGGGGACCTGTGTTTTGGTCTTTTCACTTTCGAAAATAAATGGCTTTCGGTGTCTAGGACCCAGTTGCTGATACACTGGCCCCTACCACGAGAAAATCTGGTGTGAAATTAGTAGTGGTTTTTTGCATTGTTGATAACCACAATTCTCGTTGGGGGGTTGGGGGAATCGTGCATGGCTAGCTGCAACTTTGTTCCAAGCCGATTCTGTCGCGTCTTTGCTGCAGCATTATTCAACCTGCGGTATATCGATCCATTTCCAGACGTCGCTGCAATTGACGTCGACTTGTTGGGCGTACCAAATTATTAGCTGTAATATTACAAACAGAAAAGTTCAGTGAAGATGTGAACGAGAAAAGGTCGATAGTCAAATATCTCTAGTACCCCGTATCGATCGGTCCTCCAACGTGTTCCTTGGTTAGTTTGATCTGAATTCATTCATTTTCTTTGGTGATTCTGGCAATACCAGGAAATTAAATAAAGTCAGACATGCTATGAGCTACTTAGTCGGTTCATAAATATTTGACTTCCGGTAAAAATTTGGTTAAAAAAAACACAGTAGAGAAGCAAGCGTCTACAAACACATACACACTTACTCATATGAACACACACTATCCATATCCATATGAGCATATCTGAAAAACTAGACTTGCACATCTTGAAAGATTGAGATAGCTATCATAGGCATCTCGTTGGTGATAGATAAACCTCTTACTATTAAAAGAATATTACGGTAAATATGAATACATATGTTAAATTTAGAATTTGAATTTGCATGTTTGAAGCCGATGTGTCTGATAATATCTGTTTGAGGATCTACTAGAAGAAAAAAAACGGTGGTCGATGCTCATTATTGGTATTATGGTTGCGTTCATCTATTTATATTTCTCGTGGCATTTCGAGATCTAGTCTCTTGCTCTATTTTAGTAGTGGCAACCTCTACGATGATTAATTGCATATTCAGTTACGTGTGGTTCTAACTATGTACCATTTTTTTTTCGAAATTCCTGGCCTTACTAGTTAAATACGTAAACCCTAGCAGATAGAGCCATGCGTCATGATCCCATCGTCAGTTCGTCACACTACTGGTGTTTTCTATACGGTACCAATTAAAATTGCACTGATAAACAAAATACTCCATTACATGGAAAGAACCCAATTTAATGTTCTTCCATCATTCCATGCCAGCCATCTTAATGCTTTGTGCATAGTTATAAGATCTTTTGATAATTACTATTGGTATACAATTATACATAAGTTGAAGGGCCATGGTACAAAATTAGTCAAAAAATTGATAAATAAAAAAGAGAGAAAGGTACTAAAGTATTCCATGAAATTTCTTTATTACTATTTACTTTATATAAGTCAGCTTTTATGTTGAGTATATATTATTATTCATGGTTGAAAATGCTAGCTTCCCAAAACACAAAACCCCGTCGTTTTTGTTCTCACGATAATGAAGATCCCGCTGTTAAGAAGGAATATGACTTCGCATACACGATAGTCCAAATATCCAGATTATCATCATTGCGTTAATCAAATCATGGACCTTCTCATGCAAAGATGCCCCTCGTCTCCTTAGTGGTGCTACAAATTAAATAGGGTCTTACCATGCTTGCTGGAGTAACTCACATAAGCATTATTATGTTATGTTTCTTTGAGTAAAATCATGAGCACTTTGAATGGTTTATTTTACTAAAAAAGAAATGGACGCAGTGTTAGTGTGCTTTTGGTTGAGGAGAGCGCGCTGCATCCCCCCAATACTTTAGACCAACCATTTTTTGTCCCCCAAGCGAACAACTCGGCTAGCAAGGTCATACAGATCTGTTCTGATGCGCTCTTTGACCGGAAAGTCCAAAAGATCATCCAACCCAACTCCGGTCACCACCAAAGTGCATTTTATTTTCTAAAAAGTTCATGCATATATTGCTTTATGGCCTTAGCTTTAAAAGAGATTGTTATTTGCTATAATAACCCACATCAATAGTACTTTGTAGTTTGTACAATAATCCCTGCGGCAACACGACATCCGTTGAATACATTCTTCATTTCATGATTTTTTTCCTTTTATATTTTTTTTGTGTTATAGGTATATTGGTTCAAACAATTAGAGTTATGAAAAAAGGTTTGGATTTCACATATAGTATTTTTTATATATTCCTGATAGGTGATAACAAGATACAATCTCCGAGACACAGAGCAGCACTTGCATGAATAATATCCATGGCACTTGGATATACAATATGCACTATTTGGGCTCACAAACCAAGACTGTTCGAAAGTAGTTGAACTATAAATTCCATTTATTCATGGAGTTCTTTAGGCTATTGATTTCTTAATTGAAGGACTTCCTTATGCGCTCCTTGAATATAAGAAAGACATCTACTCTATGTAGTATGCTAATTTTTGTATTTTTCAAAATTAAATAAGTCAAGAAGGTTAGAGAGTAGGTCAACTATAAATCAGGCTATTTTTCCCATTATATATAGTGGATTCTTTATGCACTCCTTGATTTCTTTTTCCCTCTGTTTATAAAAAAGATCATCTAGTGAAGGAAAACTATACCTGCACTTTTTTTTAACTGAAAATAGAGTTGATTTCAAAAAGGACATGATGCACAATCCTGTCTCACTAGTCAAGGTGTGTACAAAGGGACTGTTTGGAAAAGAAGGAAAAAAACAGTGATGACTAATTTCTACGGTGTTTCTGTGTGCATACTTCCCGAACGACTAAACAGAGTGTTTTTTTTAAAAAAAAGTTTATACACGAAAATTGTCGAAAGAAAGCAAAATAATCCATTTTTCAAGTTTAAAATAGTTAATACTCACTCCGTCTCAAAATATAACTAACAAAAGGATTCAAATTTTTCTCAAAATATAACTACTTCTACACCTATCTACCCCATGTCCACCAATCACAATAATCCTCCATTTAATTTCTCCACCTACCTTCTCCTCCCAAACAATCACAACACCTTCTCAGTTCAACCTTAATTTTCTCAAAAAAAGATTAAGTGCTTGTATATTGAGACGGAGGAAGTACTCAATTAATCACACGCTAATAATGTTTCTCATTTTGCGTGTGCCACTATTTTTTTTACACTTTCGTTTTAGTATGGAACGAACACACCCAAAGTACAATTGAACCATCGAATTTTCAGATGTATGCCCTAGGCCCTTATTTTCCCATGGTGACATCCTAATTCTTCTAGACAGGAAAAACATGGAGAGAAAGAAACCATGCCTCCTCAGTATAGGTGGCAAAATAGATGAAGACAGAAAATGACAGAAAAAAGTCCGAAACTGAGAATTTCAGTCATTAATTAGCTCGGCCTCAGGGTGTCACTAACTGAATTTCATCGACCAATTCGGTCAAAAAATAACCCTTAATTATATCAACAAATAAGATTTACAATATTATTGTATAGAATCAGGATATTGTAGAATAAGGTTTTGATTTATGATTTTGTGATGAGATATTGGCACATAAGTTTTATTATTTTAAGTTGATTTGGTAAAGAAGTGTTATTTCTGACTAAAGGCGGTCAGACTAGCCAGTGTATGGAGGTCAGACCATGGGAGCGGTCAAACCGACCTATGCAAGGCGGTCTGATCGACTGAGTTCTGATTAGAATAGGATTTATTCAATTGTTTTTATGAAATTTCATGATTGCTTCATAGATAAGAATTTGTTATTATTTCTATATGTGGATTATACTATTGTGTGCTAATGTTGAGTTAAGTTGGATGAAAACTTGTATAATTTGTATTCAGTTATGTTTTTTTTATTTGTTCATGTGTAGGTGTCCCTTAAGGCTTGGAGGGCATTACCGGTGATGGATATTAGGAGTCAATTTAAAAGAAGTTAGTGTCAAAATGATCAGAATATCATGCGTGCTATTAAACCTAGAGGACAATAGACGCGGATGTGAATATTCCATTTATCATATGAGAGCGAAGTCTTATTCTAGTACATCGAGTATTCGAGTGGCAAAAATGATCCCTGGCCTTAGTGCGAAACGTGCTTGTGCAAGATTTTAACTATGTTTTTCGATGAATGAAGCTACACGTTACTAAAAAAATATATTCAAAAGATCAAAAGTCAGGACCAAATTGTTCGGTCTAACCGAATTCCCATCCCTACACCCGGCCTTATGCTCCCAAGGAATTGCGCCCCATAATACAATAGCTATAAATCGCTTTGAATTATGCCGGAGAATGCAATCATTGACCAGGGCATGCAACTTGCGTGTATGCGCGACCACGAAGCTAACTAAAGGTTCAAAAACAAAAATAACTAATCACTAGTACACCCACAACGGCATAATGCCTACCAGGCTACCACTACCTCTTCGCCCAGTCAGTCGGTCAGTCAATCAGTCCATCGCAAAACAATTTCTACTCCCATCCGATCTGATCCAATCCAACCCACCGCGGTCGAATTCCCCATCTCGTGTAGGAGTAGCGCGCGGCGCGGCGGTGGAGGAAACGGGCGCGAGACGGGCACACGCGACGCGACCCAAAAACGGTGGTGGTGGTGGATACTAGAGACGTGGAGTGGCGCGCACTGGAGCCACGCCTCCGTCACTCGGGTCCGCGTCGATCGAGCCGCGCCGCGCGCGCGTGAGCCACTCGCGTGATTCGCGTCGCTCGCTGCTACAGTGCTACTCGCCTCCTTCCCCCTCGGTGGTGGCTTCGGCGCGCTCGGCCCAACTCGTGAGTCGTGCACCAGTGGCGCGCGCCAGAGCCCGTGAAGCCCAACGCTCGAGCGGTCGGGCACGGGCGCGTGACGACGCAACGCGCGGACACGTGACGCGGAGGAGGGAGCGCGCGAAACCAGCGGAGAAACTGCGCGGTTTCAGAAAGTTCTCGCGTTGCGTTGCAGTTGATGGGGCATTTTGGGGGCTGCCCTGTCAACCTGTGATGACATTAGCCAGCTCTCAACATGTAAATCTTTTGCAATCTGCATGCTGGTAACATGTGTTAGTAGGGTTTGCAAGGAAGACGAGGACCATTTTGCTAGTCTGTTCCTCATTTGATCCGAAAGAATTCATGTTTGGTTTGCCTTGCAAGTTTGCCTGCCGTGCTTAAGGAGGTGGCTTTGCGATGCCCTCTGCGATACGTATGTTAGTGATGGAGTGTTGGATAACTTGGATCAGTTCCAAGGTACGATGTATGCTACGTAGTATGCTGCAACCAGTAGACTTTTAGTCTAATTGAGATGTGCCTGCGTGTATTGCGATACACATAAACATGTCTCCGTCCAACATATTAAGTCACCCAATTTTCCTCTTTGGGGCACCAGTTATCATTAAGGGTGCTTTTGTTATTTGTTATAAAATTCAATTGTGTTTGCATATTTTGAGAACTCTTTTGAATCACAGGAATCAGTTCAGTTACTATGATTCATGAAAATTAAACCCTCGTGTTCAGAAGGTTTAAGGGGCCATCTTGGCATATGAATCTGGATTTCTTATGAAACGGTACGATTCCTAGATTCCTCTGGAGACAAGAAAAGTCCCTGCACTCGAAACAGCGTGGTATATGAAATTATGAATATGATCCGTCAGCCTTGCTAAGAAGAGATGTGCATATCCATGCTTGCTAGGGTGTTACACTCTTTCAAGACGCTGAATCAGGAGTTAGGTCAGGAGATCAAACTGGAATCTAGATAAATCTAGATGGATCCGCTTAAATTGCCTAGCTATGACTTGTTTGGCTCCGCGTGGCCGTGTCCCTTTGCGGCTACACTTGTTCGCAAATATAGAAAGATAGAAAAAAAAACCTTCAGATTTGTTACTACAAGACAAACGGTAAACATGTCAGGAATTGAAATAAGTTCACTTTATGAACTTCGTGACCATGTCATGTTTCAAAATCATCTCTTAGCCGTAATACTAATTGTTGGATCTTAAGCAACCAAAACCCGTATAACTGAAGTCTTAAGATAGATAGTATAGAGAGCCGGTCTCACTAACATGGCATTATAGTCAGAAAAATAATTAGTTTCATCTTGTTTTGCATACCCAATGAGATTGGTCTAGTAGGTAGATTTTTTTCCCTTTCCCAATGAGTAAGAAATAGCAGAACAAACCTACGGCATCTCTTCCTACTACTCGCTAATTGGCCTATCCCTTTTTCTTGAAGGTTGCCCAGTTATCTCTTAGATGTCGGTAGGTGCTGGTAGCTTCATACTCCCTTAATCAAAGTATATAATCATTGAAAATGGCTATATATACGACCATTTGTATGACATGCATCCGAATGTGTAGATTTGTTGTTTGCCTTTGCTTGATTGATCCCAAATAGAGAGGTTTAGCAAAGTCGTACGACTGTGCCGTATATATCAGTACTCATAATCATTTTTGGGTTAGGATACCTGCTCAAATGACTATACTTGGATGGAGGGAGTAGTTCATGGAATTTCAGTTTACAAAGGATCATATGATCCTTGATGTGCTACAGACGATTTTCCTGAAAATAAAAATGATTGGATTATTGTTACATCCGCCCGTTGGCGCACTTCGTTGTGTCCATCTCGCTATTTTCCCGTACCTAAGCTAGATCTCTGCTTCAACACTAAATTGCTAAGATGTGATCAGGAAAATTGTGGCTGAAATGTGGTCAGGAAAATTGTGGCACAGAGTATCACCAAGTAATCCCTGCAGGAGAATGCTACGTACTCCTGTGTGTTTGTCGCGTGGCCGAAGGCATAGTCACGTTGTGAATGAATCATCAAAATTGAATGGGGAGCAATTGACAAAACAAAAACAAATGATCACCAGTAATCCCTACAAGAGCACGCTCCATCCTTGAAATGGTGAAACCTATTCCGATCTCTCATAACAATTTCCCTATTAAAGACCTTGGATATCAACTTGGTATAATCATGACAGTCCTCGCACACTCTTAGATTCTTCACGATCCTAATCTCTGTGTCTCCCGGTAACACGACCAGGCCAAAGGCAAGGGCCAGCTTCTCACTATGCAAGGAGATGGCATCTTCTTTCTCCTCTTCCTCGATATCAAACAACACTTCTTTTGTGTTCGCGACGTACCCTTGTAGCCTCAGTCTCCGACTCATCTCTGCAAGCATCTTGTCGATCTCCCTGTATCTTGGGTGTGTCTTCCCTCCAACAAAGAATTCATGCACCTTGCCACCAACCTCAATGGCACTACAGCCAGGCACCTTTTTCACTCCCTTGGCCTTCATTATGGCCCTGACGTTGCTAACACCCTTCCAATTCTGCGACTCTGCATAGATGTTGGAGAGCAGGACATGAGCCGCGTCATTCTTGGACTCGATTGTCACGAGCTTGTCCATGGCATATTTGCCAAGCTCAACATTTTTGTGGATCCGAGAAGCGTTGAGTAATGCTCCCCATACACCTTCGTGTGGCTCCACTGGCATGCCATTGATGAAACTGATGGCATCATCTAAACGCCCAGCTCGGGCATACAAATCAACCATGCAACCATAGTGTTCAAGCCTAGGATCAATACCCTGATTCTTCATCAAATCAAAGCATGCTCGTCCCTCATCAACCAAACCAGCCACGGAGCATCCACGGAGCACAGCCACAAAAGTGACACCATTTGGCTCAACTCCTGAGCTCTCCATGCGCTTGAACAGCTCAAGGCACTCTCTCCCCATGCCATTCATCGCAAGGCCACTCACTGCACTGGTCCAAGTGTAAACGTTCCTTTCACCCATGCTGTCAAATACCTCCATGGCAGCCGCCACAGCACCACACTTGGAATACATATCAACCAACGCGGTGCCGAGCGTCAACGACACTCGCATGCCACGGTTGTGCACATACGAGTGCACCCACTTGCCACGTTCCAGTGCACCCAATTGCGCACAGGCAGTGAGCACTGACACCAGCGTCACCTCCCCCACAGCAGCGCCAGCATTACGCATTCCGTCAAACAGCCCCAGGGCCTCCCTTGACCGGCCCGAGTGCACATACCCAGCGATCATAGCGCTCCACGCAACATGGTCCCGCTGAGGCATTTCGTCAAACATCTTGCGTGCAGCATCCACCTCGCCGCTAGTGGCAAGAGCCCCCACCATTGCCGTGACGCACACCACGTCTGGGCTCGCGATCTCCACAAACGCCGCCCGTGCAGCACCCAATTCCCCTGCTGCAGCGTACATGGAGACAAACCCGCTCTGCACATACGTATCGGCCGCGTGCCCATAGCGGAGCGCGGATGCATGCACGCTCCCTGCGACAAGGCTCACATTCACCGCAGGCATCTCAGTGGTGGCCAAGGAGGTGGCTGCGCGTACAAGGAAGGTGAAGGAGTAGTTGTCAGGCGTGAGTGGCAGGTCACGGAACGCGGCAAAGGCGAGGTGCGGGCGGTGGCCACGAGCAAGGGAGCGGAGGAAGGAGTTGTGCACTAGAAGAGTGGTGGGGCGCTGCGGCAGGAGGCAGCCCGCATAGGAGAGGTGGCGGTCTAACGAGGAGGAGGCGAGGGTGGCAAGGAAGACGGCGTGGTGGGACGAGGACGCGAGACGGCCCGAGACGAGGAGGTGCGCGTGGAGCTCGCGGAGGTGGTGCTCAGAGGAGGAGGATGCCGCTACCAGCGCCGTCGTGTCATGCAGCAGCGGATTGCGATGGCGTGGCAGCATCTGCATTTGGGTTCACCAAATCATCGTTTTGAAAGGTTTCAATCTGTGATCAATGGCAAATCCAGAATAAAAATGGAGCTAAAATGAGGGACATACCGTTATGCAAGTCAAATTCAATACATAGCACATGATAAATAGAAGAAAAAAAAAGACTACTGTCTTGGTAGTAAAATGTTCTCTTAGGTCTTAGCAAAGAGTGAAGTGAGCACCACTTGTATATAAATTAGCACAAATCAGGCCATGTGAACATTTAACATCTTGCTAAGCAAGAATAATGCATATACTCATATAGTGATAAAACTAATTATTTAATCTGGAAATGAACAAAAACAGTAATAAAAGGAAGTATGCCGATATAACTACATGGTATACAATGGGATCAATGTTGAATGAGTACTAACTCCAATAGATTAGATAGTCAAGAAGTAACTAACATATTCCCCGAAAAAAAAAACCCTAACATATGAAATGTCATATGCAGTAATTCCACTCAGAAGAAGACTACGAGTCTACAAATCAAATGGATAAAGATCTAATCCGGTGTGGGTGATAATGTGGATTGAAAACATTTAGACAGCACATGAATTGAGTTACCTGGACAATTGCCAAAGCAATTAAGGATTAGATAAGTCTTTCTATAACAATTGCTCTTAATTCCAAAGAGCACATGCACATAAATAAAAGTTAGGTTGATCCATTAAGAAAGATACAAATAACCCAATTTCATATAAAACAAATAAATAAACATCACTCACAGTTCGTCTTCCATCTGACCATATACAAACAGTCATTTCTGTACAGCCATGGACCTGCTGCTAGTCATACGATGGTCACTCTGTCTCCATGCTAAAAAAGATCCACCAAAAATAAAATAAAGAAAAGAAGGATGAGCATCAGATGTGATATACATTAGAATCTAAAGAAATTTGTACAGATGATATTTTTTAACCCAGACCAGTAGGAAACAACCATAAACTGGTTGCTACCAAAATGGGCAAAAGAATTGTAATTGCTCTGAAATGCAATTTGAGAGTACAATTTAAGCATTCAGAAAGGGAAAGTTGTGTGCAAATAAGATACATGCTGTAACAAAACCACATGTTCATGCTTGTCAAATGAATTACAGAAGGTTATATTCATCATGCACTGCAGTAAGAGAACAAAATCTGCACCTTATGGCACCCTCGAATTTAATTGCACTCAATAGGAAATATAGCGCAGGAAAATCGTCATGTCAACCGATATATCTGTGGCAACTGAGGAAAATCACAATGAAAGAGAAGCAGCACCCTGTGCATGTGGATGTATCTTATTTAAAAACAATAAGAATCCAACCCACTTTTCTGACCCCATCTGTGTGTAATCTTTAATAATTTGCTAATTCTGCTTTGTATGCTAGATAATAAATAGGATTGTAACGTGTGTGGAAAACCCGCCTATTCGTCATCTAATGTTTAGTCTACTATCGGGAAGAAGACGCTGTCTGGTTGTCTCTTTACACTACATTTGCTATCAAATTTGGAAAGTGGATTTCTTGTCCAACATTTGACTTCGCCATCAGGAATAAATAGGGCAACTAGAGTTCCACCTTTTCTGACCCCATATGCGTGTATTCTTTATAGAAAATTATAAAGTGCCTAGATTGTGTATCACTGTGAAGCAGGATCTGTGTGTAGTTTGATAGCAATTGGTAGCAAATAGTCCTACGAACATGCAATCTTACAGGTACAAATTCATTCACTCAGCATCATCTGCTGTTCTTATACCCCTACAACCATCGCATCAGCACACATCTTCCATCCACTATAACAAACTGCTTTCTCAAACTCCTCTCCTCCTTCCCTAATCTAGATCAGAATGGAGAGATTTACAAAACTGTTCTTTATAATGTAATGAATCCCTAACTTGCTTTTATTCATTTCAGTTTGATCTGGTTTGGTTATGGTTCTGTTATGAGTTTATTAAATGTAGGGCGGCAAGCTAGAAAATCCCCAGGACATTAATCACAAACAGTTCTCCTTCCATGTAAATGGTAAGCATACTATTGTTGGTACGGATCTACAATAAGCTCATTTAGTCTGCATCATCATACAGTTCTTTAAGCATTTCGCAGCAAAGTGTACAAAAAGCAAATCTGTACAGCAGGAAACAGTTCAATAGTTAGAAAACTACCAACCGAGCAGCTACATTTTTGAACTACCCAAATTGATTATCAACGAAAATTAAACAGGGGCTACTTCGCAAGTTACCTTACGATGGAGAGATTAATGAAGCAACCTCGCGACCCCCCACCGAAGACTGCTTCCTTAGCCACCTGCGACCAAAACCAAATCAACAGAAGCAAGTAAGCTTACTGCACATAGAGCGACCATTTCGCAAGGCTGAGAGCGGGATTTTCGGGCGAAGAGGAAGCAACGCCGACATTTAGTGGCAACAGCAGCCGCAGCGACCTAGGGTAGCGCCGGGGGAGGGCGGGCGGCAGCCCGAGCGCGACGAGAGCGGCGGAGCCCGGACGCCGAGGCAAAGGGGGCACGACGGCGGAGGCGGCGAAGATCCCCGCGGTCGGCGGCGATCTAGGGTTTGCTCACGGGCGGGGCGGGCAGCCTGGCGGGCCCGCGGAGGAGGGGGCGAGAGCGGAGGATGGGGCGGGAGTGAGATACGGAGGAGAGAAAGTGGGAGGATGGACGGCGGCCGGCGGCGGCGGTGGGCGTCGCGCGCGGCGGCGCGGGACTATAGTTTTTGGAAGGGCTGTGCTACAGGCCAACAGTTCCAGGCATCTCTTGCGGTCCAGCGATCCAAATCCGTCTTCGCTCAACGGTGAAACAGTACCGGCTGCTTGCCGTGTGGTCCGCCGATGGGGTGCGACTAACAGGCGACGCGATGCGTTTCTCCCTTTGGTTCATCCTTTCCCTCCTTCCTCATTTTCTTTCTCTTCTTTGCCTCTCTCACCAGCCTCCACAACATCAACCAGGGCTACTAACGCTCCATCCTCCGCCGCCATTGAGGCTTGCCGGCGCCGAAAGGCGTCTACGCCCCTGCCAACCCCCGCCTCCATCTCTCCTTCATCCTCCCCTCCGGCGACGACAGCTTGCGCCACTGGAGTTCCCGACTTCGCTCGCCCCTGTCGTCTGCCCTGCCCATCGTCGTCCTCCACCATGTGGCTCCAGCAGAGCTACCGCCGCCTCGCCGCCCGCTCATGCCTGCCACCTACCGTCGGTCCTCCAACCCTAGTCATCCCTCTAGCCATCGGCGAACCACTTCTTCCTCCCTCTATATCCACCCCCACCCCAATCCCAAAATCCTAAATACAGGGTCCGGCATCGGTGTCGGTGTCGCCGCCACCAGAGCAGGAGACGAGGTCGTCGGTGGCGGCGGTGCCGCTCCAGCCACCCCCCTGCTTTTCTCTTCTTCTTTCTCCTCTCCTATTGGACACATGGCAGGCAAGGGACCATGTCGCACAAGTGAGGGGTGTCGTCCATTAGCCTTCTCACCGTTGATGTGGGCCTCACAACCGAGTGAAGTCACGGGCTCACGTCCATGCAATTACTTTATAGTGTGTTTATTTACAAAGGTTGTTATTTGTAGCTAAGCTCACTAAAACTATCTAGGATTTGGCTAGGATATATGTATGCAATTATCATGTCTTTGGTTGGTTGATACGATGAGCATGCATGCACTAGAATGTTGATTGGTTGATTGATTAAAGTTATTAAATGAGTAACACTGTCGATGGGTGTGCACGACAAGCGGGGATCCGGGGGACCCCTTTTCGGTTCGGCACAGGAGTGCGGAATGCCAAGGCCTGAGTTGAGGGGAAGAAAAAGGTGGGCAGAAAGGAAAATCCTGCTACGCACACAAGACATAGAGATTTATACAGCTTCGGGCCGCCAGGGAAGCGTAATACCCTAATTCTGTTCTTGCACTATGTGGTGAATGAAGAATTACAAGGAGGAGTTCTCTCTCGGGTGGTGCTAGAGCTGGTGACTGAGGCGAGATAAGGATTTCTATGGTCCAACCGGCCTCTAATTTCTACGAAGGACCAGGGCCTCCTTTTATAGTCCAAGGGGACACCACAGTGGTCCTCTACTGTTTTTTCATATGTGAGGGATGTTCTCCCACTTGGAGCGGGCATGCCTGCCTTGTCTTGTCGCCTGTGATGCCATGCCTCCCTTCCCCGTTGCCACGTCGCGGTGGTCGGCGAGGAAAACGGGCGGAGAGGTCACCGAAGATTTGATGCTTGGGGATGTCATCCTACCCAACCAGTAGCGGGGCCCGCTTGTCAGCGTCCCACTGACTGGCCTAGGCAGAGAGTAGGAGAGTAGAGTACTCATGCCCCTTTGCCATGCAGCCGTCCGTCGCATTAGAGGAGATGGAGCGGAGAGGTGTGCTGTCCCACGGCGTCAGCGCTGTCAGCGCACTGTCACCGAGGGAAGACTTTGGTCGTCCATCCCCTTTCCCTCGAACCAAGAGAAAGGAGGTGAATAGGTGATGATGAGGGGATGACAGCCGCGCCTCACATCGCCATTAATGCGACGGGGCAGGCGTCTCCCCCTACAGTCTTAAACGCGGTGGTTTGAAGACAGCCCACACCGCCTCTCGTCCCCTTCGGGTAGGTAGAGAGAGAGAAAAAGAGGAGTGCGGGGTGCGCAGGGGGCTCAGGATCGACCCGAGCCTCTCGGCGTATAACATATGGGGCTTCGGGATCTACCCGAAGCCCTTGGTGTAGGGATTCGGCCTCCGGGCGGTGCACTGGGCCGACCCCTCCGGGTGGCCACATGGCTGCCTCGAGGCCTAATCCTTTGGCTCAAGGCAATGGTCTCCAAGTCCCGTGCCGGACTTGGTCATCGCGTGTACTGTAATGCACCCCCTCCGGGGCCTTTGTCACGCCCTCGGGGTACCCTTATATCCATATCAACGACAGTAGCCCCTAGCCTTCGTGTCGGACCGTAGGGCCGAGTCAAAGGCCTATATCTCAGTTTGTTTGACCTTCCTGCACACATGCTAACAAAACCAAATCCTGTCAGAATCATAGAGGCGGCCGGCCCAACCCTTCTTCTCGACTTGGTGTTACTTGGCGAGCATTTATGTCATAATTTTTAAAGTGATTTCTTTATTTTATGATTTTTAAGGTGGTTTCGGGCGAAGCGCAAGCACAAAGACCTCGGGAGCATGTCTTCGTCGTGACTGACCAGACCGAACACCACAAACCCATCGCCGAGTGTCTAAGCTGCCCCGACCCGGAGGGGGTTTGCTCGAGACCTCGGGAATCCGGTGGTGTCCGGGGCACGGCTCGTGGCCCGACAAGTCCTTTGGCACAAAGGCATGGTCGATCCCGAAGTTATTTATTTTGACGATTGGCTCAACAGTTCACACATTAAGGATAAAGAGAGGGACCGACACGCAATATATATATGGCTGAAAGTAAATTTGCATTTGATATAATTAAATAAAAGTAGGAAAACCTTGGTAGTACCATTGTCAAACATAGGGGTCTAAGTTGCCCTGACCCAGAGGAGTCGGGCTCGGGTGATTTGGTGTCATTGCTGGTATCACCGTTCTTCGGTCTGTTGGCCACGGGGTCCGGAGCTGTCGGGCCGCCTGACCGCTCGGGGCCATACGGCCTCTCTAAGGGGGGGCGCCTAAGGCCGTCGGACAAGGGGGCAGGGTACCGCTTGGGCACAAAGGGGGCCGGAGGCCACCACTCGGCCCGATGGCTTCCCCAGCCGACGCTGTCCCGGGCTATCCTGCCACGGAAGTGGTAGTTGGGGGCATCGGAGTCGCCTGTACTCGGCTCGGGTGGCTTGAGGCCATTGCGGGCATCACCGTCCTTCGGGCTGTCAGCCACGGGGTCCAGGGCCGTCGGGCCGCCTGACCGCTCGGGGCCATACGGCCTCTCTGTGGGTCGGGGGCGCCTAAGGCCGCCGGACAAGGGGGCAGGGTACCTCTCGGGCAAAAAGGGGGTCGGAGGTCACCACTCGGCCCAAGGGCTTCCCTAGCCGACGCCGTCCCGGGCTATCCTGCCACGGAAGTGGTAGTCGGGGGCGTCGGGGTCGCTTGTACCCCTTCGTGCTTCATGACAAACGCCGCACTAATGACATATGGTGTAGCCATGGAGATGTTGTGAGCAGTTTGGAGTCCCGCTTAAACCTGCATATGTTTAAGCAAATAGGCTTGCTTGCAAGGGTTATACATGGCTTGCCACTTGGTCTGTTCATCCTGACTTCTCGGCAGCCTCTTGAGAGAAACAAGTTTGGACGACGCGCGAGTATGAGTGGGTGACCCATGGCGTCCGGGCATCGGCAGTGTCCGGAATGAAGCTAGCCAGGCAGAATACCATATTCCTATGCCGAGATCTAAGCTGCCTCGACCCGGAGGGAGGTTTGCTCGAGATCTCGGATCTTAGGTGGTATTCGGGGTACGGTCCACGTCACGGACACTTGTCCTCAGCACACATAGCCGATCTAACCCAAGCACCCTGGCACGTGCTACAACTAGCCCTCGTTTGCCACCGAGGACGAGAAATGAACACCCTTGTGGCAGCATGCGAACTTACAAGCAACAAAGGGAAAAAGATTCCCGAGTAATATTTGGAAGTATATGTGGGATTGATAATTGAGTAAATGAGGCACTTATCTTTGATACGATGTATTGATG
>CM002482.1:10967787-10982514 GCA_000325765.3 Leersia perrieri | reverse complement strand
GCGTCCCACTGACTGGCCTAGGCAGGGAGTAGGAGAGTAGAGTACTCATGCCCCTCTGCCATGCAGCCGTCCGTCGCATTAAATGCGACGGAGACAGGGCGGAGAGGTGTACTGTCCCGCGGCGTCAGCGCTGTCAGTGCACTGTCACCGAGGGAAGACTTTGGTCACCCACCCCCTTTCCCTCGAACCAAGAGAAAGGAGGTGAATAGGTGATGATGAGGGGCTGACAGCCGCGCCTCACATCGCATTAATGCGACGGGGCAGACGTCTCCCCCTACAGTCTTAAACGCGGTGGTTTGAAGACAGCCCACACCGCCTCTCGTCCCCTTCGGGTAGGTAGAGAGAGAGAAAAAGAGGAGTGCGGGGTGCGCAGGGGGCTCAGGATCGACCCGAGCCTCTCGGCGTATAACATATGGGGCTTCGGGATCTACCCAAAGCCCTTGGTGTAGGGATTCGGCCTCCGGGCGGCACACTGGGCCGACCCCTCCGAGGGGCCATGTGGCTGTCTCGGGGCCTAATCCTTTGGCTCAAGTCAATGGCCTCCAACTCCCGTGCCGAACTTGGTCGTCGCGTGTACTGTAATGCACCCCCTCCGAGGCCTTTGTCACGCCCTCAGGGTACTCCTATATCCATATCACCGACAAACACCATTGTGAAAAATAAAAATAAACTTTCTATTATCTCAAAACAAATTCCAGTTGTCATCTATCTATTTATCCTTAATACAGCTTTGATACTGCTAAATCACTAATGTGACCAGCTCAAGCCTAGCATGGAAGAGACGGATATGTGGGCCCAAGGGCATTTTTGACATTTCACGCGATTTCTCTCTCCTCTTCCACCAGAAATAATTATTTTGACGTGGTGTCCATGGCAAATTATCACGTTTATGGAGCGTTTTCCCCCAAAAGGGAGCTTGGGCAGTGTCTTAGGGCTAAAACCACGAAGTCGCAATGTACTGTAGCAAAATTTGCCAATATATTAATATGTAGTTTTGTGATAGTTTGTCGAAGTATACATAGTTTTATGAAATTTACTCATTTCTTTTTCCACGCACCATTCCAGCCCAAACGTGTTTGTCGAAGTAAATTTGCTCCATACATGCACAGCTCGATCAGATCGATGCTCGAACAAGGTAGCAGCCAGCCGGTGATGAATTTTGTTGGGGATCTCGAGCAGGAAGAAGAAGAGTGGGACGGCAGGTGCGTCGTGAGGGCGGTCATCCTCACTCTCCCCCTCCCCCCCCCCCACTCTTGTCGCCGACGCCGGCCCTTCCCTTCTCCCACATCATTGGCAATCGGCCTCCTCCCCACCCACCGGCCAGCCTGTTCAGACGACAAGAGTGAGCGAGAGAGGAGGAATGGAGAGGAGGGGGGAAAGAGAATAGGTTGGTGATGTGGTCACCCTGACATGTGGAACCCATGCTGACTCAGTGTCACATAAATGCCACACGGGATGAAAACCTAGTCAAACCAAACACACGGGCTCCATGTCAGTCAAAATCGCCTTTCAAACCGCCGAGGGATCTTATTTACACCAGTTTGATAGTTTATGGACCGGTTGTATCTGGTTTTTGTTTTTGGGTTCAATGATAAAAATCGGATTCAGTATAAAGTTAAGGGTTAATTAGATCCATGCCATTGCAACTCTTCCGAATTGAAAAAATGCCATACAATTCATCAAATCGGGAGGATGCCACTACAATTTCGTCATTGTACCATGCCACTGCCGTGACATTTCTCGTTCAACAGGTACGTTTTCCGTCATCTCCTCCCTCTCGAGCTCCACATGCCGGTAGAGCTCGCTGGTGGCAACGAGCTCGAGCGAGTTGGTGGCAGCCGTTCTGAGCGAGCTGGCCGGGGCCAGGGCGGCCGCGATCTGCAGGCGCCATCTTGGTGAGCTGGGGGTGCAGGGAGCCGCCGGTGCCGGCGCCGGCGTCGGTGCCAGCGTTGTCGCTGACGTAGGTGGGAGAGGAAGAGACGAGGGAACGGAGGAGAACGGCAGATGGATGAAAAGTGATAAAGTGGATGAAAAGTGTGACGGCGGTGGCATAGATACAATTTTAGAAAATTGCAGTGGTATCCTTCCGATTTGATGAATTGTAGTGGCATTTTTTCCAATTTGGAAGAGTTGCAATGCCATAGAACCAATTAACCCTAAAGTTAAAGGACCTCAACTAAACTTATTCCTTGTCCTGCACCCACTGTCAGCTTGAAAACGCGAAGACGACGCATGGGCCAACTTGAGGCCACACTGACGCGACTGAATTTGTTGTGCCAAAGACATGTTTGCTACAGCCGATGCAGTCGCGTCAACACGTACTCAACCGCCAATCGGAGAATCCACGGTACTCTAGCGCCGTGGGGAAATCATCATATTCTTCTTCTGTACCGGACGTCATCGATTGATATACCGCGAGAGTGAGCGAGTGAGTGACACAATGTTTGCTACAGCCTTATGCTTGCTTGTCCTACTGGTCTAGAATTCCCAAGCGGCTGCTACTGGGAATTTGCCACGGAGATTGGTTGCCAATTTGCCATGAACGCCGCGATCAACTGTCACATCGTAAACTATCAATAAAGCTGTGCGTACTCTGCACTCAGCTAATATAATCTCGTTGTCCAGTTATGCTTAAAGCTACGCTATTAGATCTTTCTACGTAACGTAAATAAAGCGCATGAACTTTGAGATGTGAACACCCCGTTGCTAGCTAGGGGCCTAAAATCAATCGGTACTCCTACTAGCTTACTAGCTTGAAGGCGTTCAGTTTATCACGCTCTCCGTTTCCTCCTCGGCTCCTCCTGGATTCATGGGCTCGGTACTCCCTCTGTTTTTGGAGAATTTAACTTTTTAGTACTCTTACACATGAGATAGAGTCTTAATTAACATGCTACTGACAGCGGATTGAACGTTCCGTAAGAGTGACGAGAAGTTAAATGACCCCGATTTTTAATGTATGATGACGTATACTTTTAAAAAAACAAGTTTGATCATTTGTTTTTTTAAAAAAGGTGTAAATATATAAAAATATAAGTCATACATTTAATGATAAAATAACTCATAACAAAATAAATAATATTTGCATAAGTTATTTGAATAAGACGAATAGTTAAATATGCGTTCTAAAAGTCAATGATATCCTACATTAAAAACCACCAGAACTGTCTTTATAGAGAAAAGTGCATCGATATTTGTTGTGCCGATTGTTAATTAGATTATTAGGGAAAATATGTATTGCAAACCATGTATGTAGTATAAACCTGCAAACTACTGTTTAATCATAAATGGATGTCTAAGCTTTTGTTCACGTCAATCTGAGTAAAAGTTTTAGTCGCAAATTTGACCTGCGAGTAAAATTATACTCAGTGGTGTGGACAAACCCCCAACGTCCACTTTTGGATCTAACGTTTGTTTCCAGGTTTATATAAGGTTTGCACCATGTGTTTTTCCTAGATATTACGTGATTACGTCTCGTATGTTGTTTTATGGATGATGGTGGCTGAATTTGGGGTATGTACTCCCAAAAGTCTAGACAGGAAGTGATTTACAGTGGGGCATTATTTATTGCATGGGACAACAGTTAGGAGATCCTTCCTAATCCATGATTGCAGCCACAAGCCACTTCATGTCTCCCCTTCTAGGATGCAGGCAGTATTGTTTTGTAACCGGATTTAGCCTATATATGCTGGTTTGCACATGACCGTCTTAATTCGTGGTGTCGTGCTGCGTTTTGTCTGTGGCCGTAGTTTAATTTAGCTGCCTGGTCTTTTTAAGGCAGTTTGTTGGGGGCCGTCTCGTTCAAGCAAAATGTCATATTGTCATGTGCCTCGACCGGCTTACACTTAAGACTAAATTAAAGCTAGGGGGTGGAGGGGGGTGTCGAGTGGATATTGATTATATTCAAACTATGTACTAAAAAAAACTTTCTATCGGGTAAAGAAACGTATATTGACCTAATTTTGTTCACCTAAACTTATATCCTGCCAAAGTCATTAATGTTCGTGGGTTAACAGTACAATACAAGGTCAAACACTCGGTGTTGTTGCAGTCATCAAAGCCGCCGCATGCAAATAAAAAAAAACTTTCCAATAATTTACCAACTTATTCTCTACGCAAGACTGGTCAAATCTCTGCATTTGTTTCGGATGAGTTTCTATATTCTTGTGTATGATCTTGTTGTGTTGGATGGTACTACATCTATCTTAAAATACAAAAAATTAGTATTGAATGTGACTATTATGAATCTAGACATGAATCCTATCTAGGTCATAGTAGTACTAGAATATGTTATATTCGGTTTTAGGTAATTTAAGATGGAGAGAGTAGCTCATTAGTGAAGCATACTCAGCAGCGCTGGCAGTAAATAAAATGTGTACATAGATGTCAGTACTGTGGGCACAAGCATATATATAACTGCGCAAGAGCCACGGGCGGGTAGACATCAGAGATGGCAAGTTCAGAAGAAATAGACAAGCAGCTCTGATCCTGCTCTCTGATGGTTGTCTACATACAAACGGTTATGCAGATCAGCAGGTCGGCTAATAAATTCAAAGTGGGGCATGCATGCATGAAGCCATGGAGTGGTCTCACACTCTCACTTATATACTGAAAATGATAGAGTACAGTGGGTCCCTTTTCTTTCTTAGAGCAAGTATAATAGTTGATTGTGAGCTAGCGAAATGGTTGAGATGGAGAGAAAAAGAGAGAGAGGAGAAGCAGGTTGTAAACTTACAACCCGTTTAGACAAAAAACCAAAAAAAATTATAAAAGAGATATGTGGATAATGTATTAATAGTGAAAAGCTAACTACTACATGAATGGACTAACTGAAGGATATAGATAATCTTACAGCCAATAAGCCAAATGTATTATTAGTCTTGTAATAGCTAGCCATGGGCTTTCACTAGCCGCTTGCTCATTGCTTTCGGTCGTTTTCAATTGAAGTCAAAATGTGTCCTATTAATGTTTTTGGTAAGTTAAATAGTAAATTTAGTGGTTTATTTTGAAGCCAATTAGTTGGCATTATCCATATCTAATTTTGCACTAGTGTGGAATGAACGAAATAATAGAGTCTTCAATAATATGGCCAAAACGGCGGTGAGAATCTATGACGATATACAAGAAGAAATACAAGTGCAGAGAGTAGCAGGAATTTTCAAAGAATGTAATTAGAACTTGAGACTGAGTTGTTCACAAGGCCAAGCTTCAACAGTACAATGTCAATTGTAACTTATGTAACACCCTCCTTAAAACATTAATAAAATTTGGTCGGCCAATCCTTAAGCCGACCCGGCAAATTTTTTTTCTAATTTGGTATTGTTCTATAAATTTCTTCATTTATTTTATAAAAAATGGCTCGGCGTCAAACCAAACATGGGCAATACTTCTTTACTCTACCAACAAATTGGTAGTATACCAAATTTTGTTTAGATTTTGACACTATTAATAAATTGATATGGTAGAAAACCAAACAAGTCATTCCTTTTCTTGTGAGTCCCTATATTGATCTATAGCTCCTCCACAACACACTTCCTTTTCTCACTAGACTAGTGATCTCCACCTCCAGTCCTCCACAACACTTCTTTTCTCACTACACAGGTGCAACCGTGCAAGTACCTCTCTTATTAATGCTCTCGATCAACATCCTCAGACCAGACCCACCATGCACGCCCCACACCGACCATGTCCATCACCACTGTTGTCCCTGATCAAGTCTCAAAAACTATATCTCCATAGGTCATGGCTAGCTAGAGGTTGATGAGCAAGCACATTTATTTCCATCCTCTTCACCAACTTGATCAATCTATAGGTGTGCAGCCAGAGATGATTGATTATCCTCACATATATACCACCCTAAATCTAGGAACAATAAATGTAACCTATTCTAGATCCCAATTACATGAAAGTGTTCTGGATTTTGTACAATTTTGTCATAAAATGTTATTTTGTACGATTTAGGGACAAATTTATTTTTTTAATAATAAAATATTACTTCCATCCTCAACACCTAATTAATGATGCATGCAAACATACTTACAAACATTGGGATCTAAACTTCGGCAGTGGAATCATGAACCTACGGTGCTCTACAACTGTAATAGTAGAGCTTTGCGGGTGGAATCTGAAGATATTATTTCAAAATCTGTTTACTGCTAATCTCTCCTTTAGATGATATGTCCTTTTGGAGGCCGCCCTGGCCATTACAAGATGGCCACGTTGGCGGACCTTGTAGAGAAGATTGGATCCAATGAGTTTTCAACTTTATCCCCTTTATACCCATCTCATTAGTTGACCATTATGTTTTTTTGTCAAAATGAATATATTACTCTTTATTGTATCTATGCTAATTACTCAATAAACATAAATCTCAATTTGAGAAAAGAATTGAATTCCTAATAAATCAAATGAGACATAACTATTTGACTTAAATTTTAAAAAATAAATTTAAAAATATTATGAAATGAACACAATATTCCTGAGAAATTGGAAAAAAAAACAAATTTTGTTTATTTAGATTTAAATTTCAATAAAAATATTTGTACATATTTTGTCAAATACAATTTAAAATTTATTTTAAAATTAAATTAAAATTTTAAATTAGTGGGTAAAATAACTGCTTGTTGTTTTGTTTTGCTAAAATGAATTATCTTTTCACCTTTGATAATTGTATTTTCTCGATAAGCAAGCACACAAGTATGTGATATATGGGAACGGTAATGTTGTTATTTTGAAGAAAAATATAACGGTCAACTCACAATCAATTAACGAAATGTGTATAGAGGGGTTGGAGATGAAAACTTAGGGGCATGTAAGTGATTGGACAAATTGTAGGGGCATAGAAGAGATTGAGAGAAATTTATGGGCATGTAGGGAATTTTTTTCCATTTAGATACTCAAACAAGGAAAAGAAGTTGGCAGGGAATATGTTTGCTAAAAAATTAAATTTTAAACTATACTTGCAAAATTACACAACCTATAAATATCTAATTACATATTGAGATGCCGTCTTAAAATTGAGCACCAATATGAATGTATTGATTTAGATTATTCAACACATGAAAAACCTCCCATGTCATGTTTGCATCACTAAGTTCTTTTATTTTTATACAAGCACTTCGCAGACACATAGCAGCCAAATAGAACGTCATACATGCGGTTTGCAATTTCCTTCTTCCCTTCATCCCTTGGGCTGTGAACTGTGAACATGTGCATGCTAATTGTTGATCGAACGCTCCTATATAAATTTAACGACGACTCGTCTTCCTCCTCAATGCTGTCCTGTCCATACTACACAGGTACACATACGTTCTCAACGCTTCGTTAGCTAACGTAGCTTATATATCACCATGTCTCTCCCTCCTGCTCTCACCTAGCTAGCTCACCCCTCACCTGCATTTTGCACTCATCAAAACCCTCATCACATCTCAAACCATTTCTCTCAAGGCTGCACACTACACACTAGCCACAACACACCAACTCTCTCCAGAACCACCAGATCTCTCCTCCTTTTGCTGGCTCTTGATATCTTGATGGGTTGCTACTGGCAGAGGAGAAGCAGGAAGAAGGTTCTTCTGCTGCAGCTTTCTAATTGGTCCTTGCTTGTGATGCTACTGCTTCTGCTGGTGTCAAGCTGCCAGGCTTCGAGAGGCATGCAGACGTTCAAGGCCAGGCCATTGGAGAGGGGAGCTTCCAACCATTTCCTCGGGTCCTTGCCGAGAGGGCCAGTGCCGCCGTCCGGCCCGTCGCGGCAGCACAACTCCATCGGCCTCGACAGCCAGCTGCAGACGCCTTGAAGAACACAAGTGTGAGAAGCTGTAGATTGCAGTAGAGATTATTAATTAGAGGTGGAGAGCCATTGAATTGGAATTGGAGTATATACTATAGAGATCATTATATTGATAAATTTTTTATGCGGTGTAATTATTGGTGCTATATATATGAGTAGCATATGTGCCATGTAGAAAGTGGTTTCATGTTTTGGAAATTAAGAAAGGAGTAGGTTTCGGTGATTACCAACGACTTTCGATCGATCTCTTGGGAAAGCTAACTTTCTTCCGTTTTCTTACTCCTGGATGCAGAGTTGTTGATGCTCTTTGTTTTATTTGTAAACTTGATTTCATTAATTTTTTTAGTAAAGCTAGAGAATGATATGATACATACTGCTACGGCATTCTTTCTCCCAAGAGAAAAGGAGAGGATATCTGAAATTGGCCGTCTGCTGATGACTTTCCTGCAGCTTGGTGGGGCAAGAAATGCAGGCCAACTTTGACAAAAGAACGTTGAAGTTGGAGCGCCTTGCCAACAGATGGTCCTTCTTCTTTGACCAAAATTATAAATTAAAGATTTTTCCCCCCTTACAAGGACCTATCATTTTTATTCCTTATTATTAATAGATATAAAACGTTGTTGCATGATGTAGGTCGCATTAAATATTTCTCGAAGTTCAATTTGATTTCTAATTTTCTAAATCAGTCTCTCCATGCATACATTTAGCTATGTGTGCCAAACTGCCAACCACGTACACGGTGTAGTACATCAGATCAGATAGGCGACCGCCTAGCTCGAGTTCTACACTAATACAGTGGTTTGCAACCGAATCATTAAGTTATCCTCACGAGCTCAAAGTTTGTTGTGTTAGATATGCATTAAACTTGCGCTAAGTAGTTGGAGGTGATCGTTAATTGACCCCTATCAGTCGATGCTAATTTATTAAGTAATCACACTATCACGTCATGGCGTGCTATACAGTGCACGCTTATTATTAGCCTTGTGCAGAGAGTGGTTAGTTGGCACTTTTGCCTGTGATATTTGATCAAGTAGTAGAGATCCATCGATATGGAAAGACAAGCAGGTGTGGATGAGATGGATGAGGGCGTGATGACATGACGGTATTTGGAGATGCTGCTTTTTCATATATACTACTTTATTTATATTTCTGTTTTCCTCCCCATGACAAAAGGCTTATCGCTTGGAAATGCTGATGTGCTCGTCTGAACTAACAAACACGTTCTGATATCGACACGTTCAGAGAGAGAAAGTTAGGAGCCTAGGAGGCAGGAAACCAAAACCATGCATGCATTGCATTGTTGCATACCATGCGTGCGAGGAGATTAGTGATGTCTTAATACAGTTAATCCTTCCTTTCAACAAACTCGTGATCAGGGCTCTGCTTCAAACCAAACCTTTCTTTCGTCCCAGCACCTGATTGCAACAACTTTGCGAAGGTTAATGTCACTTGTCAGCCATCATTTTCTTCAGATTGCATTTATGATCAAAACACAATCGGGCAAAGCCCCTTTTGGTGGCTTGGCTGCAGGACGTGAGCTGCTGCTCATAACTGGCACTGTGGAACAGACGCACAGTGATCTGGAAGCTTTTCTAGGACATGGCAAGGACGACGAGCGAGCGTACGAACGAACCATAGCTAGCTATAGCTATGTAGCTAGCTGGCCTGGCCTCACATAATCGTCGTGTGATCTTTTCGCCTCCCTTTTTCGCAGTTACTACCACCACCACCACTCGTCATTCGATCTGAACAGGGAATGCGGACGACGTCTCAGAGACGTGCAGTGCAGACGAAAAGCAAATAGGCGAACACACCACCACATTCACGGCCAATAAAGATCGCTGCTGCATCCTGCATCTCCGTCGTCTGAACTGAAAGAACGGTAGAAGAAAGCAACGACAACGCCGGCCTGCCTGTTCTGTACGAGAACAGTACCTTACTTGCCCAATTTTGAACCCAATGCGTGCAAACGTGCAGTCCCTGCAGCTAGCAGGAGTTTTACAGAAAAAATTACAGGAAGAAAGCTACGTGCATACGCGAGCCTGCATTTATATGCGACGCTAGCGTGAATGCACCACCGTGTGACACGGACGCGTGCGTGCAGCGCGAACACGCAGAGATCGAATCGAAGGGAGTGGTGGTAGTAAATGGGAGTAGATTCCAACAGAAATTACTCTGCTACAGGACTAGCACGAGCAGATGGTTCGATCGCCGTCGCGCGCAAACGCAACCGGCCACAGCACAACCGGCTGGGTTTGACCGTTTGACGCCAACGCCAAACGCGCACGCGAATGCGGTTTTGCGGTGTAGCCAAGCCGCCGACGTCGTGGGTCGTCGCATCCTTCACACGCGCCTTTGAACATTGGGCACGCTCGTTCGCCGTCGTCGTCTCTCCACGCGCGCGCTTCGCATGCTATCAGCAATTGGCAGTTGCCGAGCTTGGCATTGATTTTAGACACTGAAGTATCAAGTACGTACAACTCAAGTTGTCAAGTGAATGGTGATGGAGTACTAGTCGAACGGGGGTGTATCAAGTGGCAATGGCGGGTGTCTCCGTTCCCAGCAGCAGCGGCATTGTCAGCTGACGAGCGAAAGAGAATGTGGGCATCAGAGACATTTTCATCGTCCAATTGCGGTCGATGGCATCATTTCCTTCTGATTATGACTTTACGCACCCATATCTCATCACTCCTATCACTCCTCCCGGATGTTTCCGCAGCACAGGGAAGAATGAAAGGAGCGTATCGACCGTACTCAAAGATCCCATGTCTGACCACCCCAGGTTCATCATGATCTCGGATGTTCATCATGATATTCAAACAAGGATAGACAAAATTAGTGGACATCCTACTTTCCAGCATATCAAGGTACGCCGCGATCTTGCATATTCTGAAGAATGTTTCAATTTATAGTAGGTTTAATTTAACAATGCCAAACATAGTAATATTAAAAGGTTGGACCAAGAATTCAGGGGTGATGCAAAGAATTTGAAAACCGATTCAAGCTATTCTAAGTTCAACAAAGCCATACAGAGTAGGACCAATGTTAGGCTTGAACAAACAATTAAGACCTCATGCAAGTAATCAACTGAATCTACATGCTTCACGCACACCATGACTGGAGCAGCATGGACACATCCGGAGCAAAAAAGAAATTAATCAACGTGAACCCCAGAAACACGTTCTTATTACAGCAGCAAAGTCTGGAGCACACTGAATTACTTGAAGTGCACATCTGATGGATGATCTCGTTATTGGCGAGGTAGCTACACAGTAAGAAGAAAAAGAAAAATGGAACATCATCTTCTGATATGCATCCTTCCCTGACCCTCAGCAAATCGATGTTCTGCCATGGTTATTATCTGCAGGCTTCCCTCATGCCCTTAGCTCAACATAGGATCCTGAGATACCTGAGGTGCCAATCAGGGTGATCTGCAATTGCAATAAACAAATCATGAGCTTCAGGTGTTGAATATAGAGTTGTCACTCCCTCCCTCTAACTTCAGTCCAAGCAAGAAGGAACACAAGCATATTAGCTGGTACACCGACATGAAAACGTAATTCCACACATGTTAGGTCAAGCATGAACTCGTTCATTTCCATTTGAAAAGAATTCAAGCTCAGTCTAAATCATATGTTCCACACTGTCTGGTAACAGACACCCTTACAAGACCATACAAGGTTCCAGTAAGCGGTGACAGTGGTAAAATGAGCTGCTCCGTTTCTTCGTCTAATTACAGATAAACAAGATAAACATACCCCCTTCTTGAAAATTAACATGTTACATAGTGCCAGTGCTCAATTAGAAGTAGCAAACAAAAAATAGCGAGCATGCACTTTCTACCACAAAATATTATACAGTGTACAGCCATGCGAGATAAATTGATTGAGCATCCATTTCACATTTACACTTTACTTGAAGCATATCTAGCACATGACTTGGTAAAAGAGCATGACGCTTCCAATTGTTCTCAAATGTTAACTTATCTGTGCATATTCCTTGCTTCGAATGAAATTAATATACATAGATAAGATGATGGTCCTAGTTCATTCATTTAATTTTTTTACATGAGTTTAAGTGCCTATATTATGTTTTAGAATGTGTACATCAAACCACAAAATCTTAAAATCACTAATATTTGCAAAAGTATTAAGGTTTGATGTTAAACTGACATTAGTAGATTTTTCATGAAAAACACTATGATGTAGTTCTATTTTCAATAATTTTATAAATACATTAACATGAGCACTAGAGGCTGTGTTGATGTTCTAATCATCAATTAAAAAAGAATCAGAGATAGAATCTCATTTCTCCCCTTGTATCAAGCAAAATAAAAAGCACTGTCCTAACATACAACCTACTGTAATAACAAATGATCACCAGATGAAATCTCATAAAAATGATCCTTAGCCATAGAGAGGAATATTCAGACTTAACACAAATAACAACTTTGTGACAGGAGAAATTGCCCATGCCACCTCTGCTTCTAACCAACACCATGATGGAATCACAATAAACCGTTCAAAATGAAATCACATTAAACTGCCCAATAAAGCAGACATCAGCACCCACAATCCAGGAAGTTGTCAAACACAAGTCTACCACAGAAGCTGTCACAAGAATAAAATGTAGAACAGGGACCAAGTAAAATAAGAAATGAACATACCTTTCCCCACTCAGACCCTATGCCACTGCAACGCATTTTAAGGTGAATCATTTTAGTCCCCAACTCAGTTTCCACTTTCTTGCGTAGATAATTTTCCTCAGGGCCAAATGATTCCAGATATGTCATGTATCGATTATATGCAGATTTAACAGCATCTTCTATATAGCCAGGCAAGGGGCCCACATTCTGCAACAGCAGGTATTGGCAAGACAAGTAAGCATAAGATAGAGAGAATGATCCCCAAATTGGCAGAAAAAATAAATCCATGAGTATGTAGATGATTAGGTACTGACCTCGCCAGTTATACCACAAAGATCATCTAGAGCCATTCTTAGGGAGACTAGAACTCCACCAAATTCTTCACATGCCTCAGCTGCACGGAATACATTTAGCAAAGCCTCCTGCCCAGCCTTATCATCAGTAGTTTTGGATGCAACTTTTTCTGCTTCCTTTACAAGAGAATCTGGAAGTTCAGTCCAGCTAGCAGCCATCAAATCCTTAAACGCAGATTCAATTTCTGGGTCAGATATCACAGGCAGATGCTTTTCGTTTGAGCTAAACAAGCGCCTTAAGTTCCATGAAAAGGCATTGTTGCCACCTGATTTTAACAGAAGCAAGCATATATATAAGTTAAACAAAAGTGAGCAGAGAAAATTTGAGACAGCACTTTTGCACAAGTTTGAACTAAGGTATAGTGTTAGCATTGGAGCAAAACGAAGACCACAAAGTGCAAGACATCAATGACTCTTCCAATTCATCACTAGTGTTACAAATACATTTTTCTTTCTCAACCATCCCCATACCATGCTTCTCCCACTTTGATACGCTTATATATAGTATAAAGGTTCACAAACAGCAGTTTATCAGCAGTTATTTTCCCTCAACATATTCGTTGACAAAAAGGTTAAGAAAAATATTAAGCTTACATACTTCATAACCAATAACCAAGAAAAAATTCTCAGTGTTTGGACTAGTTATTCTTGCTTTGCTGCAACATCATTTAAAAAAAAAACTTGCTTCTTCTGCATATTATGTGATCAAAGACGGAACACGAGCAGGAGCAACACTTCAGTAGCATGCATCTGCAGTGAAGGGTCATCTTGGAAATGAAAACCATTATACACGGAGTATTAACATTTTATTGTAGTGATGCTTTAACTGCTACACAACGACCTATAGTTGGCACGCCACCACCCAAACCTTGTCTTTACAACTAACTTCCTGGTAAATTATTCTCACCACACCATATAACCTCCCCGCTATCATCAGAAGCAACATATCCCAATAGCATATATCAGATTTGAAATCCCCAAACAATCAGACTCTACCATACAGTAATCACAAATCTGGAATCAACCTAAACAAGCAAGCAGCAACACGCAGATAACCCTAAATAGGCACCACCCCAATCCATCCAAGCACGAACCTAAGTAATCACCATCAACTACAGAGTACCAAACCAGGAGGGTCAGACGGAAGGGAGACCTGAGAAGGATGCGGCGGCGGCGATCGGGCGCGCGAGGGGCGCCACGGCGGTGGGGCGGGAGGCGGCGGCGGCGGTGAGCGTGGAAAGCGCGGCCGGGGAGATCCGGAGCAGCCTGCGCGCTGCGGCAGCGGCAGCGGAGGAGGAGCGGAGGGCGGCGGCCATCGCCGGGGAATACGGGAGGGGATCGCCGCGAGATGGAGGCGACGGAGGCGGAGACGAAGGGCGAGGTTTCGTGCGGGGTGGTGTGGTTGTTGGACTGGGCACTTTTTGTCGTGATGCTTTGTGCGCGAGAGCCCACTGTATCCTGAACTTATTGGGCTATCATTTGGGCTAACGATGCATGTAGGCCAATGGATATTCGCTGTGTGGCCCGAAAAATATGGCCTTGTAAAATGTAATCGCGTGATGGGAGAAAAAATGGATTTTGGATAGGAACAAGTTCATTTCAGGGTCCTTGTCTTCACGTCCAGTCCAAAAATGGTCCATCAACGCCAACCCTAACTTATAAAAACCGTTCAATTCAGGTCCCAAGACAGTATAAAGTGGTGGTTTCGCTGATGTGGCATTATGGGACCCACATGTCAGTATTAAAATAAAACAAAATAAAGGAAATCTGGTTCCAAAATGCTTAGGTGGCAAAAAAAAAAAAGTAGGACCCACCTGTCATCCTCACACACCGTTTTTCTTCCCGCCTCCTCCCTCTCTCGCATTATCTCCCCTCCCTTCCGGTGGGGAGCGGGGGAGAGGGGGGCACCGGCGGCGGCGCTGGCGCGGGCGTGGCCCTACCGG
>CM002482.1:10919964-10959819 GCA_000325765.3 Leersia perrieri | reverse complement strand
TATATGTCGTTTCCGACAAAAAGTATAGCCCGATTTCTATGTAAATCAGTTGTCCTAAACATCATGTAAATATGTCCGGAGGAAGTATATATGTGTGGCGACGCGAGTTTGAAAGCAATGATGTGGCTAAGGTGGAAGGCTTGGAGGCTCGCCAACTAAGGTAAAGATTAGAGCTTAACCGACCCCGTAAGGGCATCTCCAAGAGCCTAGCCAAAATTTAGCTCTCCAAATCCTAATTTAGCTATTTATGTCAAAAGATTCCATAGCAAAATTGATGTGCACTCCCTCTTCACTAGCTAAATCTTTGCTGACATGTGGCCCTAGCCAGATTTGCTATTGAGATGAGGTGGCCTGGGAGAGACTAGCCAAGTTTGACTATTGAGATGAGGTGGCCTGGGAGAGACTAGCCAAGTTTGACTATTGAGATGAGGTGGCCTGGGAGAGACTAGCCAAGTTTGACTATTGAGGGAAAAAATTTAGCTATTCTAATTGTCGACTAGGTTAAATAACCCTTCTCTTGGAGGCTTTTTTTTACACAATAGCTAAATTTTAACTTAGCTAGTCATATATGATATATCTAGTCTTTTGGAGATGCTCTAATGGAACGAGTTGCAACACAAAATAGCCAAATGAGCCACAGAGCGGCTCATGAGCCAAGTACCTCGGGCTCGGCTAGTTTCAGAAATGTGCTACAGAGGAGGCTCGGCATGGAGTCAGGGACGCTGGGTTTCTTGGCTGTGCTGCGTTGGTTCGTTTTGCCCTTTAGCCGAGCCGAGCCGAGGCCCGATCGGGCACGCTTGTAGCTAGGACGGCCCTCCACCGCGCAATGCCGTCGCCCGCGGCGCGGGCATCTTCGCGGGGCGCTCCCGGCAGCAGAGCGGCAGCGGCGGACGCGGGGCAAAAATTTTGTAATGGCGCACGCGAGCCGCGCGCGCAGACGGCGTGGCGTTGCAACTTGTGGCAGGCAGAAGAGCAAGTAGGGGAAGTGGCGGCCATAAACAAAAACGGATCGGATATTCAGCCCTCGCCGAGCTTTTCGGAATTATTGCTCGCGGATCCATGTAGGAGTAGGAGTAGAAAGCATCGGAATCTTCCTGATTGGGCATAATTAGATTTGATTAGCGCAGAGCTGCTTTGTCAATCCGAACGAACGGGAGAGAGAGAGCCCACATGCTTGTCCTGGCCTTTGGGAGGCCAATGGCTTCTTGGCTTTGACTTGCTGAGAGTACCGTACAATACAACTAGGCTTAGCAAAAGCGGCTGCTTGCTGTTAATTACCTTGCTTAATTAGTTGCTTCTCGCCTTAACCATGCCTATATATGGGTCCATTAGGGTCTGCGTAGTCTTCTTTCTGTAAGCACAACTGCCTAGCTAAAGCAGTGTCTCTGCTGCCTGTTGGGAGCATTTTTTTGCGGGTCTCTATTGTGAGACCCGCTTCTCTTCTTTCAACTCTCACCAGCGAATTGCTATAGCTCGTCTGTGGCTGCTTTAGGTGCGTATTCATTTTCTGACCAGTAATACATTTGCTACGTAAAGTAGTAGTACCTTTTCGACTTGGTTCGGTTCTTGATTAGCTAGATCATTCCGTGAAACGTGAGACCAGTTGACTGATTCTCTGTTTGGTGGTCTGCATTATGGTGCTGGTCCTGACCAAATTAAGTCTGTAGTTGTGACTTGGTAGTTCAGAGCTGCATTTACTGCATTTTGTTTTTTTTGCTTTCTGAATATAGAACCTAATGGTACTTCTTCAGAGCCAAGCTGCCGTGCATAACCATCTGCATTCTGCACGTACAGTTTGGAATACTTTCTTTTGTCAAATGCCCCAAGAGTCAGAGAGCATCATTCTCTGAGAGGAAAAAAAACGTTATGCATCCAGACATCTGGCACATTTTTTCAAGTAATAATAGGATTAATAAATAAGTACACGCTCGTAAACGAATATTCATGATATGGTGGTGGCGCAACTACAACCATATGGCAAGTTGTACCATCTCGAGAAAACAAATAGCGACTTGTATACAAAATAGAAGCAAGTAGTAAGTAATTGTACTTCCAGCGCAGACGTAAGTTGTCAACCATAGGAAACCATATACTAATATTATCATGCGAGTTAACTGTGCCAGATTAGATCTTGTCATATGTGTGCTGGAATATTTGCTTTGCTAAAAGCGTCTTACAGCCAAGAAAAACAGTGTGTGTTTAACCTGACCAGGTCTGGACATCTGGTCAAGACTTCAGCTCTATAAACTTTTATATCTACATCGTCGTAGCATCTTGAAAAAAAAATGCTACAGAGATTGTTGCCAATTCTCCTGTAAAGCAAGTGGTGCGCATGGTTTTCTCACCATGTGAACGCAGGCAAGTTATGGTAGGAAGAACAAGAACAATATGCAAAGTGAGATCTGCTTCCGTGAATTATCGATCAGAAGGTCTAAAAGCCGAATGATCCTCTCGCTAAAAGATGTAGAAGTATGTGCACGGTAGTGGTGGTATCTACTAGAGGATATATGAAAGAAAGCGTCCAATTGGAGGAGGAGATTGATGCTAAAATAATCGAAGCCACTACCTCAATACCTCCCCAAATCACATGCACAGGCATCACTTTCCCTACTCCCCTTTATCCATTGTCAAGATTCATAAATCAAACAACTAAAGATAATTCTTGTGTGATAATCCTTGCGTACACTATTATACTGAGCACAATATTAGTACCACTAAAGATAATTTACGTGATAATCCTTGCAATATATAATCCTCAAATAAATACAAGCAATATGTGGAAAAGATCAAAATTATTCCGGTGATTGGTCTGTGAGATCTTTTTTTGTGGCGATGCTGTGTGAGGTGACTAGAAGTGTTTGGGTCAACTGTTGATGATGAAGATCGCTGGCGAATTAGAAAACTGGAACTGTCAAAGACCGGGCCCCGTATGGGCCCAGCCAGGCCCAGCCCGGGCCCAGCCGCAGCCGGAGACAACTGCGTGAAGGGCGACGATTTTAAAGACGTCTCGTCTTTGGGAGAGGGATTAAGCATTAGAAGCTCCGCTTAACAACGAAACGTCAAGCGAAGCAGCGGCCTAGTACTTAGAAATTAGAAAACGAAAGCCACAGAGAGAAACAACAACTAACGCGAGGCAGGCAGAGGAGGAGGGCGGACGCGTCCAAGAACCCAAATCCCAAGCCGAGGATTCTTCCCCCCTTGTCCCCCTCGCCTCGAACCCTCCTCCTTCCTCCACCTGGTCGGGAGTTGGGGCCCGGATGGCCGCGCTGAGACGAACGGCGGTAGGAGGAGTTGGAGGCGAGGAGCGGAGGCCGTGACGGTTGCTCTTCGTGCTGTCTTCTCACCCGGATCTTTCTACAAGGTGATGATGCGATTCGAACTTCCGCGATGTTTTTCTAGTGCTTGTTTGTTCACTTCCGTTTAGGATCGATTCGCGGGGGTTTAGCGCTGGAATGGCGTAGTGTGATTTGATCTCTATATTTTTCAGTTTTTGAACTTGGTTACGGGTTCCCCTGTTTGAATGGAACAGTTCCGGGACACATGACGATGTAATAGTAGCCGATTAGAAATTGGCGGATACTTTTCGTTGTATTTCGCCTCTTTTCATGGAGGGTTTGGATTTTTAGGTGTGTTTTTTGTATGTGCCGCGAAAATTTAGCAGGGATTTGTGCAGTCCCGAGAACAAAGTGCCGCCACCATAGCCGAAAATTCCGCTCGCTTTAATAGAGAAATGTTTCAATTTTCATTTCCGTCAGCACGATAGGGTGTGTGCTTTAACTCCTTCAGATCGCTTGCTTTACCACCAGCATGATGGATGATCGGATTTGTTACTTTATGGCGCCCATAGTCAATAATTCCCTTTTGTTTTAGACCCGCATTCCTGCTATTATACTACTATAAAAACTTTTGTTTTCCTTCAAAAAAATCGTTTTAGGCGAGGAAAAATAGCCTCTTTTTTCTTTAGCTTTTTGGAAGACCTTAAACTCTTGAAGGACGCGGTTTTAATGGCCAACTACACACCTACGCCGCCTGCGTGGCCATCGGCCTAGAGGCAGTAGGATAGCCGGCGCATGGCGGCAGCGCACGTCGCAGCATCACTGACTGATCAGTGGGCCCGTGCTGCCAGCCAGTTTCCGGCGCAGTACACTGCACGGTAGCAACAGTTTTTACGGTGCCGGCCGCCCCCTAGGTGAAAGAATCAAAGAACTCTCTTTACTTTTGTCTCCTTTTAGGCTTTCTGCGCTGTTTTTAGCTGTTTCCTTTGTCTCGGTTGCTTGGGATCTGCGCCCTCCATTTGGCCACCCGTGTGGGTTCTTGCGGGTTCCTGTTCCTGTTGGTGGGAACCCCGAGGCTGCGTTTGCGTGCATGGTTGGTGAGTTAGGAAATACTCCTATTGAGGTTTGGGGAACAGTTGGCGTGGGGAGAGGCAGGAAGCATCTGTGATTGTTCTTGTTTGATTTCTTGGTAATTAGACGCTTCTTCTGTTTGTTGTTGTATCTGTTGCTGGAAATGGTTAATTTGCAATACACCTTTATGGCTTTATGGTCCGTTTGTGATTAATTCGTTTTGAAGTTCTTGTTGTTTGCTGTTCCTTGTGTACATTAGGTCCAGAAAATTAGTGCAACTTCACATAATGTTGTCCAAAGAGATTTCTTTTTAGTGCAGAGTAATTTCTTCATAATGCTTCATGTTTTCCTGAAGTAGGTTATATCATGAGGCTGATTTCTATGTTGCCAATTACAGATGACATTTTGACCACCGTGAGCTAACTTCACAGCGGGGGTGCGAAACCCTCTGTGTTGATTCTTTTTCTTGGTCTAGAAGATATGCCAAGTTCCGAATCAGACAGGGAGGATATTTTCTTTGATGCATTTGATGATATTATATCACCAAGGGAGCCTTCATTGTCAAATGATTGCAGCACTAGTGATGAAGGATTAGCATCAAAGAGATTTGGGTATGATATTTGGGCAAAGGAGCCTACTAGTGTTGAAGAAAGGCGGCAAAGATTCCTGAAGGGAATGGGCTTTGATGAATTTGTTGCTACCAGAGTGGATCTTTCTCAACACCATGGAGAAATCTCAACTGTTGGCTCTTTCACAGACTTGGAGGAGGGTTCTACAATTGATATATCTTCCATGGATTCATCTGTTCATGAGAATGAATTAGTTTCTGATGATTCCCGCTGCATAAGGGATATTGAAAATGGTCAGAGATATGCAGTTCAGAATGATGGATATGGTGAACTAACTAGCATGCTTAAGGAGGTTGCATCACAGAATGTGATGTCTCTTCTGGAGTTTGAGGGTTTATTAGGCCTTTCTCATTCTGTTCAAAAGTTATTGAGAAAGGTGTATAGCAGCTGTGCGGAAGATAAAAAGAGAGTGCTTAATGGAAAGAAAAAGGGTGTCAAGAACTTGTGGAAGAGCTTCATGAAAAGCAGGAGTTTTAGTGGAATTTGCAAGTACGATGTCGATGTAAAAAGCTGCACAATGGGCATACCATCTAGAACACGAGTTCAACACCGAAAGAAAAAAATTGTGGAATTTTCTGCTGTCCATATGGGTCAAGAAATCCAGGCTCACAAGGGTTTAATTAAAGTCATGAAGTTCAGCCCGTCAGGCTGGTATTTAGCAACTGGTGGTGAGGACTGCGTTGTACGGATATGGCAGATTATGGAAGTGGAAGCGTCTTCCAAGTCCTATGGGGGAGAGTACCCTCATGACTGTGGTGACAAAATTACAGTCGTCAAAACAAAACTAGGAAGGGGACAGAATGATGCCCTTGCGGTAGTGCCCAAGAAGGCTTTCCGTATTTCACAGACTCCATTGCATGAATTCCAAGGCCATAAAGATGATATCCTGGATATGGCATGGTCAAATTCAGATGTAAGTTTTTATCTTGTTTCTTGTATAGATAGCACTTGCACACTCAAATCGATTGTCTGAAACTATAGTGTCTATCAACATCATTTCAAGTACCATAAACATAGATTAGTATATGTTTTATTTTATAATTGCTTACTAGCTCCGGTTTGACTGCAGCATCTCTTGACCTCATCAAAAGATAAGACGGTGCGCTTGTGGAAAGCTGGCTGTGACGGTTGTCTTGGATTGTTCAAACACAAAGACTATGGTAAGCTGAAATACCATCAACATACTATTATAATGTTCTTGGCTAATAATTATTTGCTCTATGTTAATTATATCCTAGTTCTGATGAAAGACAGTCTTATAATGTTATGAATACTTTGGTCTCCTGCACTGACTATATTTTTTCAATTCTTTGGAATTGTCAACAGTGACTTGTGTTCAATTCAACCCTACTGCTGAAAGATACTTCATCAGTGGTTCAATAGATGGAAAAGTTCGAGTTTGGGATTCTTTAGATAAGAGGGTAGTTGACTGGGCTGACACACGGAAGATCATAACTGCTCTTAGTTATCAACCAGATGGAAAGGTTTGAATCTGCTGCAATTTAAATCAAAAATATTTTGCAGAAATAGATGTTAAATACTAAATTGTTTTTTTTCTTTTGCAAACCAGGGTTTTATTGTTGGCACTACTTCTGGAGTATGCCGCTTCTACGATCAATCAGGTATGTAGAGCCCATTGCGCATCATCTACATGATTTCTGTTACTTAAAGTCTAATGTCTCAATTGCTGTATCGGTACGTCTAACTGAGCAATTCATTTTCTTGTTTAGGTGAAAACATCCAACTGGACAAAGAGTTGTTGGTGGAAGGGAAGAAGTCTGCTGTCCGTCGGGTCAACAGTCTGCAGGTTCTTTTCTACCTTGATTCATTTAAGATTTCTCTAATAGTGATATGGATAAGCAATAAGCACCATGGAATTGTTATATCATTCCACTAATTTGTGGTTTATCATTTTACAGTCATGTAAAAGTGATTCCTCTAGGATTACAATCACATCAACGGGTTCCAAAATTCGAGTTGCTGATGGTGTTGATATCATCCAAAAGTTTGAAGGTATATTTGCTAACAAGATACCATATCTAATTTCCTGCTAAATATGCATTTTCAACCTTTTCTTATTATATTTTGTGGCATCAGTACTGATGACATCAGCTTTTCTACCTCCTGATTCAGGTTCCTGGAATTTGAAGGCTCTCTCTTCACCAACCTTAACATCAGATGGCAGATATCTCATATCTGCTGGGTTGGATTCCAATGTCTACATCTGGAACTTTGATATTCCAAGCATCGCCGATCATAAAGGCGAAGCTAAATCAGTTCGCTCCTGTGAGAAGTTCTTCTCCAAGGACGTCACAACCGCAGTGCCATGGCCTGGTGTGCATCAAGAAAGACAAGTGAAGACTTCCAGCTTGACTGAAGAACCTGTCAGTTCACCCATTTTGCACCGCCACGAGGAACGCCGTTCCCCTGCAGCGCGGTGTTTCACTGACGGTATGAGGGGCTCCGCGACATGGCCAGAGGAGAAGCTTCCTTCTGCAAAATCAGCTAATGTCCCACAGCTATCTGACTGTCTCTCCACAATCTCTCCTGCATGGAACAAGGTGATAGTGACTGCAAGTCGAGATGGGGTGATACGGTCCTTCATCAACTACGGCTTGCCTGTGAGAATATGATCAGTTGCAAAGGCAATCAGCTTGGTGGTACAGTCTGACTCTGCGTACGTGCGTGTGTGTGTGTTTGCTGAAGAAGCTACAGAAAGTTGTAGCTTTGGTGGTAGCCTGCTAACACGGTGAACTTTTTGTTGGTAGATGGTAGGGAGGTGACGAGAGAAATATTTTTGTACTACGAATTCAGAATCTGAACTTGTGGTACTTGTGCATATGAGGTGATCAATTCAAATGCATTTTTTCCTCGTCCATATGCTTCTGTAATTCTGTTGTGCCATTTCAATGGTTTTTTTTTCCTCCGAATCTGACTTTGAATAGAAAACCATACATAAACACCCCTCCCCGAGGTAACTACCAGATCCAGTGACTAAGAGATTGTAATTAACTAATAGCAGCCGATGACCTACCATTGGCGGAGCTGACGTCTGAGACAGCGCGTTGCCTGCCATCACTGTCATCCATATGTAGGCCAATCTATGAAGTCTTGAAGTTTTGTCTGCATTTTTAGTCTACTTCTAGTCAAGCAGGCGAGGACAATCGCCGACCGAATAAGCTCCGGGGCATAGCGCTTTCGTGGGTCACACACTCACACCCCAACTAATTATCGTTAGTCAGGATCAGTCATCAGTGCCCTCGACTTCACCGTGATCAACATGCGCCGATGGGATGCAGTGGCGGTTGGGGAGGGGAACGCGGCCGAGCCACACATTTCGGTTCAGCTCACCTCACCGTGGTGTCATTGTGTCAACCACCAGCACGCGGATCAGAGATTTCCTAGTGCCTGGGTCTTGGGTCGAACACGCTACGTACGGCTGGTTGTCTGCATCGTTACTACCGTACTACGTATGATCAAGCGACGCAGCCTGCTTACAATATATGCTACCACGACTCGACCAAGCCAGCCCGAGCGGTTGCCTAGTGTGACCGGGGCCTGATCACTGTGATCAGTTCTACCAATGGCGTCATACCAAGGCTATAGCAAATGAAATGGATCATACTTAATTAGTTAAATTTATTGTTGACCCACCGGTTTTGAATTTTAATGACGCAAACCAATTCTTTTTCGCTGCTCATTGTAACCGTATCATTTCGTTCCGCATCAACATTTTGCAGTTCTCTCTTTTACCACTATTACCCCAGTGCTCAATTCTCTTTGGCCGGCATCACTAGTCAACGTCAGTTGACCATTATATTTGTCGCTGAATGACTAATGTGACCTAATGAAGCTAAGAATTATAAGAAAATCAATTAAAATATATTATATCTTTTAGTTTTTAGAAGTTCAATGAAAAATATAGGGAAAATGCATACAATTTAGAGAAAATGTATATGTGGCCAGCTTCATTTTTAATTTTCATTGCACAAGCATTTGTTATTTGTAAGCATTTAGACAATAATTATAAGATACAAAGTTACTATCTCCTTCTAAATATATATTCCCTCTGTCCAAAAAAAACACATTCCTCTAGACAGGAATGTATTCTTTTTTAGACGGAGGGAATAAACATTTAGATAAGAATAGGACATATCCTAAGTAGTATAATTAATCTGGACATCACAATTGTCTAGATTCATGGAGGGAATATGTTCCTCGCTTGTTTGATCGTCCAAAAATGATGGCGTGATGCTCCACCAAGGTTCGTTGTATCCTTGTATGCTTGAGTCGACTCAAGATATCACCTCTTGACTTAATGATGACCCATCACTATGCCAAAATCGTTTTTTTTTCGGGTGGTTAGAATAGGTTTTGCATGTCGGTAGGCGGGGCGCCTGCTATTAATCGCCTAGAAAGATAGAAATTCTTTTCAAGCATCGTCCCACAGGCAGCTCCATCACCGCCTGCAAAACAATAATTTTTAGAGGTGGTCAACAATTCACCTGCCTGTAAAAAGAATTTTGGGCAGCAATTTTTTTAAAAAAAACTAAATCCTTGGATCTGGATCTGGCCGCTGCCTGCTAGATCCGGCCATCTCCGCTGTCCTCACCATCGCCAGAGCCGGATCTATGCTGCTCGCAGCTAGGGTGGTCTACCCACGAGTAGTCGTACGAGTTGCATCGCCCTGACCCACACACTGCTCCTGTCCTTGGCCGTCGCCGCCCGGCGTCGTCGTGGTGGTGGCTAGGTCTAGATCCGCATCGTCGCTCGATATCATCATGGTTGGCCGCCAGATGGCGCAGTCGCCGCGTGAGCAGGCCTGCCTAGAAGCCAATGCACACCAACCGTAGGCTCGCCTCCCCGTTGCTGTCGAGAGTAAAGCTAGGAGAAGTTAAGGTCATTGGTGGTGGACCCGGTGCCGTGGATTTTTGCGGACGGTACACTAGATAGGCTATCCGAAAATAATTAATTTTTGTGGGGGACCATAAGGAGACCTGCCTATGAAAATAACTTCTTTTTTGGGTGTGCTTCCTTATGAGCCACCTGCAAAAATCATTTGGGCCTAGTATAGGCCACAAGTAAATAATTGATTTTTTTGGGTGGCTCTGGACAGCGCTGGTCCAGGCCAATCTTTGCAGACGGCTTTGATAACGGACCGCTTGTAAACACCCCCTGAATGGACGAACATATCTTAAGGATTGTTGTCGAACCAAGACTAGCAATATTTCATCACACTTTATAATGAGAAACACATATTTAGATGGGAAGAGGCAAAATGACTGATATGCCTAAGGCTGGAACGTATAGGAGTAACGAACTCTGTCTCCTTTTGAAGCAATAATAACTTTTATCATTGCACATCTCATAGGAATATAAAATAGGTGGCGAAATTACAAAATTCTTACGCATAGGTCTGAGCTAAGGGGAGCTCAAATATTTTCAAAAATTACATAGCATATCATAAGGTTTTAATGGGGCTTATAGAGCTAGGCATGGGACCGTGAGGGCTAAAACCCCATGCCTGTCTCCCCTCCTGTAAAATGACATGTTTCAAGGGATGTATTTGGATGATAGCATGCATTAGAGTTCTTGAGGTACTTTAATTGTAATAAGAATGCAGAAAATTCCCAAGTTTGATCTAGTTTTACACTTGGAAAAACGTCACATATATTCCCAACGTTATTGTTCAAATCTCTATGACAATAGTTCCTATAGCAATTCTCACTTATAGGAATATATATAAAAAATCACACAATACAAAAAAGATACTGAAATGAACTGTTTATATTTCATCATTAATGCGATTATATTTTAACTCATCGGTGCATGTAATCCAGTCCTAAGCATCATGCAAAGCAACATTCTAGGGCCCCTTTTATGTGTACAAAAAACACAGAAAATTTAAAGGATTTGAATTCTATGGAAATTTTACTTATATGACCCTTTAAAATAAAGGAATAGAGATTCCCAGATCCTATAAAATTTCTTAGGACTAGCTAAATGCAAGTGGATTTTGGAGGAAAATTTCCAAGAGCTCCAACCTATTGTAAAATTTCTTTTAAATCTATCTCTCACATCCAATTCATGTATTTTCCATGCGGTTCAATCAAATGATCATTCCTGTGTTTTGTAGTCCTTTATTTTGATCTCTATTTTGATATGTAGTTTTTTCTTATTCCTATTTTTTTTCATTCTTGTGTTTCAAAGGGCCTAGAAGAGAGCAAGTCGATCGAATTTCCCTGGAATACCTATCAGATTTAGACTCAAAACAAGATAATACAATACTAGTATATTACTCATTTTCCATTAACTAAAATTTACATAGTCAAATTTAGATATAACCTGTTAACTTGAATTGATCAGTACATACGACTTAATATAAACCATCAGAAAATCTTTCATCGTTCTACCTGTTAACTTGAATTGATTAGTACATACGACAATATAAACGACCAGAAAATCTTTCATCGTTCGAAAGAAGAGTACAAACCTAATGCTTGAAGGAGCTTGTTTGGTTCTTTGCCATTTGTAACCTTATCATACTTTTAAGCAAAGGCAATAGTTGTTTTTGCAAAAAAGAAAAAAAGAAAACAGAGAGCAAGAAATGGCGAAGCTTTTCTTCGTTTTACTACTTTTATACTTATGTATTGTACTAACCAAATAATTTGACAATGACGAATTCCTCTGGCTAGGAACCAACTAGTTGCCAAACATTTTAGCTCTTGCCATTCTTTTGTATTGCCACAAACTACACCGAGGCCGACCTTGGCACAAAAAAAGGGGTCGATATCAGAGGAAAGCAAACAGCGAATGCCGAGGATAAGTGAGAACAGGAAGGGACGTCCGTGAACGGTAAACGGTGAACGTTGCACCGAATTTCTCTCTTTCCCCGGAGCACGTGCGAGCGACAAAACGGAGCCTTCCAACACCTTCCCGTTCACACGCGCAAATCACTATCCATCCCGTTTCTCCACAGCTTTTTCTCCTCCCCAACAACTCTCCTATTTTCAGCCGGCACGAAAACTCCGTGCGTACAACTGACACGGTCAGTCCCCTTATTACAAACATCACCAATTAATCACAAGAAACATAGTACTCCGTACTGCTACAACTTGAGTAGAAGTATGTGTTGTTCAGTTCACTACTACTACTGATGCTACTACTACAATTAAACATCCATTTTACCAGTTCTAGTCTACTGCACCAAGTCAAGCAATCCAAATCCAATCAAGGGGACACCAACATTAAAGAATAAACAAATAATCCATTAAGCAAACAATCTTTCTCCTTCACTAGCTTACACAAGAGATGTAATGAAACAAAAAGAAAACTAAACTAAAAGAAAAAAAGGCCCGGCCGGCCGGTTTGTTCTCGTCGCCTCATCAGCTCATCTTCTACTGCTACTACTTTTGCCATTGCCTACTGTTTTCCTTTTTCCTCTTCTCAATCCATCTTTTTGCTCGATCTCATTGCCAGTGGTTGCCAAGAACAATTAACAAAACGGAAAGGATAAACGGATATAATCAAATCATCATCATCAGTGATCGGGCCCACCACCACCTTGAGCCTACCAGAGAAAAAAATTGGAGAAAAAAAATCAAAGAGGAAATCGAACTAATTAAAGCTTCTGTGCCTTCTGCCACTGTTGCTGTCTTGGACGGATGCGGCGGCGCCGGCGCCGGCGACGGCGGCGGGCTAAAGATCCGGCAGGTTGCTGAAGAGCTCGGCGAAGGTCGCCGGCGACGGGACGGTGGGCGTGGCGAGGAGGTGCCGCGGGCTGGGGACGAAGGGGTCGGCGTAGTACGACGGCGGCGGTCGGGACGCGCCGCCGTTGCTCGCGTTGCCGCCGCTTCCGGACGAGGCGGCGCCGGCGCCGGCGCCGGCGGCTCGGAGGATGGGGCTGAGCTCGTTGAGCCAGCTGATGCAGCTGGCGTCGAACGGGAGCGGCGAGAACTGGCCGGGGACGGCGGCCGGCGGGAGAGAAGACGGGAGTGGGGAGAGGATTCCGCCGGAACGGATCGAGCCGAGAATCGCCGCGAGGCCGCCGTCGTCGACGCCGCCGCCGTTCATGATGTCGATGTACTCCGGCGCGGGGTCAGGCATCGGGCGGACGGACCTCTCGATTGTCGCCAGCCTCGCCGCTGGAGACATCGCCGCCGACGGCGAGAGCAGCAGCTCCGGCGGGAAGAACGGCTGCCCCACCGCCGGCTCCGTCTCCGGCACGGCCTCCCCCATGGGATAGTCCTCCGGCGGCGGCGCCACGGAGCCCGGGCCGGTGAGCCGCTGCACGAGCGCCATGAACTCGTTGGGCTTGGCGTGGATGATCTTCGGCGACGCGTCGTAGATTATCACCGGCGCCCGCGGCGGCGGCTGCTGCTGCTGCTCCCGCCTCGCCGGCTGCTGGTTTCCGGCAACGGCGGCGGCGGCGGTGGATCCCGACGGCTTCTTGATGGCGTGGGATTCCATCCGCACGTTCAGCCGCGGGGGACGCGGGCCCTGCAGCTGCCGCCGCGGCGTCGTCGGCTGCCCCGACGACGGCGGGAGATCCATCGCCACCCGGTAGTAGCCGGAGTTCGTCGTCGGCGGCGGCGGCGGCGGCGAGCTCTCGCGGAGGAGAGGGGAAAGCGAGGCGGGTCGGGATTGGGGATGGGAATGGTTCAACATGAGGAAGGGGAAAGCGAGAGTGTGTGTGTCTGTGTGTGTGGAGCTCGGCAAAGGGGGGAAAACGGGAGGGAAAAGTCAATGTGACGCGTGGGTTTTTTTCACGAAACGGGGGATGGGGATTGGGGAGAGGGGGGAGGGATTAGTTTACTGCCGGTGGTGACGTTTGGAATTGGAGGAATCGTTCGTTTTTTGGGGAGGTTTTTGTTGCCTTGGTGACAGGACGGCCGGCAGCGGCAGTGGTGGACTCGGCCTCGCTTCCGCGTCGAGCCGTCGAGGTCTTGGGCTTGCTCGGGTGTTTTGTGCTGTGGTTTTTTTTGTTTGTTTACGGCGATTGACCGTGCCGGAGGGTGAAACACTGAAACATACATGCCGTGTTGGTTGAACGGGTCGACGCTCCTTCGGTTGGCCGTGCAGAACAAAGAACAGTATGCCGGCTGCCGGGGTGCCACTGGGCCAAACTATGTTTATTTGCTTTTCATTTGCCAGGGCTAAAAAAAGTTTATTGTGCAGGTAAACGTGTAACGTGTTGTTCGAGTATCGAAAATGTCCGAGGTCCAAATCCCAGCTTAGAACGAAATAGGACAGACAGGAAACGGAAGTTGGTAACTTTGGTATGGTGCATAAATTTGGTGAGGCCGGCCGGATAGCAGGAGGCATTGGTCCTTCCGTGCACGCATCTTCCTTGGTCCGCGTACGTCTCGCTTGGCCAGCAATAGCAGCCTAGCTCCACGGCGTCCCCACTGCCAGCAAACGCTACGAAAAGGTTAAACGGCCCAGGGATTCCCTGATGTGACACGTCGTACGAGTCGGTACGAGGAAGCCCAGGAATGACTGCATCATCCAGGGCCGATCACAACATAAGCAGCGAAGAGGCCTAAAGAAGTCAAGATGGGCCACAAGATTTTCGTTCGCCGCGGTCGCCAAAGAGGCCTCAGACCGGTGGTTCGGCTAAGGCCGAAGGAGTGCTGGTGTAAGCCCAGTTTGGCAGTTTCTCGCGGATTTGCAGGTTCCCTTCGTTTTCTAGTCGCCGGGCCAGCGAAGCGGGCGCCGTCTCCTGCTTTCGTGGGCTTAGATGACAAATGGCGGGATTCGTGGGCTACGTCGCGTGGAACGGGTCAAATGGCTCGACGAAACGCAGGCCGGCCGGCTGATATTTGATTCAGGGCCCCTTTTATATGGAGGAAAAATAGAGGAAAAACAAAGAAATAGAAATCCCATAGGAAAAACTACTATTCACGCCTTTGATTCGTAGGAACGAGCAAAGGAAAAACACGGAAAACTTTCTCTTTCCTTTGATTTTGGAGGCAAAACACAGGAATCAAAACATCCACTCCAAACTCATTTTCTTGCTATCTCGCGTAGGATCGAGACAAATTTCCTGTGTTCCAATCAAACGCATATCTCTATAAAATTCCTGTGTTTTGTAATCCTCTGTTTTTCGCTTGTATTCCTGTGAAAATCTTATGTTTTTTCTATTCCTTTGTTTTCACAATCCTGCGATTCAAAGGAGCCCTCAAGGTTAGCTAGCCTTACCATGACGTGCGCCAATTCTCTAATTTCAGGTGTAGTTCTGCAACCCGTTGGGACGGGACTAGTGGACATAAGACCGGTTGGAGACAATTCATGGAATGTTGTTTCACTCCATATAAATAATGTCTCATCGTTCGACAAAATGTTTCAGCAAAAATATTTGATAGATAAAATAAAGTGTTTCATCACTGAACGATGTGGCCCGCCTTTGTGTGTTTGTTTTCTATGGACTTCGCGACCATCTACCTGCTGGCAATAGGTAGCTTTGGTTAGCCAACTGATTTAATTTTATGTAATGGATGCTAATGTAATGTTTAATTTTTTAAAATGGAAATTGGAAGGTCACTCCTCTTTGATTAAAAAAAAAATCACTGAACGAGGTGCGCATGTAGAGTCACGTCCTTCGGATTAATCAAAATAGCTAGCAGGTTTTTCGTACATACCGAGATTCGATGGACAAAAAGCTCAAAGCTCATGATTTAAATCAGCTTATACTCGTTTTAACAAGTCAAGCTAAACTGTGCATTTAACTCGTTAGCTCAATGGGCTATCTCACAAACTGCTCATTTGAAACTCCCTAATATAAAACATCACTATATTTTCATTATTTAGGCTTCTTATCCAACATTTAGCCATTTAATTACATCTAAACTATCTCTATTTATTGAGTTTTTTATTTGTTGAAGTTTATTTATTAGGTTAATGGAAGATAAAATAATAATTTTGATATTATAAATGTTAATATTTCAGACAGACCTAATCGTTAACGAATATAAAGGGTTTAACGAACCATCTTCCGAATCGAGGTGAGCTAGAGTTATAGGCTTCTAGCTCATCAATATTAGCGAACTCAAACGACCCAAGCTGACTCATTATACACCCTTTTGACAGATATACTCCCTTCGTATTTTTTTTACGTCAGAGCTAACCGACGTCAAATATTTGAAATCGGAGGGAGTACCAATTCAAATATATGTATCTTAATGCTTTGGATTTGACATGCTTTCGATCTGTCTACCTAGAGAGCCCTAGGTCTCTAGTAGATCTTTTCCCTTTTTTTACCGACCGATGCGAGCTCTTTCTGGCCACTTCTTGAACCTGGTTTGCGAGGGATTATATTAATTGATGATAGCAGAGTATACGTACGTCAATAATACACGTTGAATTGTGGATCAGTTGCGAGTCCAAAGAAGATTGGAACCTGGCAAAACACGCAAAAAAACAGCTAAAAATACTAAAGTATAGAACAGGTAATTCGGTTGGAGTCAACCCTGAGCGCCCCATCACCGACCACGGCGACCACCACGCTTTCGCCCATGCATGTACGTACAGCTCACACCAAGCAAGCACAAACCAATCAATCGAGCTAAGCTCTATAGCTAGCTAGCTCGCCAGATCATGAACGGGTAGCAGTTTTCTATATATTTTGTCAAACGCATATCGGCATATGCTGCCGACTTCCATGTGGCCCCTACATCATATATAGGTTCGAAATCAATTCAATCAAATACCAGCATACATAAATTATTCTTGTCAAAAGTTGTTAATGGATTGTATAGACCGGATAGACTAGACTGATGATCCACCGGAGTGATCAATTAATTAAGCTAGACATGATCACCACAAGATCTCCCTGCAGGACCCTGAATTAATCCCTGATGAACCTGCACGTTACGCTGGAACGAACTTTGACATTCATGCAAGGGAAATTATACGATCGATCAGTGAAATGTATACATACTAAATTAACACGATCGGATCTATCGATCGATCTGTTCGTAGACTGGCGCGAGTAGTGTCTCGATCCATCGATCGGTCGATCGCACGCACGCACGCAACACCGGCAAAATTAAAAGACGCCGCTGTTGCTGACTCGATCGCTCTAGCACACGCGAGCTCTGACCGGCCACCTGCAGGCGACCAGCCTGGATCGGATGGGTCGATCTCACTGGCAATAATGTCAAACTTTCCTCCCCTTGTTCGCCACTGCTATAGCTTAGCACGTCGTGCTGTCAATATTCAGATATCGATCTTCCCCTCGAGTTGTTCTTCGATATCTCGCGCGCGTGGCCGGCCGGAAGACACAAAAGGTGTAGTTGTATCTGGAGTCTGCACGCATGCATGGGTGCGTGCATGCCGTGCATCTTGGGCATGCAGAAAGAGACTGGCGCACAAGCACAAAACATATGGCTTGTTACCAACTGGAGTCCATAAATATGCATGGATTGGAACCTTCATGTGGCACGTGCTTAAATGCACTGTCACACGTTTACACTGCCTTTTTGTTCCATGTGGAAAATTGAACTTCTTTTGCTTAGTTAAACTGTGGCTTTTGGCTTTTGAAACCTGCACGCACGCAGCAGTTTCTGCACCTAACACTAGTAATGGAATTCTAACCATGTTTCGAAGGATGTCTTATATTTATACACGGAAGGAGCAACATCGGATTTGCTAAAATTCTGGCGACATATTTCTTGAGGGAATATTGATTTGTGGACTGTTAGATACTCATTAAGATTCGTGTTATGATTAACTTCTAATACATAGTTGAAGATGGTCTGTGGACATACCTGACCCTTTATCCTTTCAAATAGGCAAAGATAGTTTTGATCTACTGAAGACCCATCAATCAACAAAAGAAGGAGGAGGAGGACCCCTCCAACTAGGTGAATGGAAGCCATTGGCCAAGCGGATGTATCTTCAATTAATTTGATGAAGACCCATCCAAGAGAACAAGACTACACGAAGACACTTTCAGTACGCTAGGTGAAGACAACTCCAACCATGTAATGGATCAATCCTTCATGGAAAAGAAATCATTAATTGGTATAATTTTCATGCCTCTCACAAACGTCGGGTTCTTCAATGGGATCCTACTATCCCTGAAACCATGTGTTTAAGAGAGAAAAAGTTTGAATTACCTCCTAAACTGCAAAAATAGAGAACTCGAACTTTTCAAATAAGACAAATAACCTCCCCCACTCCCCACCACACACATCCACCTCAATCCAAAGAAGTTTCCTACATGGCACACACGTGGGACGTGGTAGTCCAGTCAGCCAAAAATAATTAAAAACTAGTGGGCTCCACGTGTCAACCTACTTCCCCTTTAATATATATCTCTCTCCTTAGCAAAGGAGCAGTTAGATGCATGTGCCGCTGCTTGTCGGAGACAGGCAATAGATGAACTTGCAAGACGATACAAGAGGCTAGGAGGAAATAAGTGTGTGGGAGTAGGTGCGGGAGAGTGTGCCACCGCAGAAGATACCGAAGGAAGGAGAAAGAGACGCCATGAAAAGAGCTTGCAAGCTGCACCATGGATTGCCACCTCCAGAGGAGCGACGTCACGGCGGCTTGTGGTGGTGGTACAGGGCGAGGGTATTGGAGGTGGTGGAATTACAGCTTGACAATTGCCACGGACGCTAGTACCATCTTTATGTTGGGCATGGCGGTGGCGGCATTTGCACCTGCATGTGGTATAAAACCACCCTTGAACTAGCTTGGTGTAACTTGTCCTGCTTAATTAATTGGAAAGCTCAGGGGAGAAGAATATATGTATATAGTTTTATATATATTATTTGATGGGGTAATTCGATTTGCCACGATTGTTTAGGAACAATTTAGACTTTTCTCTATGTTTAACTGTTCACATATTTAATTTGTGCATACACATGTACATATGTGGCAGTTCACTTCTTCACGATTACGCATATGAGCCATGGGAGCTCTTCCGCTCTTGATGTTCTTTTACTACGAATTTGGTGATGAGCAATTATTAGTTTACTTAAGGATGGTCAGTTTTCAACGTTTGCAGTCGTGCAACGGGCAGGGTTTATGATAATTAATCGTGGACTGCATGCTGGCCAGAGGTTAGGTTAATTAGGTGCATGTATAGTTGTGTACTCCTAATATGATATTGGCAGCATTAATAAGTTGGAAATGAGACTAGTACTAGTCTATTGGAGCAACACACATGGTAAATGCGGAACTAATAGACAAGATGACAGCATGGTATGCAAGTGACGTTAATACTAGCACACCATAGTCCACTAGGAATTAGGAAATGCTCGCGTGCGTTGAGACGTGAGACGGGTCAAAGGGTACCGTTGGCCAGTGGCCACATGCGGGCTTGTGGAAAAATGAAAATGATGTGACTTCATACTTTATACCCCTTCATTTTTTTTAATTTAAAGTTGGCTAGCTCAAAATTAAACTAACCAACATCAAATATTTAAAAACGAAGAGTAATTATCGTTCGAGTTAATTACATGCATGTGCCTATCAATTTAACATAAAAAAATACCCATGTCAAGGATACCTCGAAAATATATTAATTAAGTACTAAATAATCATAATTTTTCTGTTGACTAGATGAATGTCCGTGATTTGCTACAAATAAAAAGAAAGTGAAATATAATATTACATAAAATAAAGAAAAGATATACCTTATCAAATAGTATGTTATCATTTTTTAAAATAGAGAAAATTCATTGTAATTAGATTTTATATACGACCACTCATTTAGATTTAATTTTTTAATATAAAAATTCGAAGGAGTAATTTACATAATTTAGAGATCTCACAACACCTTTTAAAGGATTGTACAGTGACAAGAAAAATTTGGAAGGCCATCATCAAATCGAACCCAGGAAAGTCGAATGTCAAGTGTTACAGCGAGCATGCATACATCACTCCTTGATTAGTGGTGTGTACAACAGGTAACAAGCACCGAAATGAAGGCTATGATGATCCTAGTTGCCTGGATGATTGGTACCAGTGGAATCGTAGATCGAGTTCAAGAATGAAAAAGAGAGCGATATTCAGCACTTAATCAGAAAAGCTCTTCGACGCACTGACCTTTGGGATATCACTATATGTTAGACAATTCTTGCTAGCGCTAAGTCACAAAAGTTCCCGAATCGATGGATCTAGCAATTGGAAAAATAAAACGTGGTACACTATCTTTTAAAAGTGTGGGACGGTAAGGGTAGACCTCTTCAGAATTTTTTTTTAAGTGATGGAACATGTTCCTATATTTTTGGAACGTTAATCCGAAGCAGTTTACTCAAATTGAAAAACATATAGCTTAACATATGTTCATAGTGCCAAAATATAAAGGAATTCATTAGGATTTTAGATCAATATCTATTGAATAAATATAGATAGTTGCTAGTTGTAAACATCATGATCTGTTTTCATCTCCATAATCCACCTTCTATCCTTATGCTCATAGTTCTACACTATACTTGTTCCACATTGTATTATGTATTGGGACCGCGATGCAATCACATTTGGGACGATGTCCGAGGAAGTCACCCACGTTCGAAATTCCATGTGACTTAGTGCAAGCGCCTAGCGCTGCTATAAATTTTCATTTTTCCTTCTGACCGTGATTTTCCAGATGGACCAGCTATACATCTTCCTTTTACTCGTTTACTTAAAAAGATTAAAAAAAAAACTCTGCCTCCCACTAGCACAATATATATGCACTGTATCGAGAACGTTGTGTGTCGTATGGAGAACATTTTAATCATCAACTATTCCTCATTACGGATGTGCGGCTCGGCTGCTGGGTGCTGGCTGCTACTGATCGATCGAAAGGACAACGTACATACGTGGTATACGTTGATTTCAGGCGCAAATCCGTAGCAGAAAATTAATTGCGGCTTGAAACTTCTTCACCCTCGGGTTGAAACTTGAAACCACGAAATTTTCAAAGCCAACCGAGCCGGCTGAGAGAACGACGCGCGAACAGTCGACGCAAGGAACGGCACAGTAACCAGTGGAAAACTCGAGAAATTAAACCCCCACCGATGTCAAACCGCAGAACGTTCCGTGGTCAGTGCGCGCTCCGCCGCCCCGTCCGGCAACCACAACCTGATCGACCGATCGATTAATCGATCTCGCAACGACGTCGATCGATCAAAAGTAAACCTCCTCCTCCCTTATTATAATTCCACCGCCCGCCTCCGTGCAGCTAATCCCTTCCACACCAACCAACTTCAACTCTTCGAGTATATAGTATAGGGTATAGTATAGCTAAATTGATCACCGCGCCTACCTTTCAAAACTCTCATCCTTGGTTGATACAGTCTCATTAAAAAATTCCACCAAAGACCCGCGCCTAGCTCGATCCATCTCTCCGTCGACTTATATAAACTAGCTCCAGAAGCTTTCCTGTTTCGACCAGTTTAACTTCTCCTTCTTCTAGCTTATTCTAGGCAGGCTAGTCTTAGTAGTCTACATGTGTAAGGATCTAGAGTCGCCGGTGATGTCGGTCGCGGCGGCGGTGGAGGTGCCGTCATATTTCGTGTGCCCGATCTCGCTGGAAATCATGCGTGATCCGGTGACGCTATCGACGGGGATCACCTACGACCGGGAGAGCATCGAGCGGTGGGTGTTCACCGACGGCCACGGCGAGTGCCCGGTGACCAAGCAGCGGCTGGCGCCGGCCGACCGTGAGCCGACGCCCAACCACACGCTCCGCCGCCTCATCCAGGGCTGGTGCGCCGTCCACGCCGTCGAGCGAATCCCCACCCCTCGCCCTCCCGTCGACGCCGCCCGCGTCGCCGCCATCGTCGACGCCGCGAGGCTGAAGCAGAAGCAGCAGCTGATGGATTCGCTCAGGGAGCTCGCCGACATCGTCGCCGAGAGCGACCGCAACCGGCGTTGCGTCCAGTCCACTCCCGGCGCCGTCGAGTTCCTCGTCTCCGTCGTCAAGGAGGACACGTGGACGGAGGAGAGCTCGCCGGAGGAGGCGGCGCTGGGAATCCTGCATTCGCTGAAGCTCACCGAGGAGAGCCTCAAGAGGGTCCTCGAAGCCAGCAACGGAGACGATTTCCTCGACGCCATGGCACGCGTGCTTCATCGCCCGAGCTACCTCGCTCAGACACACGGTCTCCACCTCCTCAAATCAGCCGTCTCGGCTCTGCCCCCCGCGCGGCTAGCGTCGGCGAGCGGCGAGCTAGTCGACGCCGTGGTGCGCGCGGTGGCGGAGAGGAACCTATCACCGAAGTCAATCAAGCTCGCCCTCCACGTCCTCTGCCGCCTCTGCCCGTGGGGACGAAACCGCGTCAAGGCGGTGGAGGCCGGCGCCGTTCCGGCGCTCGTGCGCGTCCTCCTCGACGGCGACAGGAGATCGTGCGAGGCGGCGATCATGGCGGTGGACCACGTGTGCGGGTGCGCGGAGGGGAGGATGGAGCTCGTGTCGCACCCGGCGGGGCTCGCCGTCGTGGCGAGCTGCGCGGCGGCGGGGACGAGGATGTCGGCGGGAGGGACAGAGAGCGCGGTGCGGGCGCTGCACGCGGTGGCGAGGCACGCGGCGACGCCGGCGGTGCTGCAGGAGATGGTGGCGGTGGGGGTGGTGGCGAGGCTGCTGTTCCTTGTGCAGGTCGGCGCCGGCGGCGAGCGGACGAGGGCGAGGGCGAAGGAGATGCTGAGGATGCACGCCAGGGTGTGGAGGGACTCGCCATGCTTGGCGTCGCATCTCAATGCGTCCTACCCTCGTTGATGATGATATCATCATCACATCACATGCATGCACGATTGATCGATCACTGCAGGGGCGTTCATTTCGATCTTCGATGATCATGATCTGATACAAAAGAGTTTCATATTTGATTAACCATTTTTCTCCAGGAATTCATATATATGAATTTGGATGTAAAGATTGTATTAATTGTTACAATTGGCCGGGGAGATTTTGATGTATAACTAGTTGCTGGATCTCTAAAATTATTGGAGACGATACAAATTCAAGTGTACAATTTGGAAAACAACATTTGAATGATGATTCGCAGAGAGAAACAATTCGTTTTCCCTCATAAAAAAAAGTGTTTCCTGAAAGGATCCCAACTACAGAAAGAACATGAGTAAAATATGATCTTTAATTTCTCAACATTTTGTATTGTCGAGTTTTTTATTCATCATTGAATTTTACCTTATTATAATCATCTTTCTAACCTTTGTTTGGATCTCCATGGATATTATTGAGCTGGCCTCACATTGCTGCCCTTTGCTCACTGCTCCGACGAACTTCTACCATGAAATGCCTAGTAATGTTTAATGATAGGTGGGGTAAGAAAGAAGAAAGGGGTATTTCTTTGGGCTTAGAGAGTAATAAATGTCTTGGGCTAATAAAATGGGGGTGAAAGGGCCGAGGAGGAGGGGATTTTCTTCGGGCGCAGAGGATGGCCGAAGGCAATAATGGGACCACCTGAGGCTTGGCCCAAGGAGCAGATGAGGGTGATCAAAGGCCGTAAATGCTATATGAGAGCAGTGAGTTTGGGGAATGGTTGACGCGGAAGCATTATAGGTTAGCGGAGGAATGTCTAGGCCAAGGGTGATGGAAGGGAAGAAGGAAATTGAGAGCTAAAGTTGGTAAGGCATGTAATATTTTTTTTAAGATAATGAAGGCTTTATTAAACTTGGTAAATTACATCGAAGTTATACAATTAAAGTGGGAACACTTTCGTCAAATGGGGTCATACACCATTTATATAGTTATACAAAAAAAAAACTTTATATGGTATGAGCAAATGGCAAGGGCCATCATTTTAAAAATAGCAAGGGTTCAAGTCTATAAATTATAGTAGTGAAAGTACATATATATGAATAACCAGTCCTTCCGGTAGTTTAACTAAGGGAGAATCCAACTAGAGAAAATTAATTAGCGCTTATAGTCATTTATATTGCAATTCACATGCGCCCAGAACGGAAGCATATTTATAAATTGCATAATACAATAATCCGGAGCCATGGAAAACTGCATTTTTTTTTTGTGAATCCCATGGAAAACTGCATTAGAGCACAAGATATATAGTACGGGAGCAGGTCGATTGGTTGGAAGATGATGAGATCATGAGAAGCTTTGTCACTTTGCATGCGTTCGCCGCTGGTCCAGGTGACCAGGCCCATGCATGTGTGAACCAGTAGGTTCAGATCTTCAGATTAGTTGGCAGGCAGGCCAATGTGGGCTCCAGAATCGTATCTAAGTAGTGTTATACGAAGTATCCAAGGCAGCTGCAGAAACCATTAATTAAATAATGATGGGCACTGTACTGGATGATATTATATGTATACGTATGACATGTGGTTTATAAATATGTAGCTAGCACCAATCAATGAATCCCTGGAGTTGATTTTATTTGTTCAACGGTAGTTTGATATATATAATACACTAGATCGGCGCCAGATCGCGGTTTTGTTTAGGTCGACGACGATTTAGCGTGTTTTCCGACTTTCGGGGCCGCAAAGTTTGTAAGACATCTTTGTGGTCTAAATGTCGGTCTTTGGTTAAAAGCTAGCCTAGCTCAGCTCTAATTAGACCGGGAGATGGACGTTCTTGTCCGTGGTTTATGCCCCTTTTTGGAGAGGGGCACAACGTTTCCCAAAAAGGTAGAAACCAAATCATACAGACAGAAATTGGTCTAGTGAGTATGTGCGACGGCGGTGAGCTTGTTGGCTTTTAGCGTAGGCGTTGGAATAACCGAATAATCAAGAGAGAGATTTTAAACTAGAGGTGTATAACGAGCCAGCTCGGCTCGTTAAGGCTGGGCTCATTTAAGCTCGTTACCTTAACGAGCTAGCTCGGCTCGGCTCGCTAAGGTTAACGAGTTGAAAAGCTAGCTTGGCTCGGCTCGCGAGCTGGCTCGTTAAGTTTATTAGGTTTGTTAATTAATAAGCTATATCTCATTTATATAATGTTTTTAATTTTTAATTTGATATTTTATCATGTATTAACATAACAATTAACACTTACTAATAAAAAAGACTCACTAAAATATAATTTGTCGGGATGCAATTACATAATTTATATTGGTTAATAAGCCCTAAGTACATAAAAATATAATGATCTTTCGTACCAGCAAGCCAAACGAGCAGTTTGCGCGCTGGCTTATTAAGCTAACGAGCTAAAAATAAAGTTTAGCTCGACTCATTAAAACTATGAGTTCGAGTGATCAAAGCCGAGTTCGATGTATACAAGTCGAGTCGATCCGATTCATGAACTACGAGCTTTCTATCCGCCCCTACTTCAGACTCTTCAGACTAGTATGCAGTCCTTGTGCAGAAATTCCACTTGTATTTAATCGGGCCTAACGGCCCAGATCATACTGGACGTATATTGGGCCGACTAAACTCGCACTACTTGTACTGGAATTTCACTTGTATTTTACTCGGGCCTCTCCGGTTGCCGGTGGTTTAGGCCTGGCTGGTCAAAGCGGCCCCGAAAACGAGCTGGCGAGAGGTTTCGCTCGCAGGCTGGACGCATAACAGCGAATTCCGGCCTAGAAAAGGGCGGGCCGTGTCCGAGTCTGCTGCAGGAGACAACCCAGCGATGCTCCCCGCCGCTCGATGCCTCGATGTGCTAGGAGAACTGCTCGCTCGATCGATCGCGAGGTGTGCCACGGCGGCGCACGAGGTTTTAGTTGGGTGCCCGCGCAACACAGCCGGAAACCGGCGAATGCGCCCGCGGCGGCGGCTGAAATGTGGTGGTGACTCGATCTAATCAATGCATGAGTTGGAAAAAGAAAAACGGGAAACAATTCTGTGTGGCTTTTGTTGCATGCCTGGCTGCTTATCGCCGTTTTCGTTGGCATGCGGCAGTCATATATCCGAAGTTAAGCAGAGCGCAGCCGCTGCCGAGCTGCTGCGACCAAATTCCTGCACCGCGTTGCTCTCCATTGGTCGTCCATGCATGGTGGACACAGTCCGCCCGTCATGCTGTGCAGCCGTGCAGGCAGCGATCGAGCTCGTCGGCTGCGAATTGAACGGGTTGGCGCATGGCACAGGGCGAACTAATCAATCATACTGATCGAATTTCAACTAAAATAAAATTCGTGGGTAGCGCCGACCGCCGAGCAATGTCAGGTGCATCGGCGGCACAGTCAATTCCTGACGATAGGTGGTGGACTGTGTGGACAGACGTACGGATCAACGGACCAACAACGGCTGCACGCCGGGTGACACGAATTGTGGCAAGGGAAGGGAGCAAAATGAGCGTGCGTACGTACGTGACGTCGTGTACACGAGGCAAGCAAGCGCAGCGCGCGGGAGTTTCCCAGATCCATGCATTCTCTTCCTCCACTTGACGCGTTCTCGTTCGCATGCATGCCGCTGTCGTCATCTGAGCAGCGACTGTTGCCCATCAAGCCTAGTACAGTGGTACTGCATGACGCCGCCGATGGATGAAATGCATCCAGAAGCCGATCGATCCTCTACGCGAAGACCATAAAGATACCTAGCTTCTAGCTATAGGCGCTTCGATCAACAACTCCACGGAGTCAGCGCCATCCATCACATGCACACATGTATCGATCCGAATTGCCATGCTACTAGTCGTAGTAGCATTGGAACAGGAAGTATACCGAATAGGCCGTACGACGTACACAGCCGGCAATACCGTCCATGTGGGGTGGTTCACTTCATCGGTCCCCATTTTTGCGTCCCCATTCGCCACCGCCGCCGAGCGTGGATATGGCAAACGATATTACGCCATGCGTGCCTCCGTTCGGCCAGATCAACAGATCGGGGTGTTCGATCTGCCCATGCGCTCATGCAGATGCGCTTCTCATCATCGTGACACGGGGATGGATTGTAAGCACACCTATAAATGTTTATCTAAATATTGCATATCATAAAAATAGTTACAGGTTGATCATATAGCCTCTGGCCTTTTCTTGTAATCACCCTTCGTACTGCTTCCTCCGTTCAAAAATACATAGCGTCATTGTTTCTCATAAAGTTAATGCCGGAACATAGGGTGTCGGGAAATATAAATCCCCTACTTAAAAAATATGTTAAAGAATATACCTAAAAGATATACCAAGGGACATGTCCTAGGATATCCCTTTAGTTTCCATCTCTACACTTATGAGGACTATGTATGAACGGGGGTAGAAGGGGGATTTCCTCTTCTCCCCATCTATATAAACCCATGAGATTGAGTCCAAGGGGGACACTCACTCATTTTCCCGTACAAGGACTGACCGAGTTTCTCTACCGCTCCCATATATAAGTGCTAGGTTTCACAAATATAAATGTCCGCTGGATAGATTGTTTATTCTGACTGTTATTTTACGGAATAATCATTTGTTCTGACAGTTAATATTTTAAAATTTTTACTAAAGTTTAAACCAATGTTATGTATTTTTTTTTAGTGTTATGTATGTGATGCCATTAAACTCGTATTTGAAAATATTTCTTAATAATATTAAGTTTGTAATTTTTTTGTGAGGAAAGTTTATAGTTTTTAATAGTAATACCATGTGAAATAAATTAATGGTCAAAGTAAGTAAAGTGTTAAGACAATGTAAAATAGTACTCCCTCCATCCTTGTTTTCCGCAAAGTCAATATTTAAAAGTTTGACTAATAGTTAAACTAATCATATTAGTGTTTTGTATTTTAATATGTTTCCATATGATGTAAATTTATAGTTTTTGATAATTTCTTATGAAATACATTAACGGTCAAAATAAGTATTGTACACCTGTATAATTAAAATATTCCTTGTATTTAAGGACGAAAGAGTATTACGCTTTATATTTTAGGAGGGAGTGGTGCTGACGAACTTAATTGAATTTGATTCTCACATCCCGGAAGTAGTTTAGTTTTGCTGGCTTAGCATTGCATGCACACCTCAAAACCGTGTCGTCTTTATTCCCAACGAACCACTCTGTTTTGTTTCCTGGATGATATAACAGTGTGTTTCTGGTCGACGTTGATCTCAATCAATCGATCGGTCACTAGTTGGTATCGATCGTTTTTTTTTACGCATAGTTGGCATCGATCGATATGGTGTAAGAATTGCATGCATGCTCGCTGAAAGCTCGATTATATTCAGACATACCCCCGGCAGGACGTGACGCCTGTGGCTGGAGCAGAATTATAACTATTTTTTTACCAACTTGTTGATACATGTAGTATTGAAGACTTTTAGCCGGCACATACATGTCATTTCTACGTGTACATGCAATTTTGTTCGATACTACAAGGAATTGAACAGGACGATCGATATATACTCATCACTGATCCAGAAAAAATCTCTGGAGGATGGAAAGGTGAAATATATGTCGTGACTAAAATTTGATATAAAATTTGAATACCCTGTTATGCGTCGATCGTCCAGCTCTCAATCTGGCCTGACGTCTGCCGGAGTGTCTGGTGGTGATCGATGAGAAACTTTTTTAGTGGAATTCGTGGTCGAGAAAAATTTAAGTGGAGTTCATGGTTAAGTACCATGGCGACGTATTCTTGTCGGGCACTTTTATGTACCTTTTCCGGTCAAGTTGTAAGTATTCTTGGTGTGAAATTCGATGGCTATTTGTTATTATTTCCGCCAAAAAAAACTAACGAGGGGAGGAGAATGATCGTGGCATCTAGTTCCTAGATCCCCTAGATCATCATTTTCTTTTTCCAAAGTACATCTCATGATGCCATTGTATTGTACTAAACCGTATCCTAACCTAACAAACGTTACTTTACAGCGTACCATATTGTTAATAAGAAAACAGTAAAGGTAAAATCTAACCCTTCATTTATATGGGCATTTTGGTAATTGACGTAATAATTTAACATATTTCCCATTATGCCATTTTTAACTTTGCACAAATATTCAAGTCTATTCAATAAATTGCAAATGTGTAATGACTTATGTAGATGCTACCCATACTATCACTTGGAATTACACTTGTATAGAGTTATCTCAACAGTTAGATCAATAGTATGATCTACTCCCTTCGTCTCAAAATACAACTAGTTAAATAATTCAAATTTATCTCAAAATATAACTACTTCTACACCCACTCACCTCATCTCCATCAATCACAACTATCCATCATTTAATTTTTTAACATACCTTCTTCTCTCAACCAGTTATAACCTTTCCTCAACCAAACCTTAATTCCTACAAAAAATAACATAAATAGCTATATATTATGGATGGAGTAGTATAGAGTAGTATGGTGTACCGCAAAAAAACTCTAAGAAAACCGTCCATCATTTTTTTTCCCGCAGGTCAAGTTCTCAGTTGGTAAAATTAACGTTTTCTCCCTGAAGAAGTTAATCAGAAACTCTTCCAACTGGCACAAACAACATCCAGAAAGAGACAAGCATGAGCAAGAAGGTCAGCTGGTTGATAATGCAGAATTCTACCTCTAACGAAAGATGGTCCTAGAAGTACGTAACAAGACCAACTTCAAAGGACAGAGATGTACGGTGGTCGACACGACGAGTGCGAGATTAAAGTGCAAAGAGAAAGTCATACAGACCAATGACTGCGTGATCGATCAAATGATGCCAAGATTAACTTACGTCGGAGAACACCACTATCTATCAGCGTCCAAAAGGTTCCTTTCCTGACAACAAAGGCAAGTGCACTAAGCACATTTTTCTACAGCTTCGCAGCACCTTCCATAATTGCATTATAAATTGTCATCGCATATATATTGCGGCTATGACTATAGTCGAGGGTCACTACCCTAGCTGCTGCTGCTAGCTACTACGTAGCTCCATGCAAATTTGCAATGGCACATGCAGGGCAGAAACGATGCTTTACATTTCAGAGTTATCTGTCTTTCACTTTCACAGAAATTTTATGACACAAAATGGAAGGAGAAAATGGTCTGAATGGTCGGGAGATAATGTGGTAATGATTTTCCTTTAGACATAGGCCGATAGTGGGATTTCTGGGATCCACAGAGGCCACTGGCTAGCAAGAGCACTAGGGAACCTTTGGAAGCAGCATATGAGCACATATTCTTGGATTATGCCAAGCTGTGCCGTTCCGGTTTTACTGACGAAACAGTTATTCACATGTTCCCTTCTTTGTTCTCTGATCATATCGATGTTGTGTTATCCAACACATTTCTAGTACCATATGAGCTAGATTTTTTTTTTTGAAAGATCATATGAGCTATATTTCGTGGCTGTGGTACCGTATATCGAGGTTGCGATTGCATTATGCAGGTGCAGGATAAGGCGAATATTACAAAGATGATTGGACTTGGAGAAGAACGCTAAAGGCGAAATAAGCGGCGCAGCGTTGCTCTCTTTGCCTGCAAACCGATCGACGCCAACATTCAGACTCTGCTTTGTGTGTGTTTCCAGCCGTTTCTTGAATTCGTATCATATCGTTCCTGAAATAAAGCTGAGCATTTTGCACGACTGATCGATAGATGGATTGTACTTGGGTTCACTTGGATTGGATTTGATTCTACTAGCTAGATTAGCTGTAAGTTTACCAGGAAGCTAGCTGAAACCGCACGAAATGAAAAATGAAGAATGATGTATTGCATAATTGCAGTAGTCAAGTATACACCGTATGTTGCTGGGAAAGTCATTTTAGAACTTAGAGGTATATACACCTATGTTTTGCATGCGGCCTAAATAGTTATATAAAAATTTGAAAAAAATTGGTTAGATGTGTTATGATAATATAAGTTAGCTCACAAACATGCAACTTCAAATTTGACCTCTATTTAGAGAAACTAAAATAACAAATTATATCTATACTGTGCAGTGTCAAATTTTGTTATTTTTATATGTCCAAATGTAGGTCAAATTTAAAGTTACATGTTTATGAGCTAACTTATATTATCATTACATATCTAACCAAATTTTTTCAAATTTTTATATAACTATTTGGGTCGCATGCAAAACATAGGTGTATATACCCCTAAGTTCTAAAAATCCTTGTCCATATGTTGCTGTACGAGCTGTGTACGTATGAAGCTACAGGCAGACAGACTTACTGCTGTGTACGTATGAAGCTACAGGCAGACAGACAGTAAGTCTGAACTCTGAACCACTGCACGCCTGCAAATACTGTGGATCGTATCACCTGGGACTACGACTGCCACTGTTAAGATGCTCACTGAATTCATACGAGCTCTGAAGGCTATGGAAATTACGTCGCACAGAAGTAATTTAAGTAGTGGGTTTATAGTGGTCAGCTCTGAACGGTGGAGAAAAAGAGTTTGAATAAGGAAGAGAAGATGACAACGATTAATTTGTCCACATGCATTGAACAAAAGCTCATAAATTTCGAGCTGTCAGGAAATAGAAGTGCGTGCTTGGACTATATCGAAGCTTTTATGGAACTCAATGTGATAAGCCATGGTTGAGATCCACCTAAATTTCAGAAATTTTTATTGATAAGTCAGGCCACATCTTGATAGTTACTAGTGATGGTACATATAGAGAGACTGAAGAGTGGAGATATGAAATGGAGACACACACACATGATGCAGGTCATCGATCCCTTTTATGTTTTGAAATGATGCACGAGTTGCTTTACTTATCACAAATGCCAAAAAAGGTGCTTCTTTATTGTGAAAATGCTTTGGTACGTCTCGACTTGGTCGGTTCATATAAAAAAAGTCAGAGAGTGGAAAGACGTAGCTTGATTAATTTATTTACAGGCCATGAGTCAGCTAGGTGTAGTACACCCATATACATTTGTTGGGCAAGGGCAACTTGCATTCTACCTCAGCCAGCAATGTTTTCAAGTGAACACATACAAGTCATAAAGGTAAACAACTAAACTAGTTACCCCCCACAACCCTTAAGTGATGCCTTGTGATCTTCTACGTACCGTACTAGCTACCAAATAGTGTGAGATTGCGTGCAACACTAATTAAACAAGCCAACAATTAACTTCATTTTTCTTGATTTGCTAAAGCCACTGGACAGTAATTAATTAATCTGTAATGAGTGATAAAAGTCTAAAACTTAACCCGTCCAATAATCCACTTAATTCACATTTCCTCGGACCAGTGACATGATCATGAGGTGGCAAAACCGTGTATCGATCGGCCATCATCGACGACAGCGAGAGCAGCTAACGAAGACGAGTCGAAACGAGACACAACAACACATCACAATATACATATTTCGACTATAAGAAAAAAACCAAAATGAAGCAGCTGCCGCAGCAACAACAATATATCCCAAGTCATTCTCCTCCCAGAAAGTCGCTGATCCTGTCTGCCAGATCATTTCACAACACTTCAAAAAAGCGCGGCCCGTGCTCATGCATGCAGCTGGCGCGCGCGGCGCGTTCTACACCGATATGCACCGAGAGCACGTCTATATAAGCGCCCCACTCCACAAGCCATCTTCTCCCGTGCTTCTCAGCTAATTAAAACCTCACACTACCATAGCTACCTCGACACAACTTATCATTTTTCAATATCATCCATGGCGCCGATCATGCAATCTGCTGCCGTGGAGACGACGACGCCGACGCCGGTGACAGCGACGAACGCCGAAGTGATCGGCAGCGGCTGCGGCGGATGGGTAGTTAGATTGTGGGCGCGGCTGCGAGCGATGGTGGAGGCGGCGTGGCGATGGGTGATTGGGTTTGCGGGGAGGTTGGCCCGAATCGCGGCGGACGACCCGAGGAGGGTGGTGCACTCGCTCAAGGTTGGGCTGGCGCTCACGCTGGTTTCCGTGCTCTACTACGTGACGCCGCTCTTCAAGGGATTCGGCGTCTCCACGCTCTGGGCCGTGCTCACCGTCGTCGTCGTCATGGAGTACACCGTCGGTAAGTGCAAATCAAGTGATCCATCGATGCGTATGTGTATATGTACACGCGCCCGTCCGTATCTATTGGAGATGATATGCACGCGTACGGTGCTATACTAGTATATCCTTTAATTTGGTACATACCTACTACGCTCGACGACGTTCGATGGCTGCTAATGACATATCTGAGTGACGTGGTTGTGTTTTGGACGTACGTACGTACATACGAACGTACATGGCAGGTGGCACGCTGAGTAAAGGGTTGAATAGGGCCTTCGCGACGCTGGTGGCCGGGTTCATCGCCGTCGGAGCTCATCAGGTGGCCAACCGCTGCGGCCCCCAGGGTGAACCGATACTTCTCGCCATCTTCGTCTTCTTACTAGGTACGCATGTTCATCATATCAATGAATCAATCACAACTTGGTCATGTTCATGCCAAGCAGAGGCCTAGGCTCATCTCATATGCTTGCTGTCACATAACTTACTAGTACTACGTATATGTACTACTTGATGTTGACATTTGTTTGCTTGTCTTGTTTGTTGATGGCAACTGCAGCGTCGGCAGCGACGTTCTCGCGGTTCATACCGGAGATAAAGGCGAGGTACGACTACGGGGTGACCATCTTCATCCTGACATTCAGCCTGGTGGCCGTGTCGAGCTACCGGGTGGAGGAGCTCATCCAGCTTGCGCACCAGCGGTTCTCCACCATCGTCGTCGGCGTCGCCACCTGCCTCTGCACCACTATCTTCGTCATGCCAGTCTGGGCCGGTGAGGATCTCCACAAGCTCGCCGCCGCCAACCTCGACAAGCTAGCCGAGTTTCTTGAAGGTACGTAGCATATATTATGAAAGCAGATTAATTCCATAGTGGAGTGGGGCTTAAAGTAGAACATGAATGCAGGAATGGAAGCTGAATGCTTTGGAGAAAAAGTTACGAGTGAGAATTTGGAGGGCAAAACCTTTCTCCAAGCGTACAAGAGCATACTTAATTCAAAGGCCACTGAAGACTCTCTGGTAAGCTTACTTTTCAGTAAGCCTAAGTCTTACAGACATCTTCAAGCAAGGTCGTAAAACGATGCATTGGGACATTATTTCCGAAACTGCAGTGTAACTTTGCCAGATGGGAGCCTGGTCATGGCAAATTCAGCTTCAGACACCCGTGGGGACAATACCAGAGGATCGGAGCTCTTTCTCGCCAGTGTGCTTCTTCCATGGAGGCTATGGCTTCCTATATCATCACACTCACGAAATCTCAGGTAGTTACGACCTACAAATCATCAAAATTTCATGATCTAGGCACTGCAAACCAATTTATTGACCAGCATGCTTCTTTCCTTTTTCCTGATCACAGTACCCTGAAGCCAATCCAGAGCTATCCTTCAAAGTTCGAACAGCATGCAGTGAAATGAGCTCACACTCTGCTCAGGCTCTCAGAGAGCTCTCGGCAGCAATTCGAACAATGACTGTACCATCTACAACCAACAACTCCATGTCTGCAGCCATCAAAGCTGCCAAAGCCCTCAGGAGCGAGTTATCAGAGGATACAGCCATGCTGCAAGTGATGCATGTGGCCGTTACCGCATCACTTCTTTCAGACTTGGTTACACAAGTAAAGAAAATTTCAGAATCCGTTGATAATCTAGCACGACTTGCCTGCTTCAAAACCCCTGAAAAATCTCAGAAGGAAGTGGTTATCAACATCATGAGTTGACAGACAGGCAACGCCAGGAGCACCCATACTAATGGGACAAACTAGTACGGCCTGCAGGTTTATTGTGTATACGATAGAGCAAATGACTAATTCTTCGATGCTAGAAGTAATTATGATGCTGAACTGTAATAATAAAACGCTGCTGCCTTCTGTACAACAAATACTACTACAAGCAGAGAATATAAAAATGAACAGTTATCTTCTTGCTTTTGGGAAATGAATGGACCTCCCTATGCATTGTTGCGCCAAAGAAAATAAAAGCTGTTATGATACAATAACAGATTTTGCAGAAACTATTGCAGAAGAACAGATTTTTTATGGCAAATATTTATCTAGTAAAATCGACAAGTTTGCCAGATTGCCGTTTGCTTACTCGTTTTTCTTTTCTAAATATAATGCCACAGGCATGTGAGCTCATACAGTTTCCAGATTGATGCATGTCATATAATCTAAACAAACTTATAAAGTATTGGCATAATTTCTTCAAATCCAAAACTAAATAAAATCTTATCAACCATCTATCTATATGTGCACGTGTATATGATGCAGTTATTTTAAAACATTCTACAGATGACATACACTTCTCTACAGATGAACGCCTGGAACATAGGGAAAATATACTGAGGACCCCAGAAGATGAGCATAACGCCTACTATAATCACCACAAAAACTGTTTTTAAGTGGGCCGAATTGTGTATTGTCCACATGTTGTGAAAAATGCAAATACATTTGCCATAAGATTAGCCATGGATGTAAAATATATTTATTCTTATATGACAGAATTGTATATACAATACTGCATGTCATCAATAAATTACCTACATATATGCAAATGTAAAGTATAATCTTTTTACTAAAGATCCTGCAAATAAACATACTATACACATCTACATATATGTGGCCACAAAAGTCTTGTGGAGTGTGGGAAGGGGTAGAGGACCCTTAACCCAACTCCTTTTAAGATAGTAAAGACATTCTTGTAGAAGTAAGATAAACAGTTAAATTGGAAGATGACCAGCTTATCGGTGACAAAGTAGATCTGACTCTATAGATGCAAATCATCGTCAACCACAAGTTATTGGATAACAGTGTTGGTGTGGGAAAATGGTGAAAGATGGAGCGATTAGTTTATCATTTGCACTGTCAACCACTACTAGGAACCAAGCTGCATGGGAAAAGGTACGGACTTGCCTCTGAGGGCAGAACTTTGAAAAGGAGATAACAAGTCATAATGGTAGAAGTTTCCTTCAGAAGGATTTTTGGACAATGGAAGTCCTTCAGAAGTCTGCTAGTTTCTTTCTATGAACTAATATGTTCCAAACTGTGTGCTAAAGAGATCAAAAGAAAGGTGGTAATATAACAAGCAAGATTTCACTTCCTTCTATGCCACCATTTTCTGCCATAAATGTAGGAGAAATACAACAATTTGAAGAACACAAAAGTGGACTAATTCCTACTAATCATCACCAAGCCGACAGCAGAAGCAAAACATCACCATACCCCTAATGTAAATGCCTCATGTAAAGTAATAAACCAGGAAATCTTGTGAACAATGAGGGATTAATGGATAACAACAAAAATAACACTGACAATTAGAGGCCAATCACTTATTATAATGGTGCATGGAGTGTTGGAGTTGGTGCTTTTTTCTTCCCATGTTAATTTTTTAGATATTTCCATCTATTATTCTTTTTCATAGTGTCGTAATTAATCTTTCTTTTCTACTACCAAAATGTAACTATTTCTAGCTTTGAATCTAGACATATTTGTCTAGATTCAGAAATAGCATTATTTTGTGACAGCAGTAGTAATACGTTTATGTCCTTGGTGTTCATATAAAATGAAGTATATAAATATGAGAACCAACCATAATGGCTTACATCTTCGTACATTGAATACTGTTAAAAACATTAGAAACTACCAGCAGGAACCAAGTCCACATGTCTGTGTGCAAAATGAAGATGCCTGTTTCGATTTTTTTTATCACAGACAGCCAAAAACAATAGGCACACAAAATTAAATTTCAACTCCTGGCTGCTTTTATTAAATTTATTCATGGCAGAGAAAAAGAAACAACATACAAGCATACTGCCGCTAATATACCTAAACTACTTGGGGAGCAAAAAGGGATATATTTACAAGAAAAGAGCATAAACAAAATATATTCCTTACAGACCCTAAAAGGACTCTACAAGTACAGGTTATGGTGAGTATGGGCTGGGTAACACTTAATATGCACAATTGACATACCTATTGAGAAACATCCTTCAACTATATATATTAGTTTAGTACTTTAATGAGAGCATCTTGACATCACCAGCCATATACAGGGTGTTGAACTTGGGGAGGCAATAGATTCAAATCCATGCATTGTTGTTTATCATAGTCACGTGTACCAGGAATTGCTCCTGTCGCCAATCTGAGGATCTCGTTGCCAGTCAAGCAGTGATGAGCAAAGGCCAGTCCCCCATCCACGATGCCTGACAGTTTTGGAAGTAAAGGTATCTTTCTCATTTTTCTTCTCTTCCCATCTTGTCCAGAACAACTTCTATTATTCAGAACTTTGTCAAGCTCTGAGTATTCCATGAATCTCTCAGTTGCTGCTTCCCATGATAAATTATACCTTTGCTCAGGGGTCAAAGGTGAAGGTTCACCAGCCATAGCCTCTTTCACTCGGGCTACAAATTCTTCGGAAGTTTTATATGTTAAGCAGTTGGGGAATGACTTGAAAAATTCGTTTGATGGATGATCTGCGCAGATGACAAATTTTCCCATCGCAAGAGCCTCAGCTGTTGCTGTGCACAGGACGTCACTAACACTTGGATTAATGAAAACCTTGTACCTAAATTTAAGAAAGAAAAAAATCATCATCAATAAATAGAAGAAGGTAAGCCAGGGAGGGTTCATTTCAGCAGCTTGCTTGATTCTCACCCATGAAGTGAACAATCTGCATGGTCCCTTCCTTTGTAAAAATGGAGGCTCAAATTCAACTTCCTAGCAGCCGTCTGCACTGCTTGTGAGTCCTCACCATTCCCATATACATCTATACTAAAGCCCTCCAAGTCACCTTTGTGTTTCGATAACAAATCTATGAGTTCTCTGTATCCTTTAGCCCAAACCATCTTCCCAAGAAAATACGCTCCCTTCGAAAAGGTGTGCTGTCCATGCTCCCTATCAGCTACTATTTTTTCACCAATCTTGAGGAACTTTGGGTTTACACCATGAACATTGCAGATAACGGACCTGGGTAGATCTTGAGTTGCTGCAGAAAGGCGTAATACCTGCACGCACCCATTATTAGCTTCACTCTAGTTATCAGGTCTTTCTACATAGGGAAAACAAACAAATACCTTATGACAGTATGCTCTAGTCACCCAGTTGTTGATGTGTTTAACAAGGAAAGCTTGAAGAGCACCGTTCTTCTCTCTCTTGATATACTCTAAGTAATTTGTGTGAACTACGCCGATGACATGTTTAAACTTGTCTGTCCAACGCTTTCCATGATGATACCAGTTGAGATGCTCTGGTTCTTCCAAAATTGCTATGTCAGCTTCACTCGAAGAAATGAATTGTGAAGTATCTCCAGCAGGAATAATACTACGTCGCTCCTTTGAGAACTGTAGAACATAATTATTTTAATAAGGAATGAAAATCACTGGACAAGAATGACTGAAGCCATCAAAATGGATGATATAAATTGGATCTTTACCTTGCCAGGATAAAACGATATCTTGAAATTTGCTTCAAAGCCCAGTCTTTCCTGTAGCCAGTTCCTTATATAATTTTCTTGCTCTTCAGGTGAACCGAACGTGATATTATTGGGGTAAACTAACTCTTGATCTGACTTACAGAGCCAAGGAACCACCAGTGTCACCTTCTGTTTTGTACTTCTTGCTAGATACGCAGCACGGAATAATGGATTAATTGCTGTCCCAGTCATCCATGGAAGGCTTGCCGTTGTGACAATTGCAACATGCCGCCGGTTGTCTGAGATCTTGTGCTTTGCAGGATCCTTCCAAAAACTTTCTTCTGTGTGATAGCCAGTACTTTCTAGCACCCTTGCTATTCTAAGATCAAGCTCAGCAGTCATGTTCTCGTTTCCAATCAAAGATTTATCGGCTGGAAGAGAATGATACATCAGCCATCCATTGCGTTTATTGTAGAATGTCTCCACTAGTTTGTCACATAAATCTGCACAATATTGAAATATTTAATGACCCGGCCAAAAATTGAAAGATTTAATGATACTGAGTGCCACAGCATCAAGAGTCAGAAGAGCGCAGACCAACAGAACAGTTTATACCTCTTCTGATGCCAAGTTGGTCCAAAAATGGTCCAGATTGCCGCACCAGATATGCCAGAATTTCAGTTAGATCCAGTGGGAGAACCTCCTGGATTACAAATATTTAGTTTAGAAAGGTTTGGGGCTAATATAAATTCAGTCGCTATACAACTCAAGTAATAGTTACAATATCACTGTGCCAGTATGGAGCATAAGCATCAAATTCTGATCTACAACTGGCTATAGGCCTATATGGAATTCTAGTGTTCTGAAACAACTGAAGGGCTAAAAGTAAATCTAGCTGCACTGAAAAATAAACAAGAAGAGGGAAGAATAAACAAACATAGTCTGTTTTGACATTACCTTGGATTCCTGTGACTGTTTGTTCAGAGATTTCTGCGACAAAATGAGAAACATGAATCAGTTCTTCAATTAACACCAAGTATTGATGTTCACATTATACACTTATTGTTCTTAAAGAGAAATGCATGCGCAAAATGAAACAGGCTGTCACCTGATATAAAAACATGGCTATATGAGCAACTGGAAATTGGAATTGCTAATATTGGCAGTCATATAATTTGTTTCGTGGAAGCATTTCAATATTTTGAAGGATGGATTAGTCATATAGAGTCAGACCTATAAAGGGTTAGACATTATATAACTCCCTTATATTCCTTTTATTAATAGTTGACGCTCAATAGCTACATTACATCAGTAACTAAGAAATAATGCACCTAAGCAAGTGAAATGGTTTATAAACTAGGTAGGAGTACTAAATGGAACATTCAAATTACCAAGCTCAACTTAAATTTCTCTACAAACTCGCTGCGGCCACGAAATCCACCAAACACCTCATTCGACAAGCTCCGGCGCTCGAACTCCTTCAGCCCGCTCCGTATCATCCTCACCACCTCCCACTCCTTCCTCCCCTCGTCCTCCCCCGCGTGGCCCTTCCACCGCGCGAGCTTCCACCTCCCACTCCCGCCGCCGGCGCCCCCCTCGGCCACAATGGCGTCGCGGAACGCCGTAATCCCCGAGAGGTCGACGCGGAGGCGGCTGGCGCCCCGCTCCCGCACCGTCGGCGAGTACTGCCTCCGCAGCTCCATGATCTTCGGCTGGATCCGGTTCCGCACGAACTCCACCTCCGCGATGGGCGCCCCCGC
>CM002482.1:10891344-10919864 GCA_000325765.3 Leersia perrieri | reverse complement strand
GCGGGCCCGCGAGCGCCGACGTGAGGAAGTGCTCCAGCTCGCGGTCGGCGCGCGCCCGCATCTGCCGCAGGTCGGCGCTCGCCGTGTCCCGCACCTCGCGCCACCCCTTCGAGATGAAGGCGAAGGCCCCGCCGCCGTCCGCTCCGCCGCCAGTGATCGCCGACGGCCTCTCTCCACCCATGGGTTGTACGGCTGGCTTGGCTACGATTTGGAGGATTCTAGAAACGGGTACGGGGTTCGCGTCGCGAGGCGGGCGGGAGATGGTGGTGGGAAACTGGGAAAGAGGAGGAAGACGACGACGACGGCGACGGCGTGAGGGGAAGGAAGAGGCGAGACGGGAAAGCGAAGAGGGGGAAGCGCGTGAGTCTGACAGATGGGGACGAGGTGTCAGAGGGTGGGCTCGTGCCACTTGGGCTCTGGTGGTCCCGGATAAATCTTAACCTGTGGTGGTGTGGGGTGACTTGGCACGAGGGTCTCAACGATGTAGGGCCCGCGTATCGGAGAGGAATATGCTTGCGTGGATGCCCAGTGGACGTACGGCCTAGCTTCGCGGCTTGCCGCTTGTGTGCTTTTGGAGTTTGCGTCTGCAGAAGTCTCTGGATCCAACGGCTCTCCAGTCCAGTGGCCTTCTTCAAACGGGTATTTATAAGTTATGTATAAGTCATCTTTTATAATTTTTAATAAAGGAGAGATTAAATCTATTTCTTATAGAAGAGACGGTCTCTTGCATACACTCCAATGTTCAGTGAGGATGTCATTTAAGGTTATTTATATTATGAGCTATTTACTAAGAGTTAGACTATTAGAGAAATTGTCTTTTAAATAGTTTAGAGATAGCAGTCATCTCTAACCATTGGAGAAGACCTAAGGCCTCCTCCAATGCTTATAGACAGTATTATCTATAAGACAATACATGAATATTTAAGGCCTTCTCTAATGATTATAGATAGCTGTTATCTCTAATCTATTAAAAAGACAACTCCTCTAATGGTCTAACTCTTAGCAAATAGCTCATAATAAAAATGACCCCACAGGACATCCCCACTAGACATTGAAGTGTGTGCAAGAGACTATCTCTTGAATAAAAGATAGCTTTTTATCTCTCCTCTATTAAAAAATATATAAGATGGTTGATAGATAGCTTAGATAGTTATTGGAGGAGGCCTAATAGGTGCATCATTTTGTGTGAAAGAAACAGTAAATAGAAAAAGAATGGATATCATTGGTTGAACTGGCTTCTATGTTCCCGATTTTCATTCGAGACTAGCTAGAGCTAGCTGCTAGCTTTTTCTCTTAATCAGCTCCACATCAGCAAAAGACTGAAAATAGCTAGCGATGTCTCCTCCCACCGAAGGAGGCCTAACTTCTCAAGTTGATAGTACGAGCGTAACGAGCCTACGAGCACCATCTGCGTGCCGGTAAAAGCAGCTGCTAGTTGCATCGACAATTCGACATCGAAATGGACAGATTTGTGAAGAAACTGTGTGGAGGTCCTGGAGGATGGTGTGCCTTCACTAGAACCCCAAGCCGCAGTAGAAACTAAGGTTCCTTTCCGCAGTTTGGTGCCAATGAGATCTGCAAGAGAAAACGACCCATTGGGCCGATACGGCAACGCCAGCCTTGGGCTCGCCCCAACATAGTTGGGCCAAAATCAACGAAAAAAATGGGCCTTCGAGTACAGGCCCACATCTGGGCCCAAATTCTCCGTCTCTCCTATCAAAACGACACCAACACGAAAACCCTAACCCCCCTCTCGCCGTCGCGCGTCCATCGACGACGGCTTTGCTCCCCCCTCACCCTCCCCCACCGCCTCTCCCCGTACTCCGCGGCCGCCGCCGTCCCTCGACGCCGTAGCAGGTACGGACGGCGCGCTGTCTCCTCCCTCATCGAGGCATCCATGGAACCGTGGTTGTGATTTCTCCCTTCTCTCTTGTGTCGGCTTCTCGCAGGTCTCGTCAGGAGTAAGAGGAAGAGGGAGAGATGGGGCTGAGGGAGAAGAAGCGGAACCAGAGGCGGGTGCTCGCCCGGCGCTCGGCTGCTCCCCGCTCCGGGGATGGGAAGGATTTCCTGGTGCGTTGCCTCTCCATCCCGATTTGTGGTGTTCATCTTCTGTTGCTGCTACGGGAGTAGTGAAAGGGCTCGGGTTTTGCTGCTGATTTGTTTGGTGATGTACTGTGCTGCGTTTGTGCTCGGTGCAGCCGCTGGAAGAGAGGCCTGGGAAGAAGAGGGCCCGGGAGGAGCCCGAGGAGCCGGAGAACACGTCCACTGTCCTCTACATCGGGCATATTCCCCATGGATTCTACGAAGATCAGATGCAAGGTGGGAAAATTGTTTGGGGTTATAAATTAATCTCACAGATATATATTCTTTCATTGTTCTAATGGTTTAAGCATATGTTCTTGATAGTTTACTCTACATCCAATAGAAGGTTTTAAGCTAGTTAAAAGTACTCCCTCTAAATTGTTATGAGCTAACCAATGCCTGCATTGTGGGAAGGAGGTAGTAATTTTTATCTGATATAGAATTGAGCAAACTCATTAAAGGGCACGTGCAGCTCCATATGGACCCAAAAGAATTAAAGCAAATACTGAAATTGAGACAGTGAGAAATAAACTGTTTAATTAATTAGGAATGGATTTAATTGAAATCATACACCTTTGTGTGATTTTCAGTATCATCTTTTTCTTCTGTTTCTTAGCTTCCCTGGGTCGGAGTCATGGAATTACAAATGCCTGATTTTATGAAAACACTGATGGAAGGAATGGGAACATATGTGATGCTTTTTTATTATTATTCTAAACAGTGAAGACCATTATTTCAGGTATAACTAAATAATATATTGCCATAGTTGAACGACATGATGAAATATTTTGATAAGATGAACATTATGCATTAACTTTGATCCAAGGCACAGATTGTAAGATGAGTTAGGCACCAGCTTTTCCCAAGCATCAGACATAATGTCATCTATCAGCATAGCATAAACCAGAATGTAGGGAGACAGGCGAAACAAAAGAAGTATAGAGCTGCAAAACTGCAAATTTCAGTATAAACATATATTCCAAATCCCATTTTTAGACTACACTGAATTCTTTCTGATGAGGCGAACAAATAATAAAATGCTACTCTAAAAGCCTTGCTAGATCTCCCATTTGAGTATAAGGCATGCAAATATAGTGGCAATACAAGGACACTTGTTTGCATCTCCTAATCAAAATCGATGGACTGCTCACGGCTAAAAATTGGAAATTCAATCAACTACACATTGTAGCTGCGTATCATTCATGCATGCATGCACATAAATCAATTAATATTATATATATTAGGTATTAACTTTTGCATGAACAATTAAAAGCGCTTGCACACAAGGTATCCGCGATAACTGCCAAGTGAACTGACTAGAAATTTGTGGGCAATTGCATCTTTTCTAACTATTCTCTTAAAAGGACAAAACTTTATCTAAGGTCAGAAATTTTCGCACTGCCAATGTAATGACTTGACTCAGTGGTAAGCCTTAGTTTGTAATCAATAATATACGTTTGATGACCTGACACTGTAGAGGATGCAAAGTGATCTGGTGGTAATGCTCTGAATGTGTTGTCTTGCAGGTTTCTTTCAGCAGTTTGGAACTGTTAAAAGGTTAAGAATTGCCCGAAATCGCAAGGTATTGTATACCGAATTACATGGTTTCTTTTTTGTTATCTTTGTGAGTCTAACTTGCAATTTTGTCATATGTTTAGACAGGAAAATCCAAGCATTATGGATTTATTGAGTTTGAGAACCCTGAGGTAAGTCAGTGCCTGGGAGGAGTGCATTTGGGGTAAATAGTCTGTATGCTGATGATAACACAAACTTATGTTTTTCATTTGTGTTGGCACGTCAGGTAGCAAAGATTGTGGCAGATGAGATGAACAACTACCTGCTGTTTGAGCACACTTTACAACTTGAGCTCGTTCCACCCGAGAAAGTTCATCCAAAATTGTATGTCTCCGCAAACATGGTGCCTGTTATATTGATGTGTCTGTTATATTGAAGTACTTTCTTGAACCTTTTTCTGAAGAAAGAAATAGTAGTCATCCTCTATTATGAGCATTCAGTTTGTTGTGAATTGGTTATCTTAGAGCCCATAGACTATAAAATCAATCAAGTTGGCATTTTCTCACAACATTGTGCTGCTTGGTATAACGTCAATAGTTAGTTCATAAGAACATTTCTGTTGTATAAACATTTTCATGTCATAAATAAGCTTGTCAACCAAGTATGGCTATCTTGCAATAACTTGGCAAGATAATCTTGTTTGGTGTATTCCCTGAAGTTGCGTCTATGCAAGTGCTCTTAACAAACGCATCACACACTTAAGTATAACATTGATATTTTAAGTGCATTCCATGATGACTAAACTAACTTAGCAATATTTAAGTACTATACTCTCACACCATTGTTCTTGTATGTTCTTACTCAACATGGATCTTATAATAGCCCATAAAGCCCCTGTAATTGATTTCCAATTCAGCTGTGCTCAATCACTGTTTTTCTTCTTGTTTGACTAAAATGAGAGCAATGGTCTTGTAGTTTACGAATTTGCAAATCCTTTTGCCTCTTGTATAGGTGGAAAGGGGTGCGAAAGGGATTTGTACCAATTGATCGGGTAGCAATTGAACGGAAGAGGCTCAGCAAGGTAATGCATTGCAAACTGCAAGCATGACAGGAAATGTCGCCATTTGATCTAATTATCTATCTTATAACAGGATAAAACAATAGAAGAGCACAAAAAGTTGGTTGACAGAATAGTAAAACGGGATGAGAAAAGACGCAAAAGGATCAAAGCTGCTGGGATTGATTATGAGTGTCCACCTCTTGTAAGTGACTGCTCTCACATTTAATGATTACTCATAAAAAGGTTAAAAATACTAATCTTTTGGAACCAAATGACTTGCTTTATTATGAAGCTGTTCGCTTTGTATTTGGCAAAGGGTTAATATGAAATTTTAATTTAACACTTAGATGTGCTTCAGATGATTATAATATGATTCTGATGAAAGTTTACACCTGTGCTCACCAGTTTGACATACTTTATTGATAATTTGTAGTGTTTATATGGGAGGAAATAATTCCTAGTCCTAGATTATGTGCAAGGCAATCTTTATGAACATTTAGTGCAATTCACAATCATTGCCCCATAGCAACCCATTTGATCTAAATCAAGCTATTTTTGTTCCTACGCTATCACTATGCCCTTGAAAGCTTTATCGGGTTCTAATGTTTTCTTCGTTGATAGATCGGGAGTGTTCAGCCTTCAGCTAAGAAGATCAAGTTTAATGAGGATTAAGTTTACTCAACCAGACAGGACAGTCGAGCTAAATGACTGGTTTGTTTTTAGCGAGGTATCAACATCTTATTTTTCTACTTGTCTTTAATCGGTGTTGTATGAGTGTCACCCAAATTGCAAGGAAGCATGAAAATTTTTGTGAGCCTACCAACAGTATATTAGTGTAACAGCAGAAAATAGAAACCGTACCGTGCCTTTTCCTGCTATCACGCTCTATCAGGTATCCTCTTTATCTATACTGTTTGGTCAATATCGGCTCAAATTAGGATATTTTCAAACGACTTGCAAACAAATTAAATAGATTAATGTCTGAGCTGTCCATATTTACAAAGAAAAAAAAAGCGAACTCATTAGTGTGGGCTTTCTGCATGGACCGATGGCACAACAAAATGTGTGGGCTCATGTCTACTTCAATGTAATAAGTCCATTGGGGTACCTAATCTTGTCGTCGAGTTTAAGAAACGTACTTGAACCACAACCGGATATAATGCATCCTCTGCATAAATGACATACGTGGCACATATAGACTCCACATGTTAGCCCCCACAATGCTTCCCAACCGGGCGCAGTTTGAACGCGACGCGGCAATGGCGACGACCCGACAGCGGCTGACCCCGCCGCTGTCCGAGCTCTTCGGTCTGCCTGCTTCCTCGCCACCGTTGCAGCTGCTGTAGGGGACGCCCATCTTTGCCCTAGCTGGACGAGGGAGGCAGTGAGGAAATCCCTCGTGCTCCAAGAACGGCAAGACAAGCGACAAGCTGTTGCTGCCGCTGTCCAAGAAGGCTTCCAATATCCTCGTCGTCGGTAGCCACGCCGACAACCTGGGCTACCAGTGCGGCAGTTGGACGATCGAATGGCAAGGCGACACTGGCTGCATCACCGTCGGCACGACCATCCTCGACGCCATGAAGGCGGCCGTCGACTCGTCAACGACGACGGTGGTGTACGCGGAGATCCCGGACGCGGCGTTCATCAAGAACGGTGGCTTCTCGTACGTCATCGTGGTGGTGGGCGAGCAGCCGAGCACCCGTACACGGAAACGCAGGGCAACAACCTGAACCCAACCATCCCGGAACCAGGGCCAAGCACCGTGGCAGCCGTGTGTGGCGTCGTGCCGTGCGCCACCGTGCTCATCAGCCGTAGGCCAGTGGTGGTGCAGCCGTTCATCCGACTCCGTGGATGCAATTGTCGCTGGCTATCGGGGGTGTAAGGGGTGGGACCCGCCGTGAGGATTCGAGGATGCGACTAGAGGGTACAACTGCCACCGCGTGGCGGTCACGGGCGCGCGGACGACGAGGACGAGGTCGGCGGGGCCACATCAGAGCCGAGCTCAATGGCGCAGATGCCCTGGAATCGAAGGGGAGCGCGGCTGCGGTCGCCCGCCGCCGTCGTTGCCCCGCGCTCGCTGCGCTGTTGTTGCCTTGGATTTGAAGATGAGCGCAGCTGCGGCCACCCGCCACCACCGTTGCCCCGCGCCGTCGCCCAGAGGCCGCGCCCTCGCCGTCCACACGCCCGCAGCTGCCGGTGTAGGTGTAAGAGATAGGGAGGGGAAAGGAATAAGAGAGGAGATTTTTATTTTATTTTTTTATTTGATTGACACGTGGGTCCTATATTTTTTTTAAAGTGTTTTTATGCTGACTGTGATTCCACGCCAGCGAAACCATTCCTCCATACTGTATAGGGACCTAATGTGACCCGGTTTTACAAGTTAGGGGTTGTGTTGTATCTGGTTTTATGGATACAGGACATTTTGCAAACTCGCCAACTAGTTGAGGGACCTTAGATCGACTTTTCCTACTTCAATATGGGCCTACATTTTGGCCCATCCAAACTAGGCCTATGTGGGCCTACCAATTTGCTTTCGTACGCCCCTCCCACTCCCCATGCCTACCAATTCACCTAAGCCTCTTTATCTAGATTCATAGCTGAAATTCATTTTTAGGTACTATAGTATTTCACTTCAGTTACTAATACTACTTGAAAAGATTGGTTATGGAACATATGGTGGCCCAACCCCACCTTTTCCCCCATCAAAAATAATGGAGCAAAACCGGGACACGTCAAATAGTTCTCCCTATACTTTACACACCAACCGTGAATCGCATGCGTGCTCCATCGGGTCACCGGTGCGCTTGCCTCCAATTTGCTACTGCTACCTGATACGGGATACACCAAACAGAACAAAGAAGATCGGATGGTAGGTAACATGTCCAAGAAACGGGCAGGATGGAGGGTGCACTTGCTTCCAATTTTTTGCAGTAAGCACAACACAGCGAGATCAAATAGTACATTAGTACTCCGATTAAGCTAAGCAGAGTACGTACTAGGACCGTCTTGTAGCTTTGTACTTCAAAGTTCCAATGGTCCCTGGCCGTATGTACACCTTGTATATCCTGTATACTTGTATTTGCATGGTGCCTGCAGTGGGATCTGTTCTGCAATGTGTGCGTGTGGATTATTGTGTGCAGAATCTTCAAGTTTTGCTAATTAGTACTCCATCTGTCCTATATTATAAGGGATTTAGTTTTTTCCCTCTGTCCTGTATTATAAGGGATTTAGGTTTTTTTTGTCTCTAACGTTTGACCGTTCGTCTTATTCAAAATTTAGTGTAAATATAAAAATGATAAGTCATGCTTGAAGTACTTTTGATAATAAAGTAAATCACAAATAAAACAAATAATATTTCTTTTTTTTAATAAGACAAAAGGTCAAATGTTAAAAAAAAAACTCTAAATCCTTATAATATGGGACGGAGGGGTTAACTCTGAACCGAGAAGTGACAATTGCTATGTGTCATGTCCGAAGTGTACAATTACTCATTGGTTGATTGGGTGCACGAGTGAATCACAAACCCCAAACCTCAGCAAGTCAGCAGGCTCTGCTGCTCCTGCATGTCTGCATAAAATGTCCCCTTCTCATTTTACTTCTAGGCTAAGTTTGTGTGAAGAAGAGTTGCCATCTTCTTTACAGCCTCCTTTGTGAGCCTTTCCCCCATCCTTATATGGAAAAGATGAAAGTAAATTTCCTCAAATTTTTTATAGTTGAGCATATTTTTCAATTAAATACCTTCTAAATTCTCCCTTTTTCAAGAAAGAGACGACGTCCATCGCACTAGCTAGCCATTGTGACTAGGAACACCATATAGAAATGGATCAAATGATCTGACGCAAAAGTTCTTGAAGCCCTTCCACAGCTTTCCCTTCAGCGCTTTTTATCCGATAGCCTTTGAATATACTGTAAGACAGCGATGCTGCCACATAAAAGCAAACATTCCACAATTCTATCCAGCAGCAAAGGAAAAAAAAAAGTCTTCATATTTTCTGGGCATACATATCCGGTGTACGATGACGAATGATCAAAACAAGCTACTCTATGAATTAGTCGAAGATAAGTGTCCTTCTTTAGTTAATTGTTTACTATAATGTTTTTGGGGGGTGGCAATGGTGTGTACAAGATCGTTCTGGACGCTGATAATTCACGGCAGGGCAGGAGGCAAACGATCCGTGATGATTAGTTAAGGGACAGAGTCGCATGGTGCCTTGAAACAGATGGTGCCAGAGGGCACAGGGCACGCAGTCGGTGGAGGAGGAGATAAGGAATGAAGGGCACCGGCACGGAACCTGCACGGCGTGCACGCGGGCGCGTCATGCGCGCGTCTGCTTCTGCAACTGATAGATCACCGGCTCGACGCCGTATTATTTTTAAAAAAATTGTGGATTTTTTGGTGTGTTTCTTGCCCTGTTGTGTGAGGCGACATCGGAACGGCCGTCCACGCCCACGCCGCCGGGCGGCCTAGCTCGCGTGCTACGCACCACCAACCCTACGCGCGCGGTGCGCCCACGCGGGCCGATCGATCGATCGATCAGGGCGCGCGAGGCCGCGAGCGCACGGTGATATGTGGCCGTTGTACCGATCGACTACACGGAAATGGCCGCGTGCCGCCGTTTCGAGGGAGGCTGCACACCGAGATGGGCGAGATCGGCCTATGGCCGGCGTCCTCGCGCGTAATCCCAAGCCAGATTGGCGGTTTGGCCCGTCCTCGCGCGACCGACCATTTCGTGGTTTGTTCCATGCCATTGCCATGTGGTACGTGTACACGTACGCTGCTGCTGATTGTTGCGAATCATTTATCGTCTTGATGCGCCCTAATCCTGATCAATTCCACCGGAGTAAGTAAACTTGTGAACATATAGTATAAGCAGGAAGGAGATTAGTTTAGTTGCAGTGAAATGGTGGGTAGCAACAGCAGCAAGTCAACTCATGCATCGATGTGCATAACCAAAACAAACACCAACCACAATAATAGTAAAAGGATCGTTGATCTCAAGTTGACCAACTGAGATGGAGTGATTCTGAAGCAGCAGAGCTGCAGAGAACAGAGGGACAAGAGTCTACCTGGCTCATGTGCTTGATACTAATCTCAATTTAATCAAAGCTGATCGAGAATGTACTTACACAGTGCAGAGCTGCAGCCTCCGTGCTATGCCTACGCAGGGGGTCCAGGGAAAGAAGCAGAAGAATCTCTGGGTGAGTTGAGCTGTACCTTTCGTCACCTCCCTACACCCAAAAGAAATTAAAACCCCCATTGATTGAAACATGCACCACACTCTCTAGTCCTCCTAAGCTTAGGACTTTAATAAAAGGCCACCCCCACTCCTCGCATCACGCTTTCCTTCTACCCACATGCACACAGCACACACAGTGCTCACTCACTCCTAACTAGCCACCAGTCATCACACTCAATTCACACACTCCACTACTGTACACAGTTGATTAGTTTGGTTGGCCGGCCGGCGATGGGCAAGGTCAAGCCGCACCACGACTGGATCCTCCGCCGTTGCTGCGGCTCCATCGCCGCCTGCATCCTCACCCTCGCCGTCCTCGTCGGCTTCATCGTCCTCGTCATCTACCTCGCCATACACCCTTCCAAACCTTCCTTCTACCTCCAGGACGTTCAGCTCCGCTCCATCGACCTCTCCGACCCTGCAATCTCCCTCAACCTCCAGGTTTGATAAACTTTTCCGTTGGATTCTGAAAATTTGACAATTTGTTCTTGGCTGAAGAAGAATCATTTGGTTTGTAACGTAGGTGACGATAGCGTCGAGGAACCCGAACGAGAGGGTGGGGGTGTACTACAAGACGCTGCACGTGTTCACGACGTACAGGGAGGAGCCGATCACGGTGCCGGTGGAGCTGCCGGCGATCTACCAGGGGCACAAGGACGTGTCGGTGTGGTCGCCGGTGATGTCCGGGGACCAGGTGCCGGTTGGGCAGTACGTGGCGGACGCGATGAAGCAGGACATCTCGGCGGGGTACGTGCTGCTGCACGTCAAGATTGACGGCCGCGTGAAGTGGAAGGTCGGGAGCTGGGTCTCCGGAGGGTACCACCTCTTCGTCACCTGCCCGGCGCTGCTCGCCAACGCCGGCGGCAACGTCGGCGGCGCCTTCGCCATGAGCGCCGCCGCCGGCGGTGGGGTCAATTCCACCGTCTCGTTAAAGTTTGCCCAGGCGGCGGACTGCACCGTCGACGTGTGAGACGTGACGTGACGCGGATGCCATGGCAGTGAGCGTGTGACGCTAGCATTATCGGAGAAACGATCTTTGTTGTGATCTTTGTTGTGTTGGCCAAAATTCCCGATTCAGCTAAAATCTAGGATTTAAAATAATTTTCGCCAAAATCCACATTATATTTTCGCCGGAGAAGGTAGGCATGAACGCTCGATCGCCACGGCGGCGGTTTCTGATCAGCGACTTTGACGAAACGGGCGCGCCGGCTTAATTAGTACCGAAGTAGCAATTGTAACAGTGTAAACTTAATTGTCGAGTCAGCGCGTATTTTTGAGTTTTTATTTCGTTTACTGAATATGTGCAGAATAAACCCAGCCACTTTATATGTATACATCATTTTGTCACTGTCGAAGAATCTCTATATGCATCAAAGCTTACAATACAGTCGATTGATTGATTATTCGATCTCCCTTTTGGAGAATCAATAATGTAAAAGCAGAGTCTAGTTAATCGATAATTGCTTCAACTAGTTGCTTTAATTGCCCTGGTTTCAATCCTCCACAATGACACAAGCGTACGTATACGAGAGTTGGTGTTCCAAGTTTCAACTGAAGTGCCAATCAACTCTCTGCGGGCGTACCATATGGCCCATAAAAACGCCCACAATTATGAGCAAGAATTCTCATGAGATGCAGAGGCAGGTACGTGGACCATTTTCTAATGCCGTACAGGCGAGACGAACCAACGAGAGCGATCAGAAATGCAGTAAAATGAAATGAAATGCGCTAGACAGGTGGAGAGTGACCCACCAACGTACCTACGAGCGGGAGTTGGGAGTGCCATTCGGCAGCGCGTCACGTCGTCCCCGTGTGTACGTACGCACTATTACTCTATCACCAACGGGAACAACAAGAGCTAGCGAGTCGACCTGCTGCACGCGAGGCCACGAGGAAAAGAAAAAAACGACGAGCGAGCGCGCGCTCGTTCACGGGTCACAACCTGATGATGTACTACCGTGTGCAGCTCGATCGATCGGAGAGCTGAAGGTGACCGTTGCCGAACACCCGACATCAATCATCGCTCCGCGACGACGACGTAGCTGAGCGCCCGAACAATGTACTCCTCTATCATGGGTTTTTTATGAGCCGGAAAAATCCCGCCGCACCCACCGACACCGGCCGGCGACACCGCGGCTGAAACACTGAAACCGACGTGCGCGCAGCCGCGCGGAGCGGAGCGGACAAGGGAGGGGCCTTTCGCTTCACTGCGAGGCCGGTGAGACGTCGACGACCCTCGCGGGCGGGCCGGGCCATGAGCGAGTGACGATGTGATGTGGTGGTTTGGGCCAACAAATGGAGTAACGGGCCGAAGGATGGACTCGGCTGTAGCAGAACATGCAGGCTTGCATTCGGAGCAAATGGAGAAACGGGCCGAAGCATCCCAAGATAGCTACTTGTAGGAAGCTGATGATCCGAGGAATGAGTCCACCCGATGTCCCCCAACTTGAGGTCAAGTTCCAATCTCATCCTTCATCCATGAAACCAGATAAAACTAGCGTAGATAATGTCCCTACTTATTCCGGTTTTGACTGTCATAACGCCTATACGGCAATTTGACCTACTTCCTCCATTTGACGATATAGCTATCTTAGGACTGATGAAACATTTTCTAGTCCAATGTATTTGAACTGAAGTTCTTTTCTGATACATTAAACTAGAAAATGTCACGTACTCACGTCCGGTCCAAGGTAACTATATTTTAAGATGGAGGTAGTAGTTTCTAGGTGACATGTCACTAAAAAAATATAAATAATACACGGACACATGTACAAGTCTCTCATTATACATGGCACATACAAAAATAATAAATAAGTATGTCACCTTCTCTCTACCCCTCTTTCCTTGCTCCATGCATCTACCCGACGAGAGAAGTAGTGGTTGCGACAGTCGGCGGCTAGAGTAGGACACGACGATGAGCGGCCTAGCCCAAGGCTGATTCCCCCACAGTGGCGAGAAGGGGAGGTAGAGCTCGCTAGGGGCCAGTCCCGAGAATGCCAAAGTTGTGTTGATCGCGCTCTCGCCGTAGCCAGTTGTCGCCGATAACAAAGGAGCCCGAGGCTCACAACAACGTCTTCTCAAGGAGCAACTGAGGGAGGGATGTATTCAGCTATCCCTCTTTTTCCCACACCAACGTAAAAGCTTCCCACTGCATTGAGACGTCGGTGATCTCGATCTTCGCCATGAAATTGCAAACGAGGTTATGTCGCATTAAGAAGTTGCTACTCACCACATTGGAAAACCATAGCAGTAGCCCGGATAGACCAGTGGAGGGGTTCCTGAGAGTCGGTGGCATGTAGATCTGCATGAACCGGTGACAGAGACGATAGGCAAAGGTGGCCGGCGTGGTGGAGAAGATCGGTCGAAGATGAAGTGGTGTGGAACAGATTGGGAGGGTGGGCACCACGAGGTTGTTAGCTCCTAGACAACAGCATGGAGGTGGAGGGCGGTGGCGCTTGTCATTGAAATGGGAACCAGTGTCCCCATCATTGGCTACTTGGGGCTTCACTAGACACGTCATCAAGAATTATACCTTTGGGTTAACAACTTTTTTTTTGAGTAGGACTTTGGGTTAACAACTGTGAAAGAATCATTGGCGCTAGCGAGCAAAAGTGGTGTGGACCTCTGGTTGACCATAATCTATAGTTCTTGATGACGTGTCTTGTGTTGCCCCAAGTAGCCAATGACGTGGATCCGGTTCCCATTCCACCAACGGTGTTTGTGGGGAGGAGAGAGAAGATGGTGATGAGAGAGGGGAAACTGGAGCCGGAGGAAAAAGATCTGTGGTGGCATCTTGCATATGAGGCCCACACATTATTTGTTTTCTTTTCTAACTGAAATGCCAAGGAAAAACCAGGCTAATACTACTAGGGACTAAATTTACATCGATTTTGACGAGTCGGGGAAACCCTTTACCAGGTCTTGCATTTAAGGGATGCGAATGAAGCTCGACCTTTAGTTCATAGACCTAAAGTGAACTTATTCCATGATGAAATTTAGTCATTTTTTTGCCGATGGGCCTGTGGCCCATGGATGAATTGCGAAGTAGAGGAAATACAATCCGCTTCAGCGAGCGGCAGTAGGCAGTAGCTCGGTCATTCCGGTGTCTGTACCTACCGTCATCAGGGGGAAGCGAACGGCGGTGGCCAGGAAGCTGGGAAATGCGCAGAAGAGATAGAGAAGGGGTGGGGGCGGCCGGGCGGGGGAGCAGGGTAGCGCCAACGCCGGTGAACGGCAAAAGATCGGTGATAATGTTCACGAAAGCTGTAAGGAAATTTTGAAACCAAACGGCCCTACGCAGATACTCTAATTAGGCAAACTCATCCTTTTGAAGTGTAGTGAGAATTATACTATATGCAGAAGCCGGCCGCTCTTTCAGGAATTCAGGCTTGCCTTGGGATTGCCAAATAATATTTCTTCTGGGTCACACACATAAAGCTCAGACGGAGCATGCTATCATGCTCTTCTGTTCTTACAACGTGAAACAGATTAAAGCTGTATCTACTCTGCTAGGTACTCCAGCTCTTACTATCTCTCCCCTTCATCTTTTTTGACCAGTCCACATTCTTAGTTCCATGCAAAAACAACTTGATAAATGATTTGTTTTCCCCTTTTTTTTTCATGTTTCTACCGAAGAAAGACGTTTCCAAAAGAAGGTGAAAAGGAGAAAAAAAAAGAGAGATAAAGAGAGAAATGCATGTCATGATATATGTGTGTTGATCCATACTTTTTCTGCCATGTACGTAGCTAGGCATATGGCTCCGAGTAGAACATGATGGACCTCGTATGTTAAAGAGATCAAAGGCTCAAAGTTCTCTGTATCCTTGGATCCCCAACTAGCTACATATGTAGCCAGCTACTGTACACATCTTTTTGTGTATACATATATAGGAGTAGCTAGGTTTTTTCCATGCATACACGCCAATACGCCATGCTACGTACCAAGTAGTAGCTGAGCGGGAGTAAGCTTTAATTTGCAGGATCCAAGAACTGGATGTACACCAGTGTACGCACAGCTTAGGCCCTGTTTAGATCCCACGCTAAGGTTGCGTTCATTTGTGTGTGCTCGAAGAATTGGTAAATTGGAATAGTAGTGCACGTAAAACGAGAAACATCATTAATACTTGATTAAATAAGTATTAACTATTTTAAAATTAAAAAATATATTAATTTGATTTTTGTAAACAACTTTCGTGTAGAAATTTTTTCCAAAATACACACCGTTTGGTAGTTCGGGAAGCATGCGTACGAAAAAAAAGGAAAAACATCGTGCTGAGTTGCCGTTACTGTTTTTTCATGAGACAAATGAACGCATCCTAAAACTTTACACCCTGTCATATCGAATGTTTGGACATATACATGGAGTATTAAACATAGGATAAAAATAATTAATTAGACAGATTGTATGTATTTTGCGAGACAAATTTTTTAAGCATAATTAGTCAGTGATTAAACAATGTCATGCTACATTAAACATGTGCTAATAATGGATTAATTAGTCAAAAAAATCGTCTCGCAATTTATATCCCATGAAACACTACTTCCGACATCCCATGAAATATCCGATGTGACACGCCAAAACTTTACACCCATGGATCTAAACACATCCTTATTCTCGTCGTAATTGGTCAGGCAGCTGATGAATATAGGTACTACGTACATATTCAAACTTGGGCGCTCTCTATAATATATCGACCACTTTACGTATTGTTCTTAACGATATATCCTTGGGCTGATCAATTTTTTTAAAATATCCATAGCACCCTTATAAATATACAAGTTCAATATTTGATTTCTCCCTCTAGAAGCATCAAGAAATTATGAAAAATTCATTGTAGCCTCATTACACAAGTAGAAGTTTATTTTTGCAATATTTTTATTATATTGTGTATGTAAAGGGATGGATAGATCTACTTTTCCACAAAAATTGAAATGCAATTTTCTTAAACTTATACACAAATTTCCATATTGTGTAAGGGTGCTATAGTAAAATTTTCACTATTTTCTAATGCTTCCAAAGGGAGAAATTAACTATTAACCTAGTATGTGTATAAGGGTATCTTGGGTATTTCTGAAAGATATGCTCGTCCCAATGGCATATTGTAGAAAAATAGGTAAAGGGGCTGGTAGAGAGTGACAATGTCGATAGTAGATTATTGAACTAGGACAAACTCAGTGGCGTAGAATAGGTTCTCTCGCGAAAAAAACGACCTCCTAAGAGGACTCAAACCTAGCAACATAATATCTTTGTTGCACTTGCACATGGCTGTTAACTTTTATTCATGGGCTGGGCAATCAAGCGATGGAATTATTTTTACATGAATATCCCATAAAACGATGGTAATACTGCAGCTATCAAACAAAACTTTTGTTCGCCTTTACCAGTCGAACTAGGACTGGAGGTGCCCTCAGGCAACCTCGCTTTCCTTTTTCCTTATATGCAATACGTATGGTAACATAATTTAGCATGCGGCTTTGAGGCCAAATTTAAAAACCAGCTGAGAAGTCTTCCACCTCTCCCATTTCCATCATGGGAGATAGGTATTCCAAGGTCGTTCCAATGATTGTTTAGGCCAAGATAATACAACCAAAGCAATGAGAAATGATTAGTAAATTTTATAAAACAATGTATAATATGGCTTTCAAATCAAGATAATATGACCAAAGCAACGAGAAATAAAGAGTAAATTTCATAAAACACATAAACTTTAACCAAGCTATTGTTGAACTAGATATTTTAAACTTTGTAACACAAAACTATATATTTTTTAAGTAAATGGCACAGATTATGTCTGTTCCATAGCATAACGTAGGAGTAAAAATTATTTACAAGTGTAAACTATTAAAATAACAAGGACAAAGATGCACTGGAACTCTATGCGATCTTGGTAGTTGGTCGTCGGGAACTCTATGCGTTGGAATACCCTTTGGTTGTCTTATTCTAAATCTCCCAGTTGACCAAGGGAAGTAGTGATCGAGTGCCTTGTTTAGCAACAAATTTACACCACAATACATGTATTCGAGTTTTTGACCAATTACCCGAACTAGAGAGTAGCTAAAAATATATTGATCACCAAGCCACAGAGTAACTAAAAATATATTGATCACCACCACCACAATATATAACATAGCTCCATCTTAACGAAGCTCATTATACGCCATGTCCAACCGCACCAATGCCATGATCTTCTAAAACCGAAGTTAACAGAAACTCGAAAACTCAACAAAACAAACAAAAGGAAAATCTAATTAACTAGACGTGGAAATAGCTAGCTACTCTAGCTGTTCATCGGAAGGCCCCTCTGATAAACACATGGATCCTTCACGTGCACTACTGTTTTACAGGTCTTCCTGCCTTCTGAAGAGCAACGCCCGGTCGACCGCCGTGAGCAGACAGACATCGCCGGACTTGAGCTCATCTGCTTGATCACTCTCCATGTCAATGTTCAAATCAAAGCAAGACGAGGCGCCGACGCCTTCGATTTCTTTGCGATCATGATCACTCGTCTGCCCCTCTTTTGCCTCATCCTCTTTCTCCACCTTCATCTTCTTGCTCAGCGGCGAGCCAGCTCTGGACCTCGCCTCGAAGCTCTCGCAACTCAGGATGATAATGGCATCACCCACGCCGACCTCATCACCCGTCTGGCTGCGTAGAACCCCTCTGTCAATGGCCTCCTTGATGCCAACCTGCCAGCTATGGTCACCCTGCTCGACGTCCTCGACGAAGATGACACGGTGCGGATTCTCCGAGACGGCGTCGTAGAGACGCTCCAGGCAGGCATTGCTCGCCGTTGACGTCATCGTCTTCGGCCGTTTACTCCGGTGGTGCTCCTCCGTGGAGCCCGACGCCGACGGCGAAGAGGCGGCACCGAGCTTGACGGAGAGGAGGCTCTTGCGTGACCCGAACACGAGGTTGGCGAGCTCTCTCGCCACCCTCTCCTTGCCGTGCGCGTCGCCTCCGAGGAAGAAGAGCCACGTCTCCTCCTTCGCCTCCGTCGACCTCGACTTGTCACGCCTCTTCGCGATCCCCGACCGGCATTGGAGCACGGCGCTCGCCACCTCTGGCACGATCTCCTTCTGCCACGGCACCTCCTTCTCCAGCGCGGCGCAGAGCAGCTTCAGGTTCTCGGCGTTGAGCTCCTTGAACCTTGAACGGCACTCCACCTCGACGGAGCCGTTCGACGCGCCGGAGTCGTTCGACCTGTTGTTGGCGTTCTTGTCGGAGGAGGAGTTGGCGCCGGACTCGCGCTTGGGCTTCGTCCATGGGTGCTTGGCGTCGAGGTCGGCGAGAAGCCACGATTGGCGAGGCTGGTTGTGAGTGTGGCCGTGCTCGTAGGAGGAGATTGAGGACGCCGGCGACACCGGCGCCGAGAAATGCAGCGTCATCCGCTGCGACGGCTTGGCGCCGCAGATTGAGCCCCATGTCTTGCCAAGATCGGTGAAATGAGTGGACTCCTAGCAGGAGAAAAAAATACATTTTAGTAATGACTTGATTAATTATTCGATTAAGATAGAAACTGATTAATTAGCATATGATGTGTGTATGATTGAGTTATAGTATTCGAGTGGCACCTGCTGCTGGTCGCGGCAATGCTGAAGCCAGGAAGGGAGGCTTGAGGATGACACGAAGGAGCGCGGCAGTGACGCCTTGGTGTCATGCGTGGTCGCGGCGGAGCAATCGCCACAGCATCGGGAGATGAGGTGGCTGCTGCCGCCCAAAAGCGGCCAGCAAGACACCGGTCCGTTCCCATCCGTGTCAGGGCTCGCTTTCATGGACTGATTGACTGTGCCTAGCGCGCTGCAGAAGGAATAACAAAACGGAATGAGATTATATTCCACTGTCACCTCACCGATCGACAGCTAGTTCACTCTGTCTCTGCCGGTGTACCTCTGAATTTAATTGTATCGATCGATCATGCTCTAATAAATGTTCAAATAATGTGATATCACATTGTAATCTAGGAAGAAAAGAGCGAGAAAAGGTTGGGGGAGAAATGTGCAAGATGCCAAGATCCAAACTAACAAAAGAGAATGTGAGAAGCTGAAAGCACGCAAAAGACGCAAACGCTTTCGGCCCTCATGGTACAGATGCTGCTACTGCTTTCTCAGAATCTCAGTAACGATTTGAACGAATGGTCAGAGAGGCCAGACATTTCGCTTCTGCAGGGTGGCGAACTGGTGCGATTCGATTTAATTTACCTGTCGTCGAAGGCGCAGGTGGTGGTGAGGCTCAGCGCGAGGCTGCCGGCGGGCACGGCCAGAGTCTGGAACCCCCACATGCTCTCCAGCGACGGCTGCCCCGCCCTGCACTTCATGTACGTCTGGTACGTCCCGAACCCAACCACCCACATCCCACCGTTGCCGCCGCACGTCGACGCCAGCGCGCGCACCTCGTTGACCACGTGCTCCACGGAGCAGTAGTATCCGCCACCCCCGCCACTCCTCGTGCTATGGCCGGCCCAGTACTCCGCGGCCCACTTGAGGTCCTCGACGACGAGGAGCACGGCCTGCTGCGCACGGCTAGGAGCCTTGACGACGCACCGGAGCTCGGCGAGACGCCTCTCCGCCTCCTCCCTCGGCATGTCGCGGAACGACGACACGCGCAGGCTCACCACCTGCGCGCCACGCAGCGCGTCGTGGTTTCTCGTCGAGACGATGTCTCCCCTCTTGACCCTGTCCACGGCTGCCCGCACCGTGGCCTCCGCGGCTGCCGTGCTCTCGGCGACGACGACGAATCTCCGCTTGTTGTTGTTGTTGTTGTTGTGGCCGCACGGCCGGGCAAGGCAGTCGAGCACAGCGGCGACGTCCTCGTCGCGGGCGGCCGGGTGGTGGTGGTGGTGGTGGTCGAGCAGTGGAAGCTTGCTGCTGGCTTTGATCTCGGGTGAGTTGGTGGTGCTAGGGTTAGGGTTTTGGTTGGGAGGAGCACTGGTGGCGGCGGTGGTGGTGGTGGTGCAGACGGCCTGCTCGACGTTGGATTTGACCTGGGTGCTGGAGAAGCCGGCCTCGCGCATGACGCGGCTGACGCTGGGGTCGTCGAGGATGGAGACGACGAGCTGCTCAAGCTCGATCTTGACGGCGAGCACCGGCTGCTGCTGGGTCTCCACCGACCCTCGTCGCTGGTGCGCCTGCGCGCGCTTGAACGCCGCCACGAGCGCGTTCGACAGCGACGGCGGGTAGTAGTGATGGTGGTGGCCGTGGCCGTGGCCGCCGAGCAGTGGCGACGATGCGACGGCGGCGGAGGCGGGGAGGCGGTTGAGGGCCACGTTGAAGCAGAGCTCGAGCGCCTTGCACTGCAGCGGGTGGGAGTGCGAGCGTAGGCACGCCGCGCGGAGGAGCCCCGACGGCGGCGCCAGCATCGCGCTCGCCACGTGAAGCGGCGTCACCTGCGCGTTGCCCCTCCGCCGCGCCAGGCTCACAGCCTGCTTCACCACGGCGGCCGCCTCCGCCGTCAGCGCCTGCTGCACCGTGCACCCCCCGGCCCTCATCACAGCCACCAGGCCAGCTACTACGTACGACAGACCTAGCAAGCTAGCTAGCTATCGATTTGATGTAGCAACGGTAGTGTGAGAAAGGGGATGGAATGAGATGTGCAGAGATATAGAAGGGACTAGCTCACTGCTGCTTCAGCTGCAGCCTGCAAATGGTGGATGTAGTGCTGCTTTATATGTTGGTGAATGTTCATCTTTTGAGTAGCTAGATAGGAGGGTTGGAGGTACTGAGGTTGAAGGAAGGACATTATGGTGTGGATTTGTGCTTTTCTTGTTAGGGAGGGCTGCATAGTTCTCTCTCTTTCTCCTTGAGCTAATTTTAGGGTCCAAAGTGGATTTTGTGGTGGGAAAGAAAAAGTGGCTAGGTAGAATGCATGTGCTGACAAAGCAGATACAAAGGTCCCCCAGCTTTCCCCTCTATCTCTCTCAAGTCTCAAGTTTCAAGCAAGCCTCCCACATTCTCTCATGCAGCAGAGGGTAGCTAGCTAGGAGATCATATGGATGTGTACAGTATCTTTGTGACTAGTCTTCTCTGTATATGATCAGCTGCCTCTAAAGAATGACCTGAGCTAAATTCTATGCGTTTCTGCATCAAAGTGCGCAAACACTGGCGACCATAAAATTTAGAACCTGATCTAGAAGGATTTGGAGAAGTGACAAGTGTTCATTGGTTATTGGAGTAGGCACGGTGCCTTAGTAACGATATTTTTCAAGAGCAATTGTTTCATGTAACAAATTACTAAGCAGTAAAGCGTGAATAGAAGGTAAACATGATGTCATAACCCCTTAAAAATTTTAGTGTTCCATAGCGTGTCCATTTTCTCACGGGAAAATTCATACTCCGTAGCAAGCAGCACAATTAACACATAACCATGTTGGTGAGTTGTCACTGTAATCATCATATATAGTTGTGGAATCTTCTTTTTAAAAATCTTTATGCAACTAGCTAGTAAAATGGCAAATGGAAGAATCCATTTATACGGTGCGATACTATATTTAGTAATAATAAATAAACCTTTTGTGCAACTCTTACCTGAGAATTTATGCCTTCCCTATCTCTCCATGGCTCCATGCGTGTCACCATTATGTAGACACGAATACATCTCCCACCAAACCTATTAGTACAAACAAAACGAAACAAAAAGAACGATCCATAACAAAACTACAAGTAACCGCTTTTGCCACTTATCTTTTGCAACTTATGTCTCCTTTTCTCATCAACATTGTTTATAGATGTATTCCCAAGTGGGACAGGTTACCCTATCTCATACCTTCTCTTCCCTTTCCTCATCAGTATAATATCTAAATTTATACCATAACTTCATTATGCCCCAATTGGTCACATGTATCATGAGAAAATGATCATATGTGTGTCAAGCGATATTCATGAGAAAATGATGAGATACAAGAAACAATGGCCTGAATAATTGTTGGTAAACCGAACTATTGCCGCAGGTTTCTAGATGAGAACTGAATTGACCCCAAACAACATAATGAAGTGATACGACATATATGTACAGTTCCATCACATATATACATATATAGAAGCACATCTAGGATCCATCTAAACAGCCACTAGCTGAAAATACATCAAATTGAAAAGATGCATGTAATGCAACACAGGTAGTCCGCATATCCTTTATTTTAAGAGAGAGCAATCAATATATTCATCATGAAGGAAGTACACACATACTTTTATACCTGTTCACTGCTCATCGTATACTGATACGATTGATCACATTAGAAACAGGAAATGGGGTTGATGTTGCAATGATGACGATACAACATATGATGCTTTATGTGATCGATACGATCTGATGTGGCCTGCAGTGACCTCTCATCTTTTAAGAGGACCCATTTAAATTGGTTTTCTTTTCTGAGAGAGAGATCTTTGTGCCCTAAAAGAATCGGGAACTGTGTACGGCCTCTTTCTCTCTAGACTCAAAGTATATGGAATAAAGTGTCCCCTTATTGCCCATATGCTCTCTGTAGACTGTCTGTATGTGTGTATGCATGGAAATGTTACAATCGATCACAATTACTAGGAGCAGTAGTACATAAAACAGCCACATGCTGTTCAGCAAAGCCGGGGCTTTTCAGCATTCTTGTTCCCCAAAAAGCAGACTGCATTACTAGACACAAAAATTGACACATTAATTCACTCATTAAGTTTAAGGCTTTAAGCAACTGCTGAAGGTTCAGTGCCAATGTGCAAAATGTACGATCAAAGAAAAGGTTGAGCTACGGTTGATAGGCCATAGAAGAATGAACAAAGCAATCATATATAGGTAAAACTTTCGTATATGCATTATCAGCGTTTCAAAAATTTAGGCTGGAAAATAGACTCTAAATTCAATTTTAAAAATTCAAATTTTGGTTGTGGCTGATAAGGTCTATAAGCAAACAACAAAATGACAAATGTCTACTACTTAGATGGCAAAGATAGCACTGATCAATATCAACATTAATATATCTGAATTATTAGTTGCAAGCTTATTGATATTTAACCATTTAATATCGTTAACTGTGGTACTGCAGTGTTACTACAAGCAGAATTAACTGTCAGGCAAAAGCCAAAGTATGTAATAAAGCACGTTTACAGCATCATTGACCGGTCATTACTGCGTGCATTTGCATCAAAAGTCGTGCAAGAACATAGTTCTTTATGGGGATACGAACGGGGAAAAGAGATTGATTAAACAGCCAGCCAAAACAAAGTGTGGAAAATGACTTCCCCCTCACGCCTTCCCAACAGATCTCTATTCATTTCTCAGTCATCTTCTATGAGATAGTGAATTGCAATGGTGTATGTATGTGCCTCTTCACAACCATCAGAGATGGGCCTCGCATTATTATCGTTCATATATTCATTAAACCAATATATAGTGACTACTCCAAAACCAATATATAGTTTCTGCATAGATAAACTTTCACCTTCTTTCTAGGATTCTGGCATCAAACGTGTTACGCGCTATGTATTCAAAGCACGGTCTGTTCAAACTAATCTGAGGCAGTGGTAAGTGGTCAGTCAAATAAAGCTTTGGTCACATATGGCCCAAAAGGGGAGGAAAAGGCCAAGCCCTAATCATCACAAAGCCATTGCCCCAAAAGGAGCGCTTCAAGGAGGAAAGTATATACACAGTTTGAGGATCGACCCCAGAACAGAGAGGAGCAAAATACCGCAAAAGAAAACACAAAGAGGAAAGCAGAAAAGAAACCCTAATCACTGCATACTCTTCTTTTGATCCTTTCTTTCCTTTTCTTTTTCTTTCTCTAGTTACATAATCGAAGCGGCAGTTAGGTTGCTGTATAGATCTGTGCATGGCAAAGGAGGAGTGTGGTGTGCCGAGGAATTAAAACAAACACCAAGTATTGTGTTGCTGCAAGCAGCTTTTTAAAGTGGAGCAAGAGGGGATGCTAAAAAGTGCATGAGTGGCATTATCTGCAGAAAAGCTTCCCAATTTTAATATCTCTGGCGCACTGGTAATGGGTGCAGCACAGAAGCTGCGGCAGGAGCACCATACTACCACTCCAGACCTCCAAGGTGATGGAAAAGTGCCCGTGGTTCTGCCAGTGCAATTATATGCGTGGGTTGGGACATATAGTACCAGTGCTGCTATTTTCTTGATTTATTCACCTTCTATGAGATTGGTGAATACGTGCGTGCCACAGGCCACGGTGCCACTGATCAATTTATTGAGATAAGAACAGGGGTATTGTGTTTATTAAAAAAGCAGTTATTGTAAAGTTTAGTGAAAGGAGTACTCTTAAACCATACTGGTTTGGAGCGGCAGAAATCCGGTGATGATGATTGCTTCCAGCCCTGTGTTTGTCCACTCTCTGCCTGGAGTTCATTTATAATTTCCGCAACTTTATTTTTTCATGGCTTCCTGTTAAAAGGAAGCAGTTGCATATGAGCAAAAGCTTATTTTCAAAAGTTAGAACATTGATCAGATATGTGTATTCAACATGCAAAAGATACAAGAACAGTGGGAAGAAAAAAAAAAGAAACAGGTGATACTTACAGTAAGAGTTAAGAAACATATGGGCCAGGATGTCCATGCCATCCTGGGCTGGCATACTGGGCTGTCCTGAAGAGCTCAAAATGGATGGTTTATTGTTCCACTTTATAATCCATGTGCTTGCCATTTACATTGAAACACTTCGAGGTACGAACAAACAAGAACATTTTTCCAAACATTACACAGCTTCAAGTAACATCTGGTATAAAGGCTTACCTTGCTTTTTTTTTTTAAACATGACTATAGATTATTTTTCAATGGTGGATTTTTCCTTTCTAAATGGGAGCAGGATAAGTCCAAAAATGTAACACAAAAATTCCTTATTTGCAGAAAAGGGCAGCATAGATAGTCAATGTGTGCACATAACTGCAATTCTGATCATAAGAGCAATGTGTGAACCAGCAAAGACTATTGCAAAACTTGACAATCAATGTCAAGGAAATGTCTAAATAGCAGCGAAGTACTCCTTGCTGCCCTTGGGGTCTGGCTTCATTGACTTTTCCCCAGGCTTCCATCCCGCTGGGCAAACCTCGTCTGGGTTTTCTTGGACATACTGCAGGGCCTGTCACCATAGAAAAATATATGAACTTGCAAACTTGCATTTTTTTTTTCCTTCCATCAGACTTTGTTATTTGCCGTTAATACTCTAGTATGAGCAAATTTTGATGTTATAGACACTAGACTATGCTAAGTTTGTGACAAAAAATGGCAAGCTGCTGTATACTGAAAGGGAATGCATAAAGTTTGCAGATGCCATTGTATTATCTTGCTATTCTACCTGAAGGGTTCTCAGGGTCTCATCCACACTACGTCCAATAGCAAGGTTGTTAATAGTAGAATGTTGAATCACACCCTCCTTGTCAATGATGAATAATCCTCTCAGAGCAATACCCTGACAGCAGAAAATATAAATTCTTATGAGATTGGAAACAAGGAAATAAATGAGAAAAATAAATTATCCAGCAGAAAGAAGGATACAAACAAAAGACCAGCAAACGGTCATAACTGTGGTATACCTGATCAGGGATCAGCACACCAAAAGACTTTGAGATTGATTTGGTGACATCAGAAATCAGCGGGTATTTTAGATCACCAAGCCCACCAGATTTCCTGTCTGTCTGGACCCACGCAAGATGGGAAAACTACAAATAAAAAGCATTTCAAAAGTCAAATCAGTATGATACACTAATTAATCATTGGTTGTCGCTACTTTACTTATAGTCGATAGTGTAACAATGAATTATAAGACCAAAAACTGAAATACTTAATATGGAGCAGAAAGAAATAAGAGAGGAAAATAAAATGAAATAACAGTATTTCCTGTAAACCAGGCACTGTAATAGTAGCAAAATTATTACTTTTTTATTGGATATATTTTGTGATAACTATTTGAGTATGCAATGAATCTCCTTGCCAAAAGCAAACCAGAATATTAAGATGTTACATCAGTTTCATTTATCAAAGCTTTTTTTAGATAACTTAATTGAACATTTATACCGCTATTCTCTTATTATTGGTGAGCAACTGAGCAACAATTTTTACTTCTATTCAATATTTCCATAAGGCATATTAGATGCCATACATTTCACTACAATACAAGATGAAAGTGCAACATTGTGGCATTCTAATCTTAGCACTTATGGCCCTATGCAAGAGAGTACTAAAACACACTACCTCCTTTTGAATGCAGGATTAGAAAAACACAGGAATAGAAAAAATATAGAAATAGGGCAGGAATCCACTTGTAAAACAAAGGATTGGAAATCATAGGAATCTTGTAGGAATATGCATTTGGAAGGAGAGTAGGAAAACTGGAGGAAAATTTAACCATAGAACGAACAACAATGTGTTTAGTGCATATAATCTAGCAATTAATAAACACTCGTCCCATACATTCACTGACATCTCATTTGGAACAAGACACCAGAGGTGCTTAGCTTGTCTAATTGCCTCGAGCTTCGCAAAGGAAATAAAACAAGAGCTTGGACTCAATGGAATATTTCCTTCGTTTCCCTCTGAAAGAGGCATCAAAGGAATGTTTCCTTTACTTTTCCTGCGAGTGATTCCTACCATCCAAAGGATGCTACAGGACATGAATCTACAGGAAGTTGAATTCTTTACTTTTCCTACATTTTCCCTCCAATCCAAAGGAGGAACATTCAAAATGTTAAGACCAAATAAAATATTCATTCATGTAAGAGAAACGCTCTATATTTAGCAAGTAGAGTACAATATTAATTTTTAAGGCATGCAAGAGACCAACAAACACTGTTACAAAATCAGCTATATGTCCAGATGGTATGTAAATTTGATATTCTCAATACAGCAGAGCAACAAAACAAGTAATGGTAGAGTTCCACTACTCATTTATGCAATGTGCAGTATAACCATAATAACATGGAAAGTCATGCGGATAAAAGGTAGCATACCACACTATCGATTGAAACACCGAGAACTTCAGTATTTATCTTCTCAAACTCTTCATATCTGTCGCTGAAAGCAGTGATCTCTGCAAAGCTTATAAACATGCATTTAGGCTTTAGGAATGCAAAACATCCTGAAAAAAAAACAAGGCATTTCAGTCACAGAGCACAAAAAGTTTAAGCACCTGTTGGACAGACGAATGTGAAGTCGAGGGGGTAGAAGAACAGAATCACGTATTTTTTGCCAATGTACTCAGACAGCTTGACCTGCATATAGAGATTGATACCATCAACAAAGATATCAATCACAAGACGATAAACCCCACAGCTGCTACATCAAATAAACTCTACAGAGCACTGCTCCGGTGGTCTCTACTACTACTACTAGTAAAAATAATCTAAACTGTTCATATGAGAATATTCTTCTATATTTCTACTACTATTAACTGCGATGGCGGTAAAAATCAATCCAATCCTTTGATTAAAATAGATTACAGTCTAGATTGAATAGAGACCACCAGAGTGAGGCTCGTGAAATTTAACATTAATCTAGGCTACCAATCGAATAGGCCAATGTGGCACAATTATTCCACTATGTTGAATTGCACTGCCGTGATAAGGCACAATGCAGCTGTTACCGCCATACATTGATGAACTCCTGGTCGAACACCGCCTCCGCCTCGAAATCCGGCGCCTTGTTCCCGACCAACGGCAGGTCCCCCTGCAAACGCAGGCACGCGTCCCCGATTCAAACCCAGCTTCAACAAAGCACCAGCACCAAAATTCAAAACATCAAATCGCGCCGAACCTCGCCTCCGGCCCAGGCGACGAAGCTGCGGGCCCTGGCCGATCTCGAGCCGGCGGCGGCGGCGGCGAGGCGGAGCGACTTCCCGGCGGAGAAGGAGCGGGGGAACGGCAGGGACGGCTGCGGCGCCGCGGAGACGGACACCTTCCGGGAGGCGAGAGGCGCCGCGGCCGAGGGCACGGTTGTGGCGGAGAAGGCGCACGCCATGGCGGTGGCTGACGAGGTTGAGGTGGGAGGTCGAGGCGGGGGATGTGGGGATTTGGTGGTGAGAAGAGAAGGTAGATAGGGTTTGCGAAATGGAGGAAGAGGTTTAAATGGGTGACGTGGCACTCTGTCAGTGGCCCGTCCAGTGCCACGTGGATTGGGCGGTTTTGGTCCAGCTAGGCTCTTCGGCCAGGGGTTCTGGATGCTTCGACTGTGTTACAACACAATTAACATGTGATCAATTGAGAATTAATTTAACTTCCTCTCTAACTTCCTCCTCTAACTTCTCTTGTAACTTCTCTTGTAATTGGCCTATAAATAGACCACTACTGTACACTAAAGAGACTAATGAAATTCACTTTTCACTTCTACTCTCTACTGTTCATCTCTGCAATGAATTAGTTTAAACACGTTATCAACACTTTGCCTACACTGAACGAGAGGCAATTTACAGGCAGTTTATCACTGTTCATCACTTGTTCTTCACTGGATTGGAGGCCAAGAACATCCAGAAAGGAGAAGGGGAGATCGGGAGATCACCAAGGAAGGAGGAGATCACTCACCGCCAGGTTAAGATGGATCACTGCAACCACCACCGCGCTGCAATGCGTGGTGTTTTCGCTTCCATCGATGCCCTCGATCGTTCTCTGCAGCGTCTTGTCGCTCCTCGCCGGGTGCACACCGG
>CM002482.1:10873952-10885101 GCA_000325765.3 Leersia perrieri | reverse complement strand
TCCGCCTTCCTCGCCGGAACCCTAGCCCTCGTCGGACGCGTCTTCGGGGTTGATCGCCGATTGAGACCTAGGTCTGGCTCCGGCGGATCGGAGGAGGCCCCCACCCCCGACGTCGGCGACCATGGCAGGAGGCGGCCGTGCGCCGGCCGCGCAGCATATCGTCCAGTCGGTGCAGCGGTCCGTGCCGATGCCGCCGGCGCGGATGCGCTTCGCGGCCCCCGGCGATTATCACCGATTCCCCCTTCCGCCGTCCCCCGCCACAGCGTCGCGGGACGGCGGCGAGATGGAGGAGGGGATTGTCATCAAGTCACCCACACCCGTGAGTTGCCGTTTTGTGATTACTGAAGAGGTTTGACTGTACCGATTGATTGGCTTGTTTTTCTCGGGGCTGGTTTCGGTGCGGGTTTTGTGAGGTTTTGTGCGGTAAGAGAGTTGTTTTTCGTTGGAGTGTTGATGTAGGATTAGCATGTGGATTTGGGTCAATTTGTGGGTAGCTCATTACAATCGCCGAATACGTTAGGGGAAGATTACGAAGCCCTGTATCTATCAGTCGTCTTGTATCTACGGCAGATTTAATGTCTTTGTGTAGTGTTAATTCTCTTAAATTGAAGCGACTCATTTCAAATTTGAGAGTTGCACTGCATCGGCTTGGATAGTATGCATAATAATATTTGGTAGTTGGTACAACTTGTAAATGTGTTCATTGTTGTTCAACCTAGTTGCAAGTGGTTTGGAGGATAAGGATGTTTCTGTCATGCTTCTAAATCAAAGGACAGTTTAATGATGCCTGGGTTGCATATATTTGCTAGAAGTAGTGCCCATCTAGTCATCTCCAGGGCACTTGTTTGGAAACAGTTCTACTTAGCTCCAATTGAGAGTATGCTGGTCACTGGGGGATATCACATTGGGGCACTTTGCACCTTCGTGTGGTAATGTACAATACCGTTGTATTGGCAAACTGGTGTGCTGATGCAGAAACATGCATCACTTCACAGGATTATGCAATGGTAATGATCATAATTGGCAAAACCTTTCAGATGAAATCCCTATAAATATGGTTGTGCTAGTCTGTTAGCTTTTAGATTTATTCTAAAATCTTTGATGACCACCAATCATGACTATGTGGCAATTTTGCTGTAATTAGCCCCTTTATGATCATAATAGTTTCGCCCCTTTTATGAATACATGCTCCCTTTCGTGTACACAGCTGAAAAGAAAAACTCCATGTGGAGACAGTGAGGCTGCTATCTCAAGCGAACATACGATGACTAACCCGGGGCTTACTGAAGGAGATGGAAGTCCGCTTGTGACCAAAGATTCTAAAAAATCTGCTAAGACATACAAAACAATGGCTAAATCCAGCAAAGCTGGACCTCAGACGCCTATATCAAATGCAGGCAAGTAGAAACTTCCTCATCAGTGATATTGATGAAGGCAACATAATTTGTTTCTGACAGCGTTGTTCTGTGTTCTTTTATTCTTGTTTCCTGTGATTAATGGTTCAATGCATACAAATCGTGTATCTGCAGGTTCACCTGGAAATCCATCTACTCCTGCCAGTTCTTCCCGCTATGACAATTCATTAGGTGATCATAGCAGTCTATCACTTAGAACAATCTGCAATTGTGCATACCTAACTGCTAAATACTCCATCATTACGGATTTGTGGCGCTTTCTAGATGTAGTTACATTCTCTTGTTTGATGATACCTAACTGACAGCTATTCGTGTGAATATGTGATGTTTTTTTCAGGACTGTTGACCAAAAAATTCATTAATTTGCTCAAGCAAGCTCAAGATGGCATTCTAGATTTGAATGATGCTTCAAAGATATTAGATGTATGTTCCTCTCATTTAAACAGTCATTTCTTTTGTATCACCTTCATTACAGGTTTATATATGGTTTCCAACAAAACAGGTTCGGAAACGGCGGATATATGACATTACAAACGTCCTTGAAGGAACAGGTTTGATAGAAAAGAAGCTTAAAAACAGAATCCGTTGGAGGTACTCTTTGTCTTCTCCTTGTATGCTTGTATTCATGGTATGAGATACTAACCCTTATGACATCACAGGGGTTCAGATGACTCGGGAACTAACTTTGACAGTGATGTTTCATGTCTCCAGGTACTCGTCCCTGTAGTTTTCCCATTTACGCAATCATGTTGAAATCTGTATTCTCATGGCAAATTTATATGAATGTTTGTAAAATATCTGAATCTAAGTTGCCTATGGTGTTCTTGCAGACAGAAGTTGAAAATCTTTACATCCAAGAACAAGCTTTAGATAGAAGTATTAGGTTTGTAGCTTTTGGATGTTGCAAAATCTGAAAATTATTGACAGTAATTTCCTATGTTTCTATGCCATAAGAAATGAAAGCAATCTGACCTGATTTATAATTTCAGTGAGATAAAGGAAAAGATGGAGGAGTTAACTGAAGACGAAAGCAACCACAGGTAGTGACATTCATGTTGGTTGGACATGCTAGCATAACATTGTTTAATAATTTGAAAGTTTCACTTTGCACTAAGTAAGTTGACCTGAATGCCACTTTGCACCAAATTTTCTAAATACTTCGCCATCTTATAGCCATAACCCTCCCTGCTTGCTAGTTGCTCATACCAGACAATAGACATCTAGATCAACCACCATCTGACATCATAGACTTCTCAAGCACAAATTCCCATTATTTGTGAATATTCAATACTGCAGTGTGACAATGTGCTATTTTTTGCAACACTCGGCATTGTTTACCTGTTGCAAAGTATAATGTACTAATACTGTGTATCATTGTAGTGAGCCTTTTTTTTTTGTTTTTTCCGTTTTTAGGTGGCTATTTGTTACTGAAGACGACATCAAGGGACTGCCCTGCTTTCAGGTTTGTCTATGTAACTATAAAAAGTATGATATTATTCTTTTTTTAACAGAAAATTACAGGAACCGTAATGAATTAAAATCTGATGTAACTTATATGGCCTTTCTCATTATGCAGAATGAAGCACTAATCGCAATAAAAGGACCCCGCGGCACTACACTAGAAGTTCCAGATCCTGATGAGGTATAAGCACTATGACTTCTCCATACAAACATCATTTGATGCTTTGCTGCAACAATTTCATGAATTCTTTTTTTGGTTCCATAAGCAGGCTGGTGATTATGTCCAACGGAGATATAGAATAGTATTAAGGAGTACAATGGGTCCAATAGATCTTTACTTGGTTAGGTAATTCTTCATTCTTCTCTTAAAGCTTTTGCCTCAAAAGGAATTATCTGATGAACACCCTTATTATATTATCAGTCAATTTAAGAAAATGGAGGAACTGGGTGATACTGCGACACCTCCAAGGCATGCAAGTGTTCCAGAACCACCCTCCGTAGAAACAGAAGCTGAACAAAGCAGCAAGCAAAACATGTTTCTGAATGTTCAGCAGGATATTCAGAAAGCTCCAGAGCTTAATGCTTCACATGCCTTTAGAGGGATGAAGAAGATTACTCCTTCAGATGTTGATGTAAGTTATGTCTAAAAATAATTTGATGCAATTTAAATTTGAATTATATGGAGCTTATTTTTTGTATAAATAAATCCCTATGTAGGGTGACACCGTGACAGAACTCATGATCATGTAATTGCGCTAAATACAGCATCCCAATTCATGCATTTCAAAACTTCAATGCTGCATGCGCCTGAACTTCTCTTGTATCTTGATTATTTTATGCCACAGGAGATCCACCAGTTATGTTTAAATAATCAATGTTGCAGAAATTCACACACAGGCAACTTAGTATAGCAAAAGTGACAAAAATATCATTAATTTATTGATCATGTACTTCACACCATTCTTTTTTGAGATAATAAACAGCTAAGTTTCTGGACCAATAACAAAATGTGATAACCTTTTTTTAGTTGTTTGTCATCTTACGCTGCTATAGCATCCAGATAATAGCCAAATACTAATGTGCTAGACTCTGTAACTCATGGCTCTTCTACACTTTCAGGCTGATACTGATTACTGGCTTCTCACGGATGGCGATATCAGCATTACTGATATGTGGACAACAGCACGTATCCTTGATGAAACATAGTCATTGAGATATTTCTTTTTAAAATTTCTCATATAACTATAAGACCACAAGTTGCACCTTGCCTTGAACTTTGAAGTTCTTTAACATGATAAACAGCAGAAATGCAGTTGGATGATCAGATGGACATCAACGATTTCTTAGCTGTAGATATAAGCAGCACCCCATGTGCGCTCAACCAAACCGCTTGCTGCAGCGAGTGAACCTGCAGCTGCAGGCAACCATGGATAACTAGTAACTCAGTAAGGTTTTGCTGCTAGACTAGACGAACCGATGTGAGGTTATTTTGGAATGACTTGAATCCTTTTTGAATGGCTATTTTCCTCATGGGACTCGGGAGTCGGAGTCTGGTATTTGCTGTTGAGGTGCCTCTGCATCCTTTCTCAGAGAACAGGAAGAGCAGGCTAGCAGCGTGAATATATGTACATACTGAGGTAGGCATTTTTGTGGATCGGCCGGAATGGATAAAAAAATTGAGTCCCTTTGCCAATGATGGTCTATATGTACATAGAGGAGTATTTTTCTTATTTTCTAGCTCCCCTGAGTTTACTCAGGCTCTTCCACCCAGCTTAAGCTACTACTTGGTAAGGTCACCCTGTAAATATTTGGAGTAACATGTGTACAGTACATGAGCAACAAGTTTCATGCAGAAAATGTAAAAAGCTTCTCCAATGTTCTGGCTGTGTTCCTATGTTTAAAATATCAGTGTCTGAATCTGCACACAACATTCATTTCCGCTATTTTAATACGAGATACACTAGTTTATTACTCTGTTTCAACATGAGTTACAAAAATGCATTGCATTAGCAGATTTACTGGTAGCCCTCTACTTGAACATCTAACCTTACATTACATGCATATGATGCACATATATACTTCCATGATGTAGTGATTCACTATGAACAATCCACAAAAGATCAAAACAAATTCACGCTTTGGTGGCAGGCGCCTACTTGATCGATCGATGGATCGATCAGTCGCCCCCTTTCCTGATCTTCCCAATCCAGTTTGCCACGACCGGCGTCAGCGCCACCGTCGGCGGGAACCTGATCGGCGACGCCGCCTTGTGCGCCGCGTACGCCAGCGCGAACGTCCCCACCTTCCCTCCTGTCTCCCCCGTCGCAATCCCAACCTGCAACAAAAAATCAAACCAGGCCACCGCCGGTGAGCCAGAAATCGGCAAGCAGGAAGAAGAAGACGGCGACGGATAGGGAAAAAGGTCACCTTGCCGAGGAGGTCCTGGACGTCGACGCCGGCGCTGATGAGGAGGTAGCAGAGCGTGAAGGAGATGAGGGAGAGCGTGATCGATGTGGCCAGGTACGCGCCGCCGTACTTTGCCAGTAGCTCCTTCGCCTGCTCCGTCCTCGACTTCTTCTCCCCCTCGCTTCCCTCCTCCTCCTTGGAGCTGAACACCTGCAGCGAATTCGATTTCGATTGAGCTCACAATTTGCTGCTCCGAGAAGCTACTCGACTAGTTGACCGCTGTCGCGTGCTTACTTTCCAGAGGCCGAACTCTAGGCCGTACTTCTCGGTGATCTCCTCCGCCGTCTTGGCCTCCCCCTCCTTCGTCTCCTGCACGGCGGCGAGCCTCCGCCACCGCGGTGGAGGCCGGAGAGACTGAATCCTCCGCTGTGGGAACCGGTGGTGGTGCCTCGCCGTGGGCAGCGCGGCAGGGTTGGCGAGGAGGAGAGCCGCGGCGGCCGCCATGGACGGATTTTTTGACGGTTGGATTGGTCGGAGACGGAGGAGTGGAGCGAGCTCGAGGTAGAAGAAGAAGAGGAGGAGAGGTGGGGACGCGGAGGCAGGAGGAGATAGGGTGAAGAAGAATGAGGTGGGCGTGGACGGCTAAGATTGAGTTGGGCCACGGGGTTGGTGCGTTCTGGGCCTGGTGCCGAGGAAGCCCATAAGTGGCATCGTGAGGCGGGAGCTCGTGACAAGTAGCCCGTTGCTGCGCCACGGAGCACGGGCTCACCACCTGCGTCTGATACACGTAACAGCGTGACACACAACGCAACCCAGGCAACGTGACCGGGTATGTATCGCGTACACACATTTTTGGGTGTGTATCCGTATTAACTTGGCGGATAGTATATCTAGCCCATTTTCAATACAATTTTAAGAAACATCTGTTCACTGAATTACACGAGAGCAGACCATTTGCACCCCAGTACACGACTACTGACTGCACGAGATTAGTAGCGTCCCATACTCCCATTCATGTAGAGTTGATTGATACTCGTTCATTAATTTATTCGTCAATCGTATAGGCATAGCACACTTTAATTATACTATATGATGTACGCACGCATGTCCATGTCGCTTCAGTGTCGCCAAGAGCATAAACAGGGCCGTCGATCGTTCGTCATCAGCCCTGCAGGCTGGGCAGCGTGTACTCTGCAAAAGGTAATTAAGCTCATAAACACACGAGTAGTAAACACGTATGCAGCACGAGTTAATTGTATTGCACGTACCACCGCACTTGTAGCCGACGGGGCGGTTGGCGAGGTTGCAGCGCTTGGGGATGGTGATGGCGACGTCCGGCTTGATCCCCGAGTGCCTCACGGTGTTGGACAGCAGCACGGCGCAGAGGCACGCGGGGGCTCTGCTTCCCGATGGTGCGCACCGCCGTGCAGCACCCGCTCGACGGCGTCGATTTTGGGTCCTTGGCCGCCGACGCGCACGGCGCCAGCTTCAGCGCCATCTGGTCCGGCGGCGTCGCGCCGCACTCGCCGGCGCCGCGCGCGACCGCGGCCGCGGCCAGGAGCAGTGAGAGACGCAGGAAGAAGAGGGACCTCATTTGTCGTAAACTGTCTGCTGCTGGCTTGTTGTGTAGTAGAAGTGGTTCAGTTTCTGGTTTGTTTTGGACTTGTGTAGTCGTTGCTGGCTACTCGGCTCACTTGGGTGCTGGTTATATAGTGGTGGGCTGGTGGCCGGGGTTTATGGATTCGAAGGAGCATGAATGTTGTGACGGTTGAGACACAGGGCAGTTGGCAGTCTCAGCCAATGGAACAGACTAGCTGTACGTGCAAAAATATCAGCACAGTGCATTATATAGACGGTTATTAAGACCATCTGTAAATCTCAGAATTATTCGTTTGATCTTATAGTGGCTTATTTAGTATATAAACAGTTTATTAACAATATTCTACATACTCAGCTTGAGAAGGGATGACCTCTTTATAGAGCCAATTCAAGTGTACTTTTTTTTTTGGAACTTCAATTCAAGTGTACTTGTGATAATGTACTTTAATTGGTTGGTGGATGAAATATATAGTTGATCTTGTACGTGATTTAAGGAAGGAAAACAAATTGTCTCGCAACCCTATTTATTATCAAAAGTCTTCCAAGGGGCTCTCTATTGTAACCTTTATCCTCGCTAAATTAACTAGGCAAGACATTGTTCAATTCGGCGCATTATTTGGTTGCATCACATAAGCTCCTCATGTCACCCCTCCTTTTTATCGTCAAGAAAATTTAAAATTGAAACTTATTGTTGTTGGCACTTCATCTGTTGGCCCGCTAATTTTTATATAGAGAGACATATGTTTGATGAGAAAATAAATGTAGGATCGCATCACCGCTATAGAGAGGGGGGTGAATCTATAGGTAAAGAAAAACCTCCAAAATTCCTGCAAAAATCTCGACCTAATCAACAATAGTTATTCATATAGACTAGATCGAAATAGGGAGATAAAAGAGAGAGAAGAGAAGAAATAGCTTGCGCTCGACACGAGATTTTAGCCCATGACTATGAGTAAGTCAAGATTGCAAGATCGATTCGGAATTGCAAGATCAAAAAAAAGTGCAAGAATAAAAGAAGAACAAGTGCAAAGAACAATTCGAATTTCACAGCAAACTTCCAATTTTATTCATCGAATAGAAGTTTACAAAAGCTCAATACAAGCCTACCACAAGTTCCCTAAAGAACCATAAACCTAACAAGATCTAGATCACAACTCTCACAAAAATCCTCACATGAACAAGAGAGAATTCATCTCAAAAACTCTCCAAGTAGTCTCTCAACTATTTCTCCCAAAGTGCACCTTCTCCCTCAGGCTAAGACCCCTTTTTATAGCCTAAGATGAAGCCTAAACACCCAAAGGAAAATCTAAAAAGCCCCTAGGACGAAACCCTAATCGTGGACAAATTTCAGCCGTCGAATCAATTTTGGACACTCCAGATTAAGCCACGTCGCAGGCCACGCGAAGTTTCCAGCCAATCTCGCTCAGCCGCAGAGGATCCGGAGCCTTCCTGATCTTTCCCACGCGCGCGCCGCGAGCCGCCCGATTGCGCCACGTGTCGCCGATCCAGTGAGCGATCCGCCTCACGCACTCCGGGCCAATCAACACGCGCGTGAGTTCCAGGTTCCGATCCGCGGCCTCGCCTCCGCGCGAGTCCGAGGCCTCCATGCGTCTCGTACGGACGCTCCTTCTCCCGCTCGCGCGAGCGAGAAACCGCGTGCTGTCCGCGTCCTTCCCGCGTCACTGATGCCTTGAGCAAGCACAAAACACAAGCACGTGGGCCTCCAGCCCTGCTCGTTTCCCTGGGCCACGAGCCCACAAGCCGAGCTGCTCCTTGACCACGTGAAGAACAGCCCACAAGCACACGTGCACAAAGCTAGCTTGCTTTGCTGCACTGAGCCACGTACACATGTATGTACAGTACACACACTGGCCAAGTGTATGCACCGCTCCATTGCATGTTACTCCTCCAATTTTCTTCGCGTACTCCGACACTTGCACATCGACCTTGTGAAGCCGGTTACGAAGATCTCCCATACACGGGGTTCGTCCGCCGTGTACCGTCTTGCGTCTAACTTCGCCAACCGACATCCCGATCGTTCCGGACCTCAACTCCTCCCTGAGTTTAGTCCTGACCTCGCCGTCGACCAAGGTTGTCTCCACGCAATGCTCCCGACTCTAGTCCTAACTTGTCACCTGGCATCTCCGACCGGACCTCAACTCCTCCTGAGTCTAGTTCCGGTCCTCGCCATTGACCAAGGTTTGACCTCAAGTCACCTGCACACAAATAGACCAAACTTGACCCACGTTAGTCGACATAAGCACTTCTCGTACACTTGCCAATTTTCCATCATAATAGACCAAAAGCAACACTTGGTCTCACAATCTCCCCCTTGATGGAAACATTGGCAACTCAAGCAAAATTTTGAATTTTGGTTTTTGAAAATCAAAGCAAAAGAATTTTGCAAGAGTCAAACTTGGTCAACTTGAAAATGTGAAAATCAAGTGCAAATGTGAGAAGCTCCCCCTTAATCACTAACTCCCTTTCAAGTTTTTAAGCAAGTTTTAGTTTTCAATGAATGCAGCCTTTGCTTTAATTTTCATATTTCTCCCCCTTTGACAATGATGCCATCAAGACCAAAGATGCAAAAGAGTGCATGAATAACATGAGATGGGATGAGATCTTCAAGTTTATTTTAGAAGGAGCTTTGAAAGTTATCTAAAGTCATCCAAGGATAATCAAGTTTCATGCATGTGCAACTAAGAACAAAGATCTAGCTTAGACAAGTTCAAAAGGTATGAGACCTAGGATATGTAGCACAAGAAAGTGTATCAAGCTACCACAAACATTTATCTTTTTAGCATGTTTTAACAAGTGCAATAACCCAATTCAAGCAAAAGTTCATGAAGAAGTAAGCAAAACTCATAATCAATACTATGCCTATCCATGCTATATAATCAAGCCATACTAGTCATGCTAATGTCAAGTTCAAGTGAGTATCAAGTCATAAGCAGAGGTGAACCAACTCAGAAAATTGTACACACCATTTTCATCTTTTTTATATTTCAAATTTTATCATGATTTTTCATAGAAAAATGTAGTACAATCACGATGACACCCCTATCGAGACTTTAGTCAGCAAGCAATGGTTGCGCCATCACTGTCGTCCAAGCATTCAAATAGGTTAGCCAGCTGGAGTTTCCATTATAGGCCGTCTCCGTACTACCTTCGGAATCACCGATGCGTTAACGCAAAACAATGTCCGGCAAAAAATTTTCAATAAGATTTAACAGAGAGCAACCAAAGCTATGTATGATGCTCGACTTGACCAAGATACATTCATGAGTAATTCAACGAAGCATGTGAATGATTGCAAAGATGAGTAAACATGGCAAGATTATGAGCAAGGTACTTTAAAAAGAACTAGTTGCTTGAACAGAGTTATACACATTTGATTTAGTTCAAATTGTTTTTATGGTTAAAGTATGATTCAACAATCTTGAGTACATAGCTAGGTCACATAGCAACTTATGAACAAGAAGACTAGAGCAGTGATCAAGATTGCACATGTATAAAGCAAGTCATCATGCGAATGAGCCGGAGATAACAGACAAAGCTCCATGGTATTTTATATTACAATGCATGAAAGTAAACATGATGCAATATGTACAAGATGCAAACAAAGATCTCCCCCTCAAAGCAACCCATAGGGGAGAATCACCCCTAACTCGTTTCTCAAAACGAGCACGATCAAGAGGCTTATTGAAAATATCAGCCAACTGAGACTCAGATTCGACAAACTCCAAAGATATGTTTTCTTTCTCAACATTATCACGAAGAAAATGATAGCGAATCTCAATATGCTTGGTTCGTGAATGTTGAACAGGATTTTTTGCAATGTTGATTGCACTGGTGTTGTCACTCAAAAGGGAAACACTTGTGAAAGAGAGACCAAAATCACTCAAAGTAGACACCATCCAAAGAACTTGGCTACAAGCACTAGTAGCTGCAACATACTCAGCCTCAGCAGTTGATTGGGCAATAGAAGACTGTTTGCGAGAAGACCAAGAGACCAAAGAAGTTCCAAGAAAATGACAAGTGCCAAAAGTACTCTTGCGATCAATCTTGCAACCAGCAAAATCAGCATCTGAGAATACACGAATTGAAAGAGCTGAGGAGCGAGAGTACCATATGCCAAACTCGGTCGTAGACTTGATGTAGCGAAGGATTCGCTTGACTGCTTGAAGGTGCGAGACCCTTGGGGAGGCTTGGAACCTTGCGCACAGGCACACGGAGAAGTGGATGTCCGGCCTTGACGCAGTCAGGTA
>CM002482.1:10829067-10864309 GCA_000325765.3 Leersia perrieri | reverse complement strand
CGGCGGCGGGCGAGGAAGCGCGACAGCACGGCGAGCCCCTCGGTGAGCGCGGCGAGGGCGAGCACGAAGAGGAGGCAGAGCGCGTACATGCCCGCGCCGCGCTCCCCGGGCCACCCGCGGAAGAGGACCACCGCGCGGTCGCTCCAGAAGAAGGTCATGTGCATCATCATCCCCGCCATCTTTTGCTGCTGCGGCGGCGCGTGGCCGGAACGCGGCGGCGGCGTCATCGCCATCGGCTCCCCCATGCCGTCGTCGCCCATGCCCATCCCCCTCATCTCTGAACGAACGGGTGGCGTCGTGGCGTGGCGTGGCGTGGCGAGGCGAGGTGGAATATAATGCAGCAGGCAGGTGTGGGGCGCGCGCGGGGGAAAACTTACTGGAATCAGGAGGATCGCGGTGGGCGCGATCGCGCGAGCGCGCACAGCGAACCGAGCTTTTTTGGGGGCGTCCGCCCTCGTGACTGCACTGAACCTGAAGCGAAAACAACCGAGCAGGAGAGGAGGTGAGTGCACTGAACCTGAAGCGATAACAACCGAGCAGGAGAGGAGGGGACCCCATTGCGTCGTGGCTGTGGCTATCAGGTATCGGCATCTGAGGAGGACAGTTGCCACAGCTAAGGCCACCTCGGACGGCTGCCGATATCGCTGGCTGAAGTAATAATTTATTTGATGAACCGTGCAAAATGCGCGACGCTACTAGCAAAGAGTGAAGCGCTAGGCTCAAATGTTTTCCAACACTTAACTTTCTCACCGTACAATTCTAAAACTGGTCTGTTGCTTGTTGCTTGCTCTCTCTCCTATGTTCGCAGGCGATAACACCATTCCGTTTGAGGCGGCTTTAGGGCACGTTCTAAACAGTTTTGGCTGAATTTTTTTTCCCTCCATACGTTTCTTTCGAAAGAAATTAAAATAAATGTTTCTTTACAAAGTCAGATAAATTCATTTTTCATGTTTTCAATAACTAATACTCAATCAATCATGTGCTAATGGATTGTCTTGTTTTGTTCAAACTTGCCCTAAGACCTCGGCTAGACAGTCGTGTCAACTTCGAGTCCCCGTTGCTGCAGGTGGCGTGCTGGAGGACACGGCGGACAGTGCAGCCGGACAGTACCCAGGATTTGGAGGCCTCTACAGGAACAGCAAGGATGATTTGGAAGTTTTCTCGTTTCGCTGGGAGCTTGGAATCTCGCGGTTACGGAGGGGGTATTTAATTGGTTTGTCCGCTGCAAGCTAGAGTACGAGTAGTAACAAACGCTTTGGTGGCTGAGCGGTTCACAGTTTCTCTGGGAGCTGTACACTAGTTTGTTGGGAATATTTTGATCGAAATGCCAAACATAACTGTGTCTTGTTGTGCGTGTGCTCCGCTGGCTATTATTCGTCTCGGTTTTACTCTTTTCCTAGCTCTGCAAAGATTTCCATTTATTGTTGATTTCGATATGTTGATAGGCAACTGATTTGCTGTGAATAATCAGTCCCTACTCATTTGGGACAGCTCGTAACCCCTACTTTGGTTGTCGTCTCTAGCGTTAAGTACTGGTAATCATAGTACATGATTGCGAGCATCTATTTTTTTCTTAAAAAATTGATAGTACTCTCTTTCAAAATATAACAAGTTTTAGAAAAAAAAATCAAAGCCAAACATTCTAAAATTTGGCTATTAATAGTGTAAAATTTCTATCGCGTAAAAATGGTGCTATTACATTCATCATCAAATAAACTATTATAATAAGCGACTCTTTTAATTTGAAATAGTGTGTTTTTATAAGTATTATTAGTCAAAGTAGCATCTTAAAGATGAGTAAAAAACTACTTATATTTTAGGACAGAGGTAGTAGTAAGCATCTGGTCATACTGCTTGGAAGGCTCCTACTTGACGGCCCAATACATGTGTAAACACATGGGCATGTAAACTTTTCAGTTGTGGGCTAAAAATTGCGTTTGGATGGTTGTCTCGAATATCTTTTCGGTTGTCTTTGGTCTAATCCGTTGGAATAATAGTGTGTCTTGTAGAGGTCATAGTGATAAATGTTCGGGCTCAGCCTCGACCTCCTCAGTATCCCTCTTCTCCTACTCGAGAGGAGCACGCGTGCGCTTTGCATCCAACATCACCGCCGCCATCTTCTTCTCCGCTCACCAAGTCAACATCGACAGTACATGCTTTGGTTGCCATCATAGTCGTCGTCGCCCCCTCCCCCTACCTATTCCAGTCAGCTCCATCCCGACTCTCACATCCTCCTATTTGAACACGAGACCTCAAGGTTAAAACCACGCATCCTTACCATTGCACTAATAAGTGCATCTCAGTCCTCCCACGCCGTCCCCCTCCATATCTCCTTTCATATGGCACCGTCTCAGATGGGATCGATCTGAAGGAGTACTACGAGCTCTCTGACCCCCTCCCGGCGTCATGGACTTCCTCCTATACTAGTGTATTGACAGAAGGTGCTTGTTGACACTACGATGATGTTGACCTCGATTATCCATACCCTGCATCGTTCAGTGGATTTGATGCGAATTTCGATGCCTCATGAGTCACACGGTTTGGTGGATTTGATGGGAGTTTATGCCTCACGATTTGGAGCTAGTGGCTTCACAATTTGATAATATTGTCAGATTTTGATTTAGTTCCTCAAATTATGGATGGAGGGTTGTTCATAATCTTTTTCGGAGTTTTCATTTGATAGAATGCTCGATTTCCAACCGAATGGTAATGCTATTAATCTTGTCCCAAACAGTAAGAATCACAGGAGTTTCAATTTTCCTTGTAAAATGCATGTCAGGTACCCAAAGATTACAACTGTATTTCTATTACAGGGAAAATTTAGAGCTCCCAAGCACGCCCTTAGTGATGATTGATAAGGCAGCATATGGTGAGCTTTAGGTAGAGAAGAGGGAGAGAGCCAGCCACATTGTCTACTTGTCTAGAAGTAGAGAAAGAACTAATAAGAGGATGGTTCTAATCGGATAAATGATTTGTACGCTGAATAATAGACGCTCTCAATTCCCAAAAACTATAGATACATAGAAATGTAGGCCATAAAACCTTGCTGTAAATTAACCGGAAATACACTAAGCCATATCAAAATTGCTTCTTTCTTTTGTAGTACTTGGTTTTGTTTTTCTTTAAAAATCTACTTTTAAATACTGATCTACACCAATCCATTAGGCATTAGCCATGTCACACAAACCATGCATGCACAACACGCACGACAGACGGGACGAATCAAAGCACACCATCACTTTTCAGACCATCTTTTGTTTCTTGCTATGCAGGCCCATGTCCCACACGTCCTGAGCCCAACGGCCCACGACGATAAGCCGTCTATTTAGTTGCATGATACTTGCATCAGGTCTCCCATTAGTCCCAGTCCACAGTGCGCTACCAGCCTCTCGAAGTCGAATTTAGTTTCGATCGCATCGTCCCGGAATCCGGATAGGGTGGACGACTGTAAGCAATTACGGTAAAACCCCGACCCTCTACGAATAAGATTCCGCATTGCATCTTGGAGAATATACTCCTTAATTAAGTAACAACCTTCCTTCTTAATCTCTAACCCTCCAACAAAATTACTTCTTTCCGTTCCGCCGCCATGCTCGTCTCCCACTCCCAACCCCTCCTCTCCCACCACCACCACAACCTCCACGTCCGCCGCGTCGACAACAATGGCAGCGACGACGACGAGTACCTCTCCTCCGGCAGCGGCGGCGATCTGCGGCTGCCGCCGATCACCTCCCGGCGCCCTCACTCCTACGACGACTTGGTTCAGCTCTCCGCCCGCAACGACGACGTAGATCACATCGACGCTTTCTTCAAGCGGTGCCACACGACGCCGGGTTACGTGAGCTTCGAGGACGTGATCGACTCGGAGGAGTTCAGGGAGGGCAGCTCCCGGCGATGCCGGCCGGAGGCCGGCATCAGCGACCCGCTCGTGCGAGCCACGTCGCGGCTGTACGCGAGGGGTCACCCGGGCCACCGCCGGAGAAAATCGCCGGGGCCGCTCGGGACTCGCCGCGGCGGCGTCATGTACAGGTTCGTCAAGAAGTATGTCTGCCCTTGCCTTGCGTTTGTGCCTGCAATCTTCGGCAAGACAGGGTGATCGATCCCTCATTATAGGTAATCAATTCATGATCAATAGTGTTATATCAACACTAACCATTGAACTGTTGAGTTAGTCAAAGGTTCTAACTTTTTGATCGTCCAGAATCTATAAATAGCTAGTGATAAGCAATTAATCAGTGTAGTGTTATATTTAACACTAACTATTAATTTAGTCAAATGTTATATGATTTTTTGATTTTCCGGAATCTATAAATAGCTAGTTAGTTAAATTTCTATAACTTTCACTTTTCACCTTAGATGTCATGCAAAATTGTTTTATTAATCTATTAATAGTATATTCCTCTGTTTGTATTGTGGTGGTGTCTCATGCATATTATTTGTTTTTTTTCTGTATTGCATAATGACGAAAAATTGATTTATGGAGTTACAGTTTGCTCTAACCTATCCCATGTTTTCAAATTAAATTATCCCCAACATTGTAAAGGCTTTGCACAATTGCAACCCCATATCATGATTGGGTAGTGGACACGAGGGCAAAATAACTAATGCAAACCAAGCCAAGTTACATACAATCAGCCTGAAACGCCAAATTGCAATGACCTACCGAATCAAATATTAATCCCTCCCTCTATTTCTTTATGTATGGCATCATATACACAATCTTTTCTTTTGTTATAATTTGGGCCTTGTTTTTGTCACTCCTAATCAACTATAGTTTCCAATTCTGTGCACCACCTCGACTGAAATCCTACATGTAGCACAGTCCTGACCCCTAGTAATCGTCGTGGTGTCGCCGGTGCCTCACCGCGCTCCTCCGATCGCCACCGCCGGCGACGTAGTCATCAACATAGCTTGACCTCTCAGCCCGGTCGCCTCCGAACGAAAACCACCGCTGCAAAAGCATAGGCCAACATGTGTCAGTGTTGCACACACACAGTTACTCGTCCTGAATTTTGTTACCACCGTAGCGCCTGCAGACATGTGCAGCAACATACCCTTGTTCTTGAGCCTCTTGACGTCTGGGACCGGATGTATTCCATTCCCCTGAGGAAGAGATCGTAGCCTCTCTCGGTGAAGTTCTTGAGGTAGAAGATGAGAATGTCGCCTGCGTTGGCACGCAGGTAGCGCAGCCGCTCCTCGATGCTGGGCTCGTACTGCATCACCAGTGGCCGCAGGAAGGTCTCGTACACGATGTCAGTTCCCTGGTTCAGAGAGACACGAAATCTTGTTTAATTCATAGGTGAGCATGAGATGCAGAGTTAGCTGCAGCTGCAGCTTTGTTGCTAGACTCGGTGTTGCAATTTGCAAATTTTTTTCAGTTCAAATATATAATCAGGAGATGCAGTTATGTGGACTGCGGTTTTGTTGTGGGGCTCGGTGTTGCAAATCTTGTTTAGTTCAGACTTCAGACATGATTAGGTGATGCAGTTAGCTGCAGCTTTATTGCTGGACTGAGAGTTGCAGGCATAGCATTACATACCCTTGTCTGGGGGTACCACAGGTAGACGAGGAAGGCCAGCTTGAGTTCAGAGTACATTGGGATACTGTCATTCAATGAAGGGGATTGTCAGGTTTCAGGGAGCAGATTACAGGCAAAGCTGATGATGAGTTATAGTTGGTGATTACTTACTTGGAGGTCAGGACACCAGCGATGTCATCGAATATGACTAGGATGACTAGTATGATCCTGCAAGATTACTGAAATTGGTCAACTTTTGCTAGGTCAAACATCTCTAAACACCTCAACAGTAGACATGTGCTATTTCAGATCCCCCATTCCACTAACCTACCTTAGCATTTCAAAACATCTTAAAAGGTAACAATATATCCACATCTTGAGATTCTAAATCACAGAATGAGTATTTTGTGCTGAATTCCACAGCAATGCGATGACACATTAGCACCAATTATAATAAACATGACTGTCCCCAGCAGAAATCAGTCCCCTTTCTAATGTCCTCTGCTTTACCCAATTCTCTCGATTACGATGAATTCTAAGCATCCGGGTATCACCTAGAGACCAAATTGAACACACTAAAAGTACTAATTACTCAAAGATTAGCAGGATTTGTGAACCAGTACCAGTATTGACACCAAAACCGGAGCTGGTCTGTCCGGCCAGGCCGCTGCTCGATCGCCTTGAAGCACTCCAACGCCGGTATAGCATACCCAAACAGCACCCTGCGTCCAATCACGCAGATGAACCAAACCAAATCACACTCATGCCTTCTTCTCCCAGAGTCCCAGGATCAGAGTCAATGGAGAGGCAAAAAAAAAAAATCCCCACCAGAATTGGAGAATTGGAGAGCAGAGGAGGGCACTTACGTGAGGGCTTTCGTCAGGAATTCGGCGTACATCCTGAGCCGGCGTCGAATTCTTGGGAGGGGCAGGAGATGGAATCCAGGATCTCAATCTGCCAAGCTGCTCGAGTTCGGAGAATTCTTGTGAAGAAGATAATGGCGTGAAGTCTGAAGTGACTTGTTCGGTGGCTGCGGACTTGCTTACTTGCCAAGTTTAGTTAAGAAAAACGAGAAGGCAGGTGGTTAGCTCAGCGTCTGCTCTGCTCTGGCCTTTGGCAGCATCTTGCCTGGCGGTTTGGTACGAGAAAATTACGGCTTTTTCCTTCTCCGGTTGCATCTGGTGGTCAATGATGAGTGGGGTCACCAAAATAAGGACTCGTCATGAATTGGATCAAGTACGCATTTGTGATTTGCGAATATACTAACGGGTAAAAGGAAAAGTAAACATGCTAGTATCAATGATTTAGTGTTAGTCTGGTTCTATTTGAGGGGGTGATGTGACATAAAACCTGCTAAAAGGTGATAGTGAGATGATAATTGTCGACTTGATACCTGGAATGTTTGTTTAGGTTCTTGGTTGTTTTTGCATCATAATTTATATTTTTAGAAAAAACGAGACAACAGAGACAGATTTAAAGCGAAAAACCTTTATAAAAAAATTTAGGAAACACATGGAATATACTGGACCATTGCACGATGTAAAGAAAAAACTTAGGAGTCACTTAAAATTTTAATAGAAAACTAATCTGACTAATAGAAATATAATCTGAATACATGACATACTAAAATTTGATTCATGTCTCTAATAATTTTATGAGAATCCATTCTATACCCTTGAGTTCGGTCCAGTTTATCAGAGTGCAAGCTCCTCGAGCGAGGTTTCAGAGGACGCCCCTTTGATTGTTCGGCCCAGGGGAAGCGGGTTAAGGTCGCAAAATCGTTGTGGAAGAAGTGGGAGTTGATTGTGGTAGGCAAGAAGAGTATAACTAGAGGGGTCGGGCTAGACCCTTAAATGACACTACGGGTTTATACAGGTTCGCTTAGAAGCGGAATACCATACTCCTGTTGGTGGTTGATTGTATGTGTGAAACCTGGAGTACAAATATGTGTATGGTGATTTTTCTGTACAACAATCAGGTCTAAGTCTTCTGAGAGTCGAACCTCCTCCAACGTAAGTCTGGGTCTCCTTTAACGTAAGCCTGGGTCTCCTTTTATAGTATAAGGGAACATCACAGTGACCTACATCCTTCCTCTGCAAGGAACTGGAGTTTCCTTCCTTGTTGTTGTGTTGCAGTCAACAGGCCAGCACATGGCAGGGCATGGCCACGCAAGGTTGTCTTGTGAGGGCGCGTCAGTTCATGGTAAAATCGTCGATTTATACAGCGGCGGGAGTTGCGGTGGCTGCTTCTGGAGCCCTCATGTCCCTATGGCCCATTGACAACGGGAGAGGGGCAGTCCTTCCCGAGGCCAATTGACCCAAGTGGGGTAGCCGCCCACGACTCTCACGGCTCCCAGCTACATTAAATGCGACTATGATCGTGCGGTGACAGGGAATAAGCGTGATGATGACCCTGTCACCGCGTGGTCACCGAGGACACCAATCTCGTTTCCCCCATCGATTTTAGCAGAGGGAATAATGGTGCTGACGCATGCATGCTGCCGCATTTAATGCGGCAAGACGTGCGGCAGGTGCCTCACTACCGCATTAAATGCGGTGCTTGGGCGTTGGGCGAGCTGGGCGACACGAGCACCAGCGAGTGCCAGTTGTCCATGCGGGGGTCGGGGTGTGAGCCTGACCCCTGCATTTGCACATGTACGGGGGTCGGGGATGGAGCCCGCCCCGTGTGGTGTTTCAAGCACTTGGACGCCTCCGGGCCCGACTCTCCGAGAGGCGGCCGCGTGGCGTCCCAGGCTTGACCTGTACATTTACCGAGGCGCAATGGGCCATTATACCGTGTACAGGTCATACCCCCGGGTCCATAACACCAACACAGTTAAACAATTTGCCACCAACAAGTTTACATATTCTTCTACGATACTCTATTAAGCCATTTAATTTTTTTTTCAGAAATAACCAAAATAATTTATAACCATTGACTAACCCTGTTAGAAGTTTCGGAAAAATATGAATGTTTTTAGCCTCTTACAGTATATAAATTTTTTCTTAAAAATTTTAAGATTTTTTGTTCTTTTTATTTTTATTCATACCTGTACACAATATAGAAATAAAATTTTTCAAATTTATACACAAACATTCATACTGTGCAAGGAGGTTATACAAGGAATTTCATAATATTTTGAAAAACTTCTAATGCGACAAATCAATGCTTAAAATTGCATGCCATAAGGGTAGTTTGAAAATTTCTGAAAAATTTACCAGTTCAATGGCATATTTAGGAGTTGAGCTATTCAACTAAATTAGTTAAGAAAAAATTACCCACTAAATTAGCACATCCAACTAAATTAGCCATTAAAAAGCTCTAGCTCCAAATCCTTATGATACTTTCAGTTGGGCTTTAACATCTTGTAACTTGTGTAATATTGCTGCTTGCCTTGCGCGTTGGGTTTGGCAAATCTGACCGTCTCTGTTAAGGGAGCAGGGGAGATTAACTAGTTAATTGATCTTGGCACTGGGCTCGGGAGGCTAGATAATTGCCCTCGTCACTGAAACTTCCGTTAGGTTCGTGAAGCGAGGCTAATGAACAAAATGACAAATCCAGCTCAAAATTTGTTGACCAGATGCTAGAGCTTAGAACAATAAAAATATCGACGGCAGGAGCACGCATGGGCGATTTGGCCTGAAATGGATGGTGCACTCCTTATCAGGGAAGGATCTAGCATGGGTGCAGGGGCTTCCCTTAGGAAGTAGTAAGAGGGAGGGAGGGGGAAGTGGAGGAAGAAGATTAGAGGGGGCTGGAGGAAGAAGAAAGCAACTAGCCCCTTCTCATGTAGAAGTCTAGATCCACCTCTGCTCCTTTCCGTAGAGGTGGAAGAAGAAAATCTCATTATAGGCAAACCAAGAAAGAACAAACCAGTGATTCTTGCTGAATGCCTTCACTCATTCTGACTATCAAAGAAACAAAGAAAGTCAAAATATAAGTTCCAGGGAGATCAACTTTCCAGTAACAACACAAGTACAAAACAAAAGGAAACCATGATTCCACAAGACTCTCCATATAAATCCACACAACGAGAAGTTCCACTTTATGCCGGCAATTCAGCAACCTACCCACTTAAAATGACACCCTTACTTGCAGTTACAGTTACCAACTGGCAGTAAACTTGAATGACGGTCTGGCTTTATCCACATGTACAGCACGCATCACAACCCTGCAAATCTGCGATTTCAAAGATATTCATCGCAAGCACCATCGATCTTTCTAATAGTGCAAACAGGCCCAGATCTTTTTGAATAGGAATATGGCCTCCCTGTTTGTTCACTGTGCTTATCATCTCTCAACTACAGAAAAATGGCACACTGATGCTGCGAGCACAGTTGAAGCCTGTGATCCCAAGATACGCTTACCATGGGCATCAGATCGAGCGGTATGCATGCACGGCGGCGAATCAGCGATGCATGTGGTTTGGTTACGCTTGATGAGTTCCACTTGCACACTTGCACTGCATCGTGTTTCATGTTGGCGATGTGATGCATCAGCCGCGTGCGTCGTGAATGCTCGTCCGATCGCTGTCCCGGCGTAGTAGCACTAGCAGTGAAGAGGATGCAGAAGCAGAAGTAATTACCCTGTTCGATCTTAAATCTGTCTGGGGTCTCATCGATCAAGTGCACTGCATTGCACAATGTGCTCCTGTGTGGTATTGCACAATGTGTTCCTGTGTGGTATCCATGAGTTGAATAAACCAGATGCATTGGATGAATCTGACCTAAGAAAAGAGACGCAAAGATCAGTCGTTGTGAGCTACTACAGCCTACAGTTGCTGGAAATGTACCAACACAACATATTGCCGCAGTACAGAAGATGCATGCTTGCAGCGTTCCGGCGTAAAAAAAATTACATTCGACTAGGCATGTTTGAAGCATCATAAATTATGTTTGGTAGGGTAGTTAGGGATTAAAGCTTAAGCTAACATTAGGAGTATTGTCTAAGCTATACTAATATAATACTGTATGAAAGTACGGCACTCTGTTCCCGTTTGTTTCTGCTTGAGCTAACCTAAATGACTCCAGAATTCTAAAAGATTTACAGGGGACTTAGCATGACTAAACCCATTTTTACATAAACTTGATTAATCAAATAGGCTAGGCAGTTGGACTGTGGAGCACTTCAGCGTAGATAGACTGTCTCCTAGTAACTCCTGAAGACTGGTCAAGAAGAGGCTTGATTAGACTAACAGCCATTTATGGACTAAAAAGGATTCTGATGGGGCCTAGCTGATATTACTAGTACTGAAGTTTCATGATTAAGCGGTATTCATGGACCCCTTGTGTTCTTACTCGATGCATTCAAGTCGAAGACACTGAAAGGGACCTCTGATCGTGGGGGGACTATGGGTGAGGCTTATTCATGGACACAACTCATAACAGTCCTAGTAGTGCTTGTACTGACTATTGTTGGCGAAAATGGAAAACTCATGCTTGAAAAAATTGCAACAATATGCATGGATTGTATGTCTGCATAGTGCATATCCTAGTTAGGAATCCAAGGCCATCTTTTTTTTTTCATGAAACAGACTTCAATTTCAAAATTGAGGCAAATTTCAGCATGTGTTTACTCGAATTAGACATTAAACCAGCTTCGTATTTCCGAAAAACTTTCAGCCGTTCTTTTACAATGAAGTGATCGATATCAAACTTAAATATTTTACTTCCAGCCAAAACTAGGGAATTTTCCCACACAGTTTTGCGTAAGGTAGTTGAATTAAATTTGGTATACAAATCTTAGCTTCTGTTTTCATATATCAGCCAAAACACCACATAAGTTGATTGTGGGTTAATAGATTTTAGGTTTGACCATAGCATATAATTCTATTTTCATATATCAGCCAAAATGCCACAGAAATTGAATGTGGGCCTACAGCTTTAAGGTTTGACCATATCATATAAACCGTGTCTAGCTTGGCTGCACGACAACAATATTTTCAGATTGATTAGTCATAAAATGCTATCTGTAGACTCCCGTGTGCGTTTCTTTAATCTGATATGCATCTGCATATTATGAGAGAAAATGGAATTAGTGATAAAACTGTACCTTCTTGACCCTGGCATGCCCCCAAAACGATTAATATTGGCAACAATGTAGAGTGTATGCCTGTATGGCAGCTTGATATTACAATCTCTCCGATTGACATCATCTGGCACTGCATTACTAGTACAAAGAAACCAGCATCATAAACTACTGGGATATAGTTTCTCCACATATTTATGACCTGTTGGTGAGGCATTAATATATCTCAGATAACCTGCAGTGCTTTCATGGACCTATGGAGACCATGGAGCAGGGTTTGACCGATCATTCGTCTGAATCTTGTCATGAAAAATCTTGGCCAAGTTATCCTCAAAACCAAGATAAATTGTGAAACAACAATAGCACCCCCAAGACACACAAATGTTCGCAAGCTTTTCAGTTATGAGTCATTGACATCATGATTCACACACAGAAACAGAGACCACAACCATGAAAAACATGATCAGTTAGCCATCTCAGGATTAATCAACTAATCTACACTAATGATCATCATCAATTAGTTTTAGTAACTGTACAATCATTCCCCCTTCACCTGCCATTCCTCCGTGGAAACACAAAAGAATCAGCACAAAAAAAAATCCATCTCTCGAACAAAATGTAGACCTTGTACGTCTTCCTCAAGAACGGCAGCTCTCCTCCTCCATGGTCGCCGACGAGTAGTCCTCGAAGGTGATGCAGGAAGACGACGGCGAAGGCGACGGCAGCGACGGCTGGCTGATCAGCGAGGAGGAGGAGGCGAGGCCAACAAGCATATCAATGAATGCGCCGACGATGACGCCATGGGCGCCCTTGGCGTTGAGCTTGAGGTACCAAGCCAGGAGCTCCTCCAGCCCTTCCCAATCCCGCAGCCCGTGCGCCGCCACCATCTCCGCCATTGACGACCTGAAGTCGCCGTACGGGTCCTCCGATTCCACCGTCAGCACCGTCGCTCCACCCTTCATCACCGCCGCCGCCGCCGATTCGTTCTTGCCGTCGGCCGGTGACGTGGTAATTGTCGTCGACGCGTTGTCGATTTCCATGTTCATGGCGGTCGCCTTGTCATCGGCGTCGGCCGGCGGCGTGGTCGTCGTCGTCGGCGGCGTGGTCGTCGTCGTCGGCGGCGGCGGCTCGTTCTTGGGCAAGAACTCGGCGGCGGCGGGATCGAAGAAGAGGCGGTCGGAGCGGACGCCGCGGACGACGGCCGTCTCACGCAGCCGGAGCTCCTTCTCCTCCTCCTCCGGCGCCTCCGGCGCAGCCGCCGCCTCATCCATGGACGACGAGCGGCGGCGCTCCGACGACGTGTCGTAGACGGCGTTCGCGGTGCGGTACACGGCGTCGTCCTCCTCCTGCGGCGCCGCCGGCGAAGGCCACCGGAACGAGCTGGTGCGCGGGTGCCGGCACGATGGCCACGGCCACGACGACGGCGCCGGCGGGTAGCAGAGCCCGTGCCGTCCGCCGTGGCAATGCGGCGACGACGACGCGGGCGGCGCGGCGCGATGGTGCGCGTCGCGGAGCTTGCAGAGGATGCCAACGAGGCCGCCCTTCTTGGCCACGGCGGCAGCGGCGGCGGCTCCTCCACCGGCGGCGGCGGCGGCGCGCGTCGTCCGCTTGATCTTGAGCTTGTTGAAGTGGAGGTGAGGAGGGTTCAGGGGAGGCATTGCGGCGCCGTGTTTGACGGAGGGAGGGTGGATGGGTGGTGCCGGTGGCGTGGCGTTTATTTGCCTGCGTTTTATAGAGAGGGGGAGAGTAGGGAGGAAGTTGCAGGTCATTTACGACAGGGTTGGAGAGGGGGTTCAGTAAGGAATTGAATACTGTCATTGAATGGTCTATTGGCCGATGTCCAATGACAGGCACAGGATTTGATGTGCTGTCTTTCACTCCCATGATCCACTGTTGTTTTGCTTCATTTTTTCAGCTTCAGTTTTACTCTATTTTTTTTATTTGACTGAAGATGATGGTCCATGTACCACCATCTGTAAAAGTTTTTTAAAAAAATTGACAGTGGTATGACCATGATAAGTAAACTCCAATAATACTGGGACTATACATTCTACTATTTTCTAATTAGAAAAGTGAAATTTAACAATAACACAACACAATTTAAGTGTAATTACATTGTAAATTTAATTGTATAGTTACCATGTAACTTCTATATAGTTTGCTTTTTTTACTTTTCTGAAAAAAAAAACTTTTCTTTTCAAAGTAAACAAAATTGAAAGGTGGCAGGATCGATCCTCACCCCTGCGCGTGACTTTTTAAAATTTTCTTCTCCCCGGCACAAATCTTGATGCATATCCAACAGTCACAAATTTGACTAGATTTTAGGAGAAAAACTGGTGTGGGTTTTTTTATTAGCAATTACGCACATATGCGTAATTTTTACAGTAAGTGCTTGTGTGCTTCACCACTCCAATAATTGTTCCTCATCAGGATATAATAGCCTTGTGTACGAGAGCTTCCATCCGTTGTAGCTATTCCTAAAATCTCCTGCCGCCAGAAGCATCACCAATGAATCTACTCGTAGGACATATTACTTGCATTCCATTTATGACAATCTTTATAGAATTAGAAAAAAAGAATAAGAAGCCATAAGCTAGATCTAACTCTTTCGGATTCTCACCGGCTGGGTAAGAACAAAATGTTTCTCAGAAGGTCCCCAAACATACCCTAAGTTTTTTTTTATAGGAACTAAAAATGAGAACACCTAGGACACATAACCCGGATTCCATTTCCATTGAAAGTGAAATAGGGCTTCATGTACCACTGGCTTGAAGAAACCAAAATCATTTTCAGAAAAAAGCACACTTGCCTTCTCTCTTCAAAGATATCACAATGCTATAGTGTTACTGCAATACTGTATCATAACCTTAAACAGAAGATAAATAGAGATTGATGCTAACAACTTCAACCACTACAACGTTTGTATGCTATAACTTGCCAAAAGCATGGGTCCTAACATTGCTCTTTAATCTTCAGTTGTAGAAGATTTTTAAATTTAGTAATCCGTCCAGGAGAGCTTATATTAACAACTGATATTCTTTAGGATGGACATGTCTGCTGCGAGGATTGTGGTGTGCTCATCATGTTCCTTGCCCTCCGGCTGGATCAACAGCTTTCCTGTTTTTTTTTATCTGTTGGAAAGCCACTTTCTGATATTTTTATCTGATAGCTGTATCTGGCTTTGTGCTAGAAGAAAATGCTTGAAAAATAGCACAAAATCTAATAGCTGTGATAGTGCAGTGTTGCTTATCAACAATTATAATGGCCATTGGGCTCATTTTTTATTTTAGAATTGTACTTCATTTCTTATTGGAGCATTTACATATGTTAGAAATTTTACTCATATAACTTCCTCTCTCTTTTCTTTTATTGGAAACTGATCATATCACTTTCTGAATCTCACTTTCATTGCTACCTGAAAGTCACTGTTCCCTGCAGGAATTTTTAAAATAGAAATGGAAAAAGGAAAAATCTATAGTACTACGTAGATGTGCCTGGCACAATCTGCAAGCTATTGAATGCGAGGTGGCAGGTTGTAAGTTGTCACACTAATGTTTTCTGCTCTGCCCTGCAAAGACTGGCATGGCCAAGACTTGAAGCCAGAAAAACATTCATCTGAAGAAAGAAGACGAGCTGAAAGTACATCATGTATATCACGACAGGCGATGGACGTATCTTTCTGAAGATTAAGGATGGATTTAAATTCACCTGGTGAGGACTGAGAAGGGATCACAGACAATCATGGGTTGGGCAATGTGACAAATTTGAAACATCTCATAGGAAAACATGAATCTCTCTGCTGATAAAATAAACAACGCATAGTTGCCACCCCCTGTCCTGTACTGTCATTTGCAAATAACCATGCGAGTTCTTGGGTTGCAAGTTTTTTGTGGTTAGCTCCCCTCGAGACGAGCTTAACCTCCACGCGCGCGAGCGTGTCACCGTTCTCAAGACCGAACGCTTAGCTTGATTGCTTATTTAAGCATCCTCCATTGCATCTTTTGAGGAGGAAAAGCTTGTCTGTTCGGGTCATGGTTAAAACTCGAAAGCATGGATAAGAATATGTTTTTGTTTCGTACTAGTAAGTTCGTATCATGTGGAAGTTGGAATTGCACGTGGACAGGCTAGCTCATGGCGTGTGGATGGTCGGATCGTGCGATCGACGGTCTAGATCAAGAAGAGTTCCAGTATAACGAAGGGCATGTGGAAGCTTGCAGGATTGTTCAATGTAAATAATAGCTGGTACAGCTTTCTTTTCCTTTTCACGTCGGTGTAATTTCGTTATGTAAGGTCTCTTACATAAGCTCGACATAATCTTGTCGTGATCTTGTACCAAAATTTATTCCCATAATCTTAATACAATAGGTCGCCGTCCTTCGGCCGACCCGGCTAAAAAAATAACGAAGGGCATGCTAGTGTTATTGTTCTACCTTGCTTGATCTCCAATTGAATAAACTATAAAACTAGTAGTTTGTCGTTACTAAACCCACATGCGACGATGTTAGGTTATGCAAAATTAAGTTATCCTTTGACACGAGCACAAAACTTTGAGATAAATTATGGCCGAGCAGAAACAAAATGGAGGGGCCAAATGGCCAATGGCCATAAATTCCTCCTAATGTGCCATGATGTCCCCTATGAGGTTCTCCGTTCTCCTTAGGACATGAAAAGGTTGGAATATGCAAAGGTTGGAATATGCAACAGCTTTTATTCCAACAGAAAAGTAGATCCTAAGGCTAATAAAGGTTGACCTAAAGTGTTAGTACTTAAATGGAGGCAGTGCCTGCACTTTTCAGGGCCTAATGACCTGTCCCCTTTGCAAAAAAAGGGGTATGGAAAGGCTGAGGCAATTATATAACAGACAAAATGCATACATGGCCCTCTTACTTTGATCCCTTCTTCCAGGTTCTTGGTTGTGTTTGGAAGCCATCTTCTTGTTCTCTTGTAGTGGCTGCTCTTCTTGTTGATAGTGTAGTTTTTGTTCATGTTATGGGGGGTCAAGAGCAAAGAGCCTTATAATGCGTGTGTTGTTGGAGGGTATCTTATCAAATGAGTAAAAAAACATAGCTAATAATTGAGACTTTGTTGGCATTTTGATCATTAACTTCTCATGTAGTGTAACAGTCGAAAAGAAGCATCAGGCATCAGCAGAATGCCTAAAATTACTTACACATAAGGACGAAAGAGCAGGTAGTTCCATTCGATGCTACACATAGTTATGGGATACAGATTTGGAGTATGGGGAATAGAAGATTCAGACATATGTGACATACGTAACACCAACTTTTGGTTCTATGTCAAATTTCGCCAATGCAGCTAGAATTTCTGATTCAAGTGGTAAGAGTAATAAGCAGGTAACTCAGTAATTCCCAATTTGCACATTCGAAGTCGACTCTTTGTTTGTTTTTTGCGTTGATAGTATACTACACATAGTACTTCTAGTATCAATGTATCACCCCTGGGATTCCCATTGATCATCAGCTTCGAGAAATGTTTAATTGCTCAAGACAGTGGCTGGAATTTAGAGCCCGATCCATGATCAAAACAGGAGGCAGACAGGATGATCACCATCAAATGACTGCCTAATTATACACTCTTTGGGTTGGGTGAACTTGGTCATACACATACATAGGGAGCTGCGTGATCATTCACTGGTTTAAGGCACACTAAGAAATGCACACGAAAAAACTTAACCCGACAAGTGTGGCTTAAACAAATTAACAGTGGTTGTAGCTGTAGGATAGGAACACTTGTTTTCTTCTTCTTCTCTTTTGCATGTCAATGATAGCTTGATCGTTTTTCATGCCGAACCTTCACATGTTGCAGGGAGAGTGAGGTGACTTGGTTGCCTGTAGCTAACTGATCCTGTCGAGAACCAATTTCACTGTGAGATATTGTCTATGATTACTTTTTGTTATTTTCCGGAACGATGGTATTCTAAGAAGTTGACGTGTCATTGATTTGCCACGTGTGAATATGCTATGAGTTGACAAGTCACTGGTAGGATGGGTTTGGCGGAAACAGGACAATACTTTCGTACACTTCCCAACCTTTTATAAATGGGAAAATTGGAGAAACCACCGATTTGTTATTCTATTTTAAATTCCACCTTATAATCTATTTTGTTAAAAAAACTCATTCATTTGTTGTAAAAACCCACTCACCTAATCCTGATTCGACCTATTTCTTCTATTTTAATCTATGACGCATCACCGTAGGTAGCCATTCGTTGCTTTCAAGCTACTCGCTCACGTCGGCTTTCTACAAATAGAAAACAATGGAATTGAACCTGGGTGCTCGACAGCTCGAATCATGGTGGTGGAGTAAAAACCATCATTGAGCTTAAGTCGGGCACGTGACATAGCCACAACGAATGAATCCGACCTATCTGATATGGCCTATTGTATATGCAGAACGGAAAAAAATAGTAGATCAAATCAGCTACTTATATATAATTGTGCTAACTTTATCCTCAACATAATGATGTAGTTGGTTTTTACAACAACATGTGTTGAATGGGTGGCTTTTGCAAAATAAGTTATAGTGTGAAATCTCAAACAAGAGTGATAATTAAGATGGTTCGTGTGGTTTTACTTTATAAATAGGACAATTGAATGACTGAATCTATTTTAAAAGAGTGAATTACACATTATGTCACCTATTTTTACCATATTTACAACATGGACTAGGCCTAGTGCAATGGTTTCACTTTGAGCCAGCTAAAATTACCAAAGCGTTGCACTTTGGTCCACTCATGACTCATCCCATCTCCCCCAAGCAAGAGCAAGAACATATCATTATGTGTACAACTGGCACTAAAATATCATTATGATTAACGATTCTACCTAAATTTATTTTATATTAAAAAAACGACAAGTAAAATATAGAGTGGACGTAAGAGGTAGACTCTACTTCCTATATCCCAAATTAAATTGAGTTTTGGAGGATGTACAATTTGTAGTGGTGGGATACTAGGATGTTCTCCAAAATCCTTTGACGGAGGAAATATCTTATTTAGGGACAAAAATTTAAACTCTAAAAATCAACTTATTTTGGGACGGTAGGGGTTGGGCAAACCCTTTTACGTATCTCTTGGGCCAGACCGCCAGAATGCCAGATGAATAGAAAGGCAATTGACTACTCTCACGGCCTGGCCCAATCAAAAGCCACTGGATGAGTTCTGCGAAACCTGAAAACGCTCAGGGTAGAAACCGTAAAAGCGGCTTTGCTCCTGGGAGTTTCGAATCGAATCGAATCGGAAGTGCTCGCGTCGCGCTCCGATGCCTTCCTCGGCTTCTTCTCGATCGAAGTAGGCAATTCGAGCAAGCAACTAGCCACTCTTCTGTAGATGACACCCCCGAGTCCCTGCGGTTCCAGATTAGCGCCGTAGCGTTGGTTTTAGGGTATATGGTTTTTCCCCAAAACCTTTTTTCGGAGATGTTGAGCCGCATTTCGTTTTGGCTCAAGGTAGTAGAAAAACTTGCGCTGTAATAATTAGGGTTCTGTTGTATTGGACGTTTTGTGGTCGATTTGGTATGCTCATTTAACCAATTTTCATGTGTTATACTGTAGATTTTGCTGGATGGTGGATTGCGGCAGGCTTCTTCAGTCATCTGAAAGACTTACCCAGCCATGTATTGTAAGTAGTGAAACTTGATTTGTCGTGAATGGCTTTGAGATGTTGCATTTGGGGTGTTTATGTTGCATTTCATACGGCGACACAACTTCAAATTATGTTTGCTCTTCCTATTCGTAATGTGGTAGTACTGAATCTATCCATCCAATTGATGTATGTGCCTTACGAATATTCATGGGCACTCATGATATTTTTTCCCCTTTATTTCGTTGTGTGTATTCCATAAATTGAGCACAACCAGTGGTGACAATACTTAGCTTTGGTAGCTCCAGGGCTCAAAGGAATCCCCCACCAATATACATGAGATGTTGTCCTTATAATGTTCCACAACATGGCTAGTAAAATTGATAAGAACAGGGTAATAGAACGAATGCACCTTGGCTAATTTCTGGTCTTCCCTATGCTTATGCAGTGGTCATGCTCATCACTGTTACTGGTACTAGCCGAGTGCCCATGCATTGCAAATGGGAAACAAATTATGCGACATGTTGGATATGATTATCTTTGTGAGAAATGGATCATAATTATTTCATAAAGAAGATAATATACCTAAATACTATCAAATTGCATAGAGTAATGGCAAGTTTCCAAAACATTGTACATCCATAACAAAAAATTAAAACCGTGATATGTACAAATTGAGAAAAAAATACAACTAAATCACAATAGCTAGAGGTTGTATGGTGTCACACCTTTCTTGAATATAAATGCGAAATAAATTATAAAAGCCTGTGCCAATCCAAGTAATATTAATACTCTTGGAGGAAGATGTGAACCTTTTTTTAAAATCTTGTATCTGATTTTTGCATAGTTCCAATGTGATTTATCTGTGGAAATACCTTGGCATGCGCAGCATAAGCAGCCAGGGATTCAAGGAAAATTTCACATATATTTTGAGGGAAACAAAAATGTACTGCATATGTACTTATTCAGATTCTTACTGGCACAAAGATTCCAACCAGCTAATTCTCATTATCCTTAGTCTTATGTATGTAGGAGTACTCAGCAGTCATAAAATGTAGATGAAAACCCAACAGTATGCACCATGTAGAATGCTTTCTTTTTATGAAATTTATAAAATATATGGATTGAGATTTAACTTGGTGAAAAGATTCCAAACAAAATTATACTCCTATATACAAAGGTTTCAGCAATCATATGATCCAGGTGGAATCCAACATTATGCATAAACTGAGAAGAATGCGAAATCGGAAACCTGTTTTTCTTGCCACCATCAACGTCCTCAAATCCTCAGATGCTTGAGAGGGATGGCAAGTCGATGGAGAGGGGGGAGGCGGATGGCAAGGGCTCGACGTACCAATGACCACCACCAACCTCTTCTTAAGTAGTAGTATAGATTAGGACTCATATTCTGCTGTTTCTTCCCTTTGTAAGGCAGCACGATAGAAAAAAAAAATGTCGAGTTTCAGTAGTTTACACTCGATTTAGCATTTTTTGGTCAATATTCAGTGCTTGCCTTTTCTGCGTATTGAATGTTTATTTTACATGGAGCTAAGGAGATCCATGAACCCAACAGTGAAGGTGTACACATGCACTATGTTCCCAGTAATTCCCTCGGGCCTCATTTGACTTTGGTTTCATGTTTCTCTTGCAACTGAACTTTTGGACTATGAAACTTAGTTCCACAAAAAAAGGAGAACCAAGGGTGATGCTTCCTTTCTTTGCCTGTTCTGCACTGTTGGGCCCCTGACTAGTTTTTCAAGTGTTTACAATCAGCTATGTCCTTGTGTTGCAGGAGAATCTATGCTTGTATGGTGTACTCAGATTGTAGGTAATCTCGCAAATCCATCAATTATATTATCTAACCACATATTTATTTTAGATAAGTCATAATATATCTGGTCTGCAATTCAGTTATAATTTCCTTGGTTTTTTTGCCATTCAGTTTCGTATTTTATTGACTGGGCCATTCCTTCCCTATTGTATTGTCATTAAAATACTAGAATACAACCGGAGACACTGTTGTTTTCGTTGATTGATGAATAAAATTGATAAGTTTGCCGTTACCAGTCAGCACGTACCAAGGGACATCTAATTTTTATGCACATGTTTTTTTCCTTCTTTATTCGTTTTTGCTTCCCCCTTCTGATGTGATTTCAATCAACTTGTAGAATGGCTGGTCTCTGTATGTGATTATGAAGATCTGGACTTAACCTGAGATGTCTTTATCAACTGATCATAAATATATCAGCTTGGCAAAGTTGACTAGAGAAGCATTAAGGTAGGTTGCTGTGTCACACCGCACGTATTGAGATGGATGTATCTTATGAAGAGATAAGAGTGACGGATGCCGAAATTAATCGCTATTCATTGCATGGCGTCACTAGCAGCGTTTTTTTCAACAATTTCAAATATTATATATCTTCCTAATTTGTAATTGAATACCTTTTTCAATTACACAATGTCTTTTTCAGAGATAGTAGAGTGTCCATGGAAGGCGACCATTATGTTGCAACGTGGGAGGAGCAGTACCAATTGGTTAGTTCAGCTAACCTGTTATGACAGATTCATAACTTCCCATTTATGTGGTTGACTGTTCTTCCTGTGATTTTTCCCCATTTTCTACGTTCGATCTGGTTAGCTTTCCCAATGAAACAGAGCAGCAAGTGAGCGTTCATGGGTTAGAGGGGCTTGAGAGAGTCATCATGTGTATCTAGAACAGTAATCATCTCAACATTTCGAGAGTAATGTTTTCTTTTCATCTCGGAAAGGAAACAAAAACAAAACAAAGACGAGAAGTCTGGTCCTATGCCTAAGCAAAATTTCTTCATTTGGAACCACTAAAGAAGGAAGCCAGGACGGGGGATGGATATAGTACCCAGTGTATCCATGATGTATCAAAATTGTGGCACTAACATGTTCATGGACTCATGCTAGTCTCACAATTTTAGTAAGGATATATCATGGTTACACTGGGGGAATAGGCAAAAAGGAAAAGAAAACAGAGAATTACTGGACCTATGACTTCATATAGACTCTTTTTCTTGATGTTGCTCTGCTGCCAAACGGAGAGTTGCCCTTTTCTTTTTTCAAGCTCACCCCCTCCTGCTCTTCCTGCCGCTATTGCTGTTGACGTTATTGTTGTTGTTGCTGTTGTCCTGCTGCAGGAAGTCAAGGATCACGGGGCTCTTGCACTGTGGGCACCGTGGATCGTCCTGCGGGAGCATGACATAGATGAAGCAGCGAGGGCAGGCGGCGAGCACCATGGACGTCGCCTCCGGGCTGTTTGACCACTGCAGGCCGTGCTCGTTCTCCGACGACAGGCACGAGCTCGGCGACGACTCCTCGTCGGCCATCGCCCCCCTCCTCGATGACGAGTCCCCTCTAGCCGGCAGCGACAGGTTCAGCTTCAGGTCCAGTCCCCTCGAGCTACTCTTCTTGTTGCTGCGGCTCATCCCGAGAAGGTACCCTCTGCCTGCCTGCCTGTGTCCATAAAAACGCTCGTTGATTTAGCCGGTTGGTCAAATGGAAACTTTTGCACGAGTTGAACATGGTGATCGATCGATCGAGGGTGCTTACTGTTGCGTAGTAGGGTCGGCGAGACGTGCAGGCGAAGGTGATGGTGATTGGTGGCGATGGAAGGGGGAGGAGCTCCGATCCGAGCGGTAGAATTGCTCGGGGTCTTGTTGCTGTGATGGTGTGGTTGGACGAAGAAGAGGTGGCAAGTATTTATAGGGGAGATGGGTGAGGGTCAATTGGTTTTCTTTAATGCAGCATTAAGAGTATAGCAGTACTAGTACTTCTACTTCATGTACTAGACGCTAAGGAGACGCATTTTATTACCCAAGGTGTTATTCATGGTTGGAGAGTGGGAGCCGGGTTGAATAATCTGAGTTGGGTGGAAGAGAAGTGCGAGGTGAGAGGCTTTGTGGTTGGTCATATACAGAAAGTAGAGAATTCTAAAACGAGAAAGGGGGAATGGGGGATGCTTACAGTTAGTGTCTGTTTTTCTCTTTTGCCTGAGAAGAAAAATCAGTGATGGATCTTCTTTTGTTAGTTTTCTTTCTTCTGATAACGAGTATTAGCCACATGCTGGATAACTGTCTCAGTTTCTTAACAGTGAGTCTGGTTGAAAAATTTAAACCCATGATAGGCATATATAGTTTAATTGTTTCAAACGTTTATTAGTGACTTAAATTACCTCCAGTAGATCTTACAACTTGACAAGGTAATTATGACAATTATTATTATTAGGTGTGCAGTTGAAAGTTGAAAATCATCAATTATGTCCTTTTTATATATTTGGTTGCTTATAGAAATTTGACTGTCCTCCAACTGATTTCACTACTTCAATGTAGCCATGAATGGAATTTATTGGGCACACCATCTCAAATGCACAGCATTGAAAAATATATATAATGGACTTGAATGTTGAGCCATGGTTTTGTTAATCGAATAAATAGGTTTCTTGAATAGATATGCTGCTAGTGCGCCTTATGCAATTAGGTCTTTAAATGGTGCAACGCAACACCTATGTTCATGCACGCACCCATGCGTTGCGTCTGGTGCGCATCTTGATACAATGACGACGAGATAAGTAATACATTAATGTCACTTTGTTTGATGCACATAAGGGTGCCTTCGTCCACTTTGAAATCTCAGCTCCGTTGGGGTTTTTCTTGTTTCCAGCTTGCAGTGTTTAAATGCTGAGAGCAGATATTAAATTCGTTAGTTGACTTGTTAGTGTTATGAGATGTTGCATCCTGATTGTGTGACTTAATCACATTACAATTAACAAAAGGTTTAAACTTTGTGAAGTCATACTACTAATGTAATCCCCGAGATTGCTTCCATATCCCACCTTGATTAATGATGATGACATACAACTCACTTAAAGTTGTTTTGGTTTGTGTGTTGCATTGGGTTTGGTCAATGCTGCTACTCGTCATGGTAAAGAGAAAGTCACCTGTAGAGAAATTATTTTTGCCTCTGTTAGGAGTAATTCTAGCATTAATGCACCCGTTTTGGGCTAATAGAAGCAGTAATGGATGGTTATGGGATCCAGTGCCAATGCTATCGGCCTCGGGATCAAATGTTTAAATTCGGTTTACCTGATTGTATAATATTTCACCACCATTATCATGATTCATCGATGATGCGTCTAAAATTGGAGGTTTAAGCCTCGGAGTTGAAGGCAACTATGGATGCAAGAAGGTTGACCCAAATGCGAGCTCATAACTGTACCACTAGGTTACAGCTTAGTACAAGATATCGTATATAAATGTATCTTTGCACGTATATATTGCCATTAGTCGGTGTATGGGGGCCAAACCCCATGTGCTCATCTTTAATTCCATTAAGCATCTAAGGAGCATATGAGGATATAAGGGAAACTAATCTTTTTTATAATCAGAACACAGCGTGAGGGATAACAATCTCCATTGAGTTTTCTCCCGCTTCTTATCGTGACTATATTGCGAAAGCAATCGAACTAATAACGCAAAACAGTTGGATTACATTGTGATTTCATTCAAGGCATAGTTATTGGCAGAATTCGTAATTTAGTTACTTTTGAAACTCCATCTGAATATATGTTTTAGTGTTATTATCTCTTTTACTGTTTGTCTTATTTTGAGGTATGAATTTGAATGAACACTATGCCAGCTCATTTGGAACATATGAATTTTAAAGGTATTTAATATTCCACCTGTTTCAGAATATAAGACGTTTTGACTTTTTACTTACAATGTTTGACCATTTGTCTTATTCAAAAAATTATCATAGTATCATTTATTTTGTTCATAGCTTATTTTATTATTAATAGTACTTTAAGCATGAATTATTATTTTTTATATTTGTATAAATTTTTTTAATAAGATGAATGGTCACATTGAAAGCAAAATGTTAAAACATTACATTATGAAATGTAAGTAATAATAATTAGTTTAATTTCTGTGAAATTCCTCTGTTCCAAACGATGCCCTGATGTTTGTGCTGATCTAATTGTGATGCCAAACTGATGCTCAGGTGGTGCTGATATGCCCCACTGTCTTCTGTAGTGACGACTGGCGCTTAGGTGTTTAAATTAGAGGTGGTGGAGCCGTGGAAATAGAGTGGTGCTTGAATTATATCGTTTATTAAGCAGTATTGTTAAGTGGATCTTATATGGGAGGTCCATGTCAGCACAAGTACGGAGTACCTACTGTTTTTGATCTGCAAGTTTGTACACTTCGATATATTCTGTTAAAAAAACAACATATATCAGAAGTATGTTAAGCCTCATGCTTGAGTTTTTAATTGCATTTAGCACATTCGCAATATACTGTATCAAGGATGTGCGCGTATTGAGGAAAGAAATACACTCAGTTTCATGTGTAAAATCCAGTTCAAATTTAGGCTGTAAAATTTGTTTATTGTGTTCAGTCCCTTTGTCTTTGTACACCCTTCACTTGAAAATGAGCAAGGGTAAACATACAGTCAAACTACTATATAAGCTTTCGTAATTAATGTCTATAAGATATTCAGAAGGATATGTTCGTATCTGTCTTGAAATACATTTTCATAAAACTACAGCAGTTTTATGTTTCACAAATACATCATAATTGAAATCAGAAATCAAATTTGCAAATCAGAGACTAGTGCAAATCATTAAATTTGTAACTGGATTGCTAGTAAAATCCATCCTAAGCAATGAAACAGCTATTTTCGAAAGTGAATCTGTATGCACCGATACCAGCTTCAGTAAGCATTGCCATTGTTCTGTAGATTGTACAATGCATAAAATACATGAATTATAGGGAAGATAGAATAGCTAGATGGTAAGATACTTTTCTAAAAAAAAAGCAAGTAAAAAAGGAAGAAAATTTCGAGTAGATCATTTCAACTGCAGTTTTGCTCAAACAAATAAACTTCAACAGCTAGACACCCGGAACAAAATTCATTGATAATCTCACCTCAAAATTAAGCAATAGTCCATACGATTTGAAAATCTCCAACGGACACACACCCAGCAGGTTTTATGAATGACATAAAGAAAACACAGAATGAAAGATCTTCACAGCTCTTTCAAGAAAAGGAAAAAAAATCTTCACAATCCTAGTTGGCCGTCGGCAGTTATTTTCCCATGTCTTCACTGTTTGCATCGAGAGAATAGACAATAGATCATCCCACCCACGAAGGGAACATCTCCTCAATATTTTAACCGCACAGCGCCGTGGGGGTTAAGTGCCACACGGCCCCCTGTAACACCCATTTTATATATCAAGTATAGGACAAATAACATATTCTAATCATAATTAAAAAGATCCTGCGCATTAACGCTGCAGTAGTGAGTCAAACGCCTAATCTCCGCCCTCACACGCACGGGCGTCTGCACCTAACTATGCATTAAGCAATAGGATTTGTTTAACCTTGGTTAAAAGATAGTGGATTCAAAGTGCAGGCATCGCATTAATCTTCGCTAAGTGAAGGGGTTACTCCTTTTTAATGCTGGTACGAACTTGGGACTAAACTATTGCAAGAAGCTGACACGTTATAACAGAAAACATAATTGCTAACCCAATTGGCATGAATACAACCATTAACTTCACTAAAGAAAAACAAAAATCATGCAATACGGCCATAAGTATCATTACTATGAAGTCTAGACCTAATGTCAACTCTAAGGATAGGATAGATCTTATTCATTTCCATTTTATTCTCCCTACAATTCTAGCTTTATTTTGTATACTCAACATTACCTCTATGTCATATCTTGTAAGTTTGTGCTATTAGATGGTATACTGAAAAAAATCCATGTAATACATAAATGAAACAAAGAAGATGAAATTTGATAAAAACATTAAGCAAAGCACAGAGTTGGATCACTCCGAAACAAATGCTAAGATTTGGACACATGATTTAATCAACCAGATGGGTGAAACTGTATAAACACTCACCAATATGTTGATTATTCAAAATACAACCTAAATAACTGCTGATAACCCCAATCTTTCTCACATTACAGCGCTGTTTAGTTAAATAACCCCTTTGTTTTCCCTGACAAAGAACAAGCAGGACAAAATTAGTTTCCCCTCCTCTCCAATTGCAGATAACTTCAACGGGACATCGTTCCAGGATTCAGTTCGTGCACCGTGGTGTTAGACATGTGATACGACATGCACATACACTCGTGCGCATGCCCACACGGAGACATAGTGCTGCAATTCACACATCCCACTAAGAATCTAACATGGACCAACCAGATAGCCCGAGAATTTAATGGCATTGTTTATATATTGCCCAAACTGTCGTTACTCCCTAGTGCTACTAATACAAATGTTATAGGGAGATGTTTGAATCAACGCATGGTTTCATTAATAACAAGCTCATTGACTTGTGAGAGCACTGGTGCGGCAGAATACGTGGGCAAGTTATTAATACTTATGTCGACATGAAGATAAGTTTGTCTGCCATAAACGGACCCTAATAGATCCACACACCAAAATAATAAGGATCGTGCAATACCTATGGTAGAGGTCCTCCAACAGGCTAGGTGATTAGATGATGTTTATATACCTAGGAGAGCACATGCAAACACCAAACCTTCGAGCGCAGGTATAATCATGTATCTATGGGTGTACTGATATCCTTTTTATAATCAGAAAATACTAAACATCATGACTTGCCAATGATCCCACTACATTACCATGCACAGATCTTAGATAAATCTGGCTAATATTTGATTGAAGATTAAGGAAAGAAAGATGATGTAGTGCAACATAGCGGCAGTAGTGCCTATCTGAGACTTCAAGCTGATAGCTACCACTCAGACAATGCATTTTACAAAAGACACGTCTGAAAATATCATAAAGCAAATTCATGGTCTGATATATGTGTATACTAATCCTCATAGAAGTGCCAATCCTAGTTGGAGCATGACCAAGCCATTTATTAGCAGTCCTTTATCACAACACAGTAATTTATCTAGTAAATACTTTATGCGCGTGTATTATCCTAGTTTTGTATACTAAAACCAACATTAGCATTGCGTTATACTGTCAGAAAATTCTCAGATACATTTCTCAATAATATGATACAAGGCCAGAAGAACACACATGGGCATTATGCAGATAAAAGGTAAGAAGGCCTACGGAAGGTGGTCTACTCGACTCCACTCAAACAATTCTAATCACTTTTGTTTAAGACTAGGATGAGGGGACACAATTTAATAGAAGCACATGTTACTACCGTGCCACATTTGCAACCAGAATTACAAATGGAAGAATCTGAAAGCACTGCACCTCAAACCAGAGGTCAATAACACGCTACACGTGGACCTCAATGGAAACTGCCAGAATTATTACTGTAGACTGTAGTGACTAAGCATAACTTACTTACTAGTGGATCATCAAGTCATAAATGAGTTTCCAGGTTTATATTTCCGTGAGCATGCCCTCAAGTGATACCAGGCCGTTGGTATAACCAGTGGCTGGTAACAACACCAAAAGGGGTATGCAGATCAGCAGATGTAACAGAATTTTAAAACATGGTTAGAATTGAAAAGGAATTGATGTTCTTGCTAAAGTTATTTTAAGATAATCAGCTAGTATTTTAAGATAATCAGCTAGTTCTTGTATTCTTTGTAAACTCAATCAACTGAAACCTTACCCTTACTACGATTGTATGACCTAATAGTTTATAAAGCATGAATAAATTAAGATGACAATAAGGTTGTTTGGTTTATTACCTAGATCAACCCTTCAGAATTTTGGCATTGCCAATATTTGGTAAGGTAGAGAAATATTGTGGTATGTTCGGTTTGATGCAAAATCACATCCATGTTTTTTCAGTTCTGCAAATAACACACTTGTCTAGGTGCTATTTTCAAGCAAGTCTAATTGAACTCTGCAGTTCTCACCTTCAAGAAGTATAGCTGACGCACGAATGCTAGAATGATCCAAAATTTACACCCTACAACTTCTGTACATAACGGGTGTTTTTGCCACTTTGCCTCTTCTACATCGATGAATTAAGGCAGAGCTTCTGCTTTTGTTTCAGAAGAAAATTCTGAATACAATTGCTGAGTATTTGAACATACTTGGTGAGGACATTGAAGCTCAAGCCACAAATAGAAGCCAAGAAACAATAGAAGTCCCCAAATGTACATAGCTGAAGAGCTATATACTTGTTTTTCTGATCAACGACAACCAAAATATCAGGTTACCACATCATATGCTGATCCTGCAAGGCAAATAATCAGCAACCTTTTCCCTCATGTAACCATACTAGTCTGATTTTTTAAAAAATAACTAAGACAGGTAATAAAGAAGATTAGGAATTACTAAGCGAGCACTCACGTGGAGTGATCAGCAACAGCAGCAGTGGGCCAAGGAATGGAGTCGATGGGGTGGAGGAATGGGATGTTACACTTGAAAGGTTTTTACAAGGTTGGGACTATATTCCCGGAGCGAGGAACATGGCTTCAACCCCATTTCCTGTGATTATGAGTAGGTGTCATCAAACCAGTAGCACAGAATCCTCTGGTTTTCACAAGGTAACAATGGCAGCAAGAATTCAAAGCACGGCGAAGAGGATAGTCTACTTAAGATGGTCCAGTTCTTCTTATTAACCCCCACACAGCTTGTTAACAAGCATATCATTTATGTTATGAAGCCAGATTCTATTGTAGGCATTCTCAGTTTGAAGTCATCAATAGCAGAACAGCACAGCACACATGGTTTTAGGCTTTTAGCTCTCATTCAGAAAGATTGTTAACTTTCCAGTAAACATAAGGCTAGATAAATCCATCAATCATCTCAACTATGCTACTGCAAAACTAAGGTACGGCCTGCAATTTTTGTTATCCCTCTTCCTGTCATCTCATCTCTAATTTCGGAAACATTTCCCCATCTGTCAATGTTAGCATAAATGTTTGACAGGGAGACATAGTTTCCAGCATTATCCGGTTCAATTTCAAAGAGCTTCTTTGCAGCAATTTTTCCAAGCTCAATGTCACAATGAAGCTTGCATCCTCCCAGCAATGCACCCCATGCTCCTGCATGAGATTCTCCCGGCATTGACTTGATAAGCTCATATGCATCTCTCAGCATCCCAAAACGTCCAAGAAGACTAACAAGGCAAGCATAGTGATCACCAGATGGTACAATCATACACTCATTCTTCATCATATTGAAGTACCTTTTCCCTTCTTCAACTAGGCCAGCATGACTGCAAGCTGTCAAAACAACTGTGAATGCAGCGTTATCTGGGGTGATGCCCTCCAAGGGCATCTGAGAGAAAAGCTCTACAGCCTTACTAGCTGAACCATGGAGGCAATGACCTTGCATCATTGAACAATATGAGAAAACATCTCGAACTGGCATAGATTCAAACAGAAGAGTGGCTCTATCCATGTTCCCACACTTTGCATTCATGTTAATGAGACTGGCCAACACACGGACATTATTCATATCTATTGGATAAATCATGATATAATCTTCAATCCATCTTGCCAACGAGATATTACCCACTTGAGAGGATGCTGACATCAGGCCAACAATAACAAGCTCATCTGGACATATACCTTGCATTTGGAATTCATTAAATATCCTCAAAGCCTCTCCAGGATAACCATTCTGCGCACACCCTGATATCATTGTTGACCATGCGAACAAATCACGATCATCTAGCTTATCAAATAACAACCTCGCAGCTCCCATGTTCCCTGCATTTAAATACCCACCAATCAATGACGTGTAAGCCGCCTGAGTTCTCTCAGGCATTTCATCAAACAGCTTCCTTGCGCCCTCCAAGTCACCGCACTTCACATACCCATCAACCATCGCATCCCAATGCACCATGTTCCGGTGAGGCATTTGGTCGAACAACTCCCTGGCGCTGGAGATATCACCAGCGCTGATGTAGGCAGTGATAATTGCCGTCCACGTAACCTCGCTGGGGATTTCCATTGAGTCGAACAGAACCCGAGCGGCGGCAGTGGCGCCGCATCTCCCATAGAACTGGACGAGCGCCGTGCGGACGAAGAGGTCTGCGTCCAGCCCGAGGCGGATCGCGGCGGCGTGCAGGGAGACTCCCGCGGGTAGGCAGGCGGCGCGCGCGCATGCGCAGATGAGGGGAGGGAACGAGAAGGCGTCGGGGCGGGACGACGCCGCGCCGCCGCGGCGCAGGAGGAGCCTGAACTGCGCGAGCGCGTCGTGCAGCGGAGCGTGGCGAGCGAGGGAGGAGATCACCGCGTTGCGGAGGCGTACCGGGACGGCGTCGGCGTGGGAGACGAGGGAGGCGGCGACGGCGGGGGTGGCGAGGGCGTCGCAGGCGGCGGCGAAGCGGGCGAGGAGCGCGTGGTGGTTGTGGAGGCCGAGGCGGACGATGCGCGCGTGGAGCTGGGCGAGGCAGCGCGCGGTGCGGCAGCGGCCGAGGAGGGTGGCGACCGACGGGGATGGCCGGAGCGCGGCGGTGGTCATGCGGCGGCGGCGGCGGCGGCGAGGGGGGAGGCGAGAGTACGGGTGTCGGGTGGTCGCATTTGGATTCGTTGCGAGTTCGGTACTTCGGTCGATCGAACCCAAGTCAGAGTTCTCTCTGGATGACTGGATCATCAAATGGGCTGGGCCTTCCTTGTTGTTTCTGGCCCAAGCTAGCAAGTAACAAAAGTACTGTGAAATTCTGAATTTTTTTAGACGTTTGCGATTTTTTTCAAGACAAAATTTATACATGGTTTTCATGTACCAATCCTAAGGCCCTGTTTGGTTTTCATGTAGCAATCCTAACATTTTGCTTTGATCAATTCCTGTGGTTTTGGTTCTTGAATGGTTCAAGAAGTCATAGCATCTCAATCCTATTTTTCTGTATTGTTGTATTTATCATATTTATGTGGTCCAAAGGGGTTTTCCTGAGAGAGAGAAATATCTTTGTTCGAATCAGCTATACCTCTATGTTTCTTGTGCTTTATATTGTTCTGTTAAACATTTACAGTTCTTTTTTTTCTATAGTACTGTGCTTTCTTTCGTATGTTTTGTTTTTCTGGGTTCTAAATGGGGCCTAAATATAGGAACATTATTGTTAATTTAATCAAGTTGGCTTATTACTCGCAACCAAAATTTAAATTTCCAAACTTAATTTGAAGTTGATCTTGAGGGTTTTTTCATCATAATATTTTTTTTAAGCTTGGATTTCAAATCGTAAATAATACAGATGTAAAAGTTTTGCCCATAAATTATTTTTTATTTCTCCGTTCACGTGTCTACCACTTGTTAGAAAAGCGAAATGATTACACATGTTATGTTTTCTGTTATAGTTAGCTTGTAAGTATAGGGCATATTTGGTTTCTAGCCACACTTTGCCACACCACAATTTGCCAAAGATGTGGCAAGCCACAAAAAGTGTGGCCAGCAAATTATTCGTCACAATTGTGGCAAGAGTTGGCTAAAACAATAGTCTATGACGCGTGAGCCTAAAGTATGGCAAGCCACACTTATAGTAATCAACCAAACACTATCCAAAAAAATGTGGTGGGCCTCAACTGTGGTGTGGCAAAGTGTGACTGGGAACCAAACAGCCCCTAAGAGCCAAACTCATCCAATCTGTAGGATCGCATCAATCACCGCTAGAAAGAAGGGGGTGAATCTATAGATTAAGAATACCCCAAAATTCCTGCGAAAAATCTCAACCTAGTCGACCATAGTCATTCACAAAGACTAGATCGAAATAGGGAGATAAAAGAAGAACAAGAGAAGAGATAGCTTGCGCTCGACACGAGATTTTTAGCCCAAGGCTACGCGTAAGTCGAGATTGCAAGATCACATGAAGATTGCAAGATTAAACCAAGATTGCAAGAACAAAACAGGATGGCAAGATTAAAAGAAGAACAAGTGTGGAAAATAAAATGACAATTCAACAATTGGATTTTCACAGCAAACTTCCAATTTCATTCATCAAATTGAAGTTTACAAAAGCTCAGTACAAGCCTACCACAAGTTCCCTAAAAAACCGAAGACCTAACATGATCTAGATCAAAAGCTCTCACAAGATCCTCACATGAACAAGAGAGAAAAACAACTCCAAATCTCTCTAAGTGAACCCTCAACTAGTTGTTCCCAAAAATGCACCCACTCCCTCAAGATAAGACCCCTTTTTTATAGCCTAAGATGGTGCCTAAACATCCAAAGGAAAAGTCTAAAATGCCCCTAGGACGAAACCCTAATCCTGGATAATTTTTAGCCGTCGAATCAATTTTGAACGCTCCAGATTGAGCCATGTAGCCGGCCACACTGTTGCCCCAGCCGACCTTGATCATTCGCAGAGGATTCGGAGCCTTCCCGATCCTTCACGCGCGCGCCGCGCGAGCCGCTCGATCGCCGCCACGCGTCAGCCATCCGGGGACCGATCCATGTCGCGCTCGCTCCAGCCAATCAGCACTCGCGATGGGAGGGCGCCGATCTGCTCCGCTTCGCCCGTACGAACCGCAGCCCGCCGCGTGGTCCTTCTGGACCTTCTCGATGTCTTGTTGCATCAAGTTCTTCTGATCTGTTTTTCTGGCATCGTCATCTTGGGCATATCGGCTTTGACCACTTAACTCGTTTGAGTGGTATGGACTTGGTTCGTGGTTTGCCAAAATTGAAAGCTTCCAAGGATTTGGTGTGTTCTCCTTGTCGTCATGGCAAGATGACTACGTCTTCCCATCCACCAGTGACTTGGGTCATGACGGATGGACCCGGGCAACTACTCCACATGGATACAGTTGGTCCTGAAAGGGTTCAGTCAGTGGGTGGGAAGTGGTATGTGTTTGTCATTGTGGATGACTATTCCCGTTACTCTTGGGTTTTCTTCTTGTAATCAAAGGATGAGACTTTTGGCTTCTTTCGTGACCTTACTCGACGTTTGGCTATTGAATTTCCTGGAGCCCTACGAGCGATTCGCGTGACAATGGGAAGGAATTCAAAATTGCCTCGTTTGAGTCCTTTTGTCAATCTTCTGGTATTGAGCATCAATTTTTCTCGCCATATGTTCTACAACAGAATGATGTGGTTGAGAGAAAGAACCACACACTTGTGGAGATGGCACGTACCATGCTTGATGAATACTCTACACCAAGAAGATTTTGGACAGAGGCTATTTCTGCTGCTTGCTTTATTTCGAATCGTGTCTTCTTAAGAACATCCTTGCACAAGACTCCATATGAACTATGATTTGGTCGTCGACCAAGTGTTTCCTACTTTAGAGTCTTTGGTTGCAAGTACTTTGTTCTTAAGCCAGGAAATTTGGACAAGTTTGAGTCTCGCTCGTCTGATGTTGTGTTCCTTGGTTATGCTGATCATTCTCGTGCCTACAAAGTTCTTGTGCTTGAGACTAACAAAATTGTGGAGACTTGTGAGGTCACTTTTGATGAGGCTAACCTAGGTGCTAGACCGGAAATTTCAGGTACTCCAGATCTGTCATAAACACTCTTTGTAGAAGAAGAATCAGATGAGGAGGAAGACTTTTCCCGTCGACCTCCAGCTTATGCGGTGCCACTTGAGCAAGATGAGGAATCTCCTTCCACTACTTCACCTTTGGCCGATGCTCCTACGACATCCACATCATCAACTAAACATGCAGAAATGGAGGGCGGCTCCTTAGAACCGACTGCTCCCCGACACATACAGAACCGACATCCACCTCATATGATGATCGAAGGCCTGGATGAGAGGGTAACTAGAAATCGGTCTTATGAAATTGCTCATTCTGCATTTGTTGCCTCTTTTGAGCCCAAAAATGTTTGTCATGCATTATCTGATGAGAATTGGGTCAATGCCATGCATGAGGAGTTAGAAAACTTTGAAAGAAACAAGGTCTAGTGTCTTGTGGAACCCCCCATAGGTCATAATGTCATAGGGACAAAATGGGTTTTCAAAAACAAACAAGGGGAAGACGGGGTGGTTGTTAGAAACAAAGCCAGATTGCTTGCACAAGGGTTCTCCCAAGTTGAGGGCTTAGATTTCGAAGAGACATTTGCACCAGTTGCTAGACTAGAGGCTATGAGGATCCTTTTAGCTTTTGCTGCTTCTAAGGGCATAAAACTTTTTCAAATGGATGTAAAAAGTGTTTTCTTAAATTGTGTCATAGAA
>CM002482.1:10719449-10828967 GCA_000325765.3 Leersia perrieri | reverse complement strand
ATGTACTCAAGATTGTTGAATCATGCTTTAACCATAAAAACAACTTGAACTAAATCAAATGTGCATAACTCTGTTCGAGTAACTAGTTCTTTTTGAAGTACCTTGCTCATAGTCTTGCCATGTTTACCTATCTTTGCAATCATTCGCATGCTCTTTTGAATTGCTCATGAATGTATCTTGGTCAAGTCGAGCATCATTCATAGCTTTGGTTGATTTCTATTAAATCTTATTGAAAATCTTTGCCAGACATTGTTTGCGTTTACGCATCGGTGATTCCGAAGGTGGTACGGAGACGGCCTATAATGGAAACTCCAGCTGGCTAACCTTTTCGAATGCTTGGACGGTAGTGATGGCACAATCATTGCTTGCTGACTAAAGTCTTGATAGGGGTGTCATTGTGATTGTACTATATTTTTCTATGAAAATTCATGATAAAATTGAAATAAAAAATAAAAAAGATGAAAATGGTGTGTACAATTTTCTGAGCTGGTTCATCTCTGCTTATGACTTGATGCTCACTTGAACTTGACATTAGCACGACTAGTATGGCTTGATTGCGTAGCATGGGTAGACATAATATTGATCATGAGCTTTGCTTACTTCTTTATGGACTTTTGCTCGCATTTGGTTATTACACTTTTAAAACTGCTCGTAAGATTAATAATATGGTTGCTTGATACACTTTCTTGTGCTACATATCTCAGATTACAAACCTTATGAGCATGCTTTAATCTAGATCTTTGATCTTGTTTGCAAATGTGTAAAACTTGATTATCTTCGGATGACTTTTGATAACTCTCAAAGCTCCCTTAAAAAACTTAAAGATCTCATCTCATTTCATGTCATTCATGCTCTCTTTTACATCTTTGATCTTGATGGCATCATTGTCAAAGGAGGAGATATATGAAAATTAAAGCAAATGTTGCATTCATTGAAAATTAAAACTTGCTTTAAAACTTGAAGGGGAGTTAGTGATTGAGGGGGAGCTATTCACATTTGCATCCCTTGCATCTTCTTTGTCACTTGGACTTGAGTTTCAATTTTTTCAAGTTGACCAAGTTTGACTCTTGCAAAATTCTTTTGCTTTGATTTTCAAAATTCAAAATTCAAAATTTTGCTTGAGTTGCCAATGTTTCCATCAAGGGGGAGATTATGAGACCAAGTGTTGCTTTTGGTTTTTTATGATGGAAAATTGGCAAGTGTCCAAGAAGTGCTTCTATTGACTAACGTGGGTCAGGAACGATATCTGTGCCCGAAAAACTATGGTTCGGTTTATTTGTGTGCATGGTTACTTGGGGTCAACCTTGGTCAACGATAGACCGGAATCAAACTCAGGGGGATTTGTGGTTTAGCACGGTCAAGGATGTCGAGTGACAAGGTGGGACACAAGCGTATACGGTGGACGAACGTCGTGGCGGGAGATCGTCGCAAACTTGATGCACAAGTCAAGAAGGATGCAAATCAGACTTCTGTTGCAAGACCTCGCGGTGGGTGGAGTGGCCCGAGATGGAGATGGCCCATCTTGGCCCAGTGCACAAGAGGATCAAGCAAGGAGAAAAATTTGCACTACACAAGAACTGAAATCAGACTTGAGAAAGGATAAAAATGGATTTTATTTAATACGCTGAGGGACTCAAAATAGACTTCAGCAACAGCAGCAGTCGGCCCAGCCCAACTCGGCAACGTGCTGATGGGTGGGTCCCATGGGAGATCGGCGCTGCAAGGCGGTAGGCGAGCGCGCGCTCGGATGCGTGGCGGCTTCGGGTTCACGCGGAGTCGACGCGGGAGGCACGCGGGACTCACGCGCTCTCTCGCGCGAGCGGTCGTACGCGGGACGCGTGGCGGCGTCTCGTTGACGCGGGCGAACGCACCGACGCGGTTTCGCGCGGGGCGTGCGGGAACCGTACGGGACACGCGTCCGAGCACGCGCTCGCCTACCGCCTTGCAGCGCCGATCTCCCATGGGACCCACCCGTCAGCTCATTGCCGAGTTGGGCTGGGCCGACTGCTGCTGTTGCTGAAGTGTATTTTGAGTCCCTCAGCATATCAAATAAAGTCTATTTTTGATCCTTTCTCAAGTCTGATTTCAGTCCTTGTGCAGTGCAAATTTTTCTCCTTGTTTGATCCTCTTGTGGACTGGGCCAAGATGGGCCATCTCCATCCCGGGCCACTCCACCCACCGCGAGGTCTTGCAAGAGAAGTCTGATTTGCATCCTTCTTGACTTGTGCATCAAGTTTGCGACGATCTCCCGCCACGACGTTCGTCCACCGTGTACGCTTGTGTTCCATCTTGTCACCCGACATCCTTGACCGTGCTAGACCACAACTCCCCCTGAGTTTGACCCCGGTCCATCGTTGACTAAGGTTGACCCCAAGTAACCCTGCAGACAAATAAACCAAACCATCGTCTTTTGGGCACAGATATCGCAACCTGGCCTACGTTAGTCAATAGAAGTACTTCTTGGACACTTGCCAATTTTCCATCATAAACGACCAAAAGCAACACTTGGTCTCACATAATCACACACACCAATGAAGCTACACTCACCAAATAACCACAGCACATATTGTCCGTTAAATTTTGAAGGAGTTGAGTTCATCACAATAACGTACAACCCAAAAGGATAAAATCAGAGCCCTATACAAGTACAAGGATGAAGCACACATCCATGGTCCATCCGTACAGTCAAAGCTAACCAAAGCCCTCTGCATTCATTCATTCATTCACTCACTTGTCGAAGTAGTCCTCGGTCCTGCCCTTGAACCCGATCTGACCAAAGGTGAGCGCCAGGAACAGACCAAGGTGCCATGTCACCAACCACAGCCTGCAACAAAGAGCAGTGATCTATATATGAGACACGTTGCAACTGGATTTACTGCATGCATCCGTCAGCAGCTAAAGTGTGTGTACTCACCAGAACTGGGAGTCGAGCGCCGGCGGTGTGGGGAAGTGGGAGAGCTCCTGGCCGATGCTGGAGAAGAAGAGCCCCGTGAGGCTATTGCCGTTGATCGCCGGGATGCTCGACGGCGCGATCCACCCGATCAGCCCGAACCCGATCACGTTCAGGTCCCTCCGCAGCCAGTCCCGCGGAAACCTGACGAGCACAAAATCAATTAATCGAGCCACGAAGTCACACGGCGCCACGCTGCCAGAGTATGCTAGTGCTACTCACGTCATGCAGGTGATCCTGCCGTTCCTCTCCAGGTTCCTCGTCATCAGCGGGTTCCTCGCCGACACCCGGGCGCCCGTCGTGAAGCCTGCATCCACACACGCACAAATCGAACATTTCAAACATCAATTACACATTGTCGCCTATAACAAATTAACGTGCAGAGATGAATAGATAATTGGGACTGTGTTGTCCACGCACTGGTAGAGAAGGCCGGCCGACGGGCGAGGGTGGCGCCGGCGAGGCCGGAGACGGTGGACGAGGCGGCGGCCATGGCAGCAGAGTTGTGCGACCGGCTAGCTAGCTGTTGTCTCAGCGTTGTGTGTGGCGCAGCGGGCACTCTTATGAATTTTGTGGTGGTCGCTCGCGGGCGCGCGCGGACGGAGACGTACGTGCGCCGGTGCGGACGTGGGAGGAGGGGATGGGAGGGCGCGGATTCGTTGTGGGGGCTCGCGTGATGTGGATCACTTGCACCGGATGAAATAGATTCGTCGCCAGTGGAGCGGCCTATCGGGAGGCTCCACTTGGATATGTCTGGATAAGGCGTGGCTCGGCTGGGTTTTGTCGCGTGTTAGCTGAGTAGCCGGCTTCATTCCAACGTGGCAAACCTTTTTTTTTTTGTTAGTGTGTTTAGTTCCTAACTTTTTTTTCAAACTTCTAACTTTTCCATCATATCAACCTATCATACACACACAACCTTTCAATCACATCATTCCATTTTACATCCAAACTTCTAAATTTGGATACAACTAAACAAGGCCTTAGAATTGCACTCATATTTGTGTGGTACTGGTACCTTTGATTGGTAGGTAATTGTGGGCTGCCGCGCACTCTGTCTTTTTAGAACTGGACGCTCTGTTTTTGTAGACAAGGTACTCTGTTTTTCTCATGGTTGTACATTTGTACTCTGTTTTTCTGCTGCCTTTGGATGATTGGATCTAAACCGAAGTTTAGGGTCGAGTAGGCTGTAGTTGGAAGCCAATCCTCTGTAGTAATTACTTGATTTTTACAGTAGCTTGTGGGACCCACATGTCAGCCATAGATGCAGAGGATTAGCTTCCGCTGTACTTGGAGAGCTCTGGCGAGGTGAAAATGGCTAGGGGGAATGTGAATCACTTGGTACCGTGAGTCCGTGTGAAATTTATATTTCGAGCATACAACATACGGCATACGCACTGCCACCAGCGCAAACTTAGATCCGGGCACTGGCCCAAGTCGGGCCCTAGGACTCCGTCGCGTCGTAGTTGCCACGACTGACGATTTAGCTTCCCGGGTGGGGCTTGATAGGAGCGGGATGGTGCTGAGGAGGGGAAGTGGAAGGTTAGATTGGTCTTAGAGGAATGGTCCAAGAGATAGTGGACTGACAGCGCGAGACTGAAGAAGGGTGTGTGGCGTGACAAGATGCCGGCCTTATCGGCCATACTGGGCTGTGCTTGCGCGGCAGGCTTCACCTATTCACCGGACTGCACACACGTTCCGAAACCAGACACAAATTCGCCATAGCCGATACGATCGTACCCGATGCAATCCAACGAGTCGGAGTCGCCGTGCCGCACGCTGTGGTTACTGACTTACTTTTTCGTCGCAAATGTTTTTGTTGCCTGATTTCCACCAGTCGTACTCCTGTTGCTTCCTGCCAAATTTTGCAGTAATCCCACCAATTGTTCATTCGGAACCGCGCGCATCACGCACGGTGTTTTCCTCAAGTCCTCAAGCGAGCTACCGCCGGAAGGTCGCTTGAGTACAGTGTACACAGAGCAGAGGGTGAGGGTGGAGGTGTTCAACTGAAACTTTGGGGCCTACCGACATCCAACCACTATCTTCTCCCTCGTTTCCAAGCACCACGGATCACGGCGCCCAATTTGTTCTGAACTTCTGATCCTGATACATCAGTGATCAGTCACTCCCGTGCACAGCTTCTTGCGGCACCTACCTAGTACGTACACAAGCGACTGGCATCTCGATCAGGAATTCAGGACGAGGAAATTAGGGACGAATCAATCGCTGCACACATGCATGCACAGGAACACCACTGACCAAAGCTCTCTTTCGCCTTACAGGACAACAATTAAGAGAGGAATCATCGCCCGCTGTCATATGCAGTTACTCTGGTTTTCGCCATGCATAAGCTTGTCCAGAAGTCTCGAACTGCTTTGCAAATTGCAAAGGTACGTACAGTGACTCTGCGGGAGATTGATCGAGAGCGACACCAACCAACCTTCGATCGGATTCCTTCCTAACCAGAGTACCAGACATCCTGAATTCTAGTTATTGTGAGAACCGCACAAAGAGAACGACGCCGCTGATTTGGAAGAGGAAACAGTGGAGCCAAACAAATGCTGGCTTAGATGGATAAATGATCAGTCAATCAATGTAATATCACTACCCGAGTACAGCATAAGAAAACGAAAAGATGGTGACAACAGCAAACCTTCTAGGAGACTAGGACAGCAGCAGGTCAAAGAATACTGAAAGGAAGAGACAAATGGTTTGAGTTTAGGTCATGGAACAGATTCAGAATTTGGGATCACAAGCTTGGGGCCGGTGGTGCTGCCAAAGCACCGTCTAACTCTTCATGTGTACTGAATACTACTACTAGCATATTCACTGAACAACATTTAGGGGTTGTTCTCTACTACTAGCCGACAAAAGCAGTGTCTACTACGGAGTACTAGCATATTCTACTGTATTTTTTTCTCTTTTCTCGTCAACACGCTTTATAAACTGTTAAATTACGTTTTTTAAATTCTACATAAAAATTATTAAAAAAATAAATTAAATTATTTTTAAATTTAAAATAGATAATACTTTGCAGTTGAGCAGTGAAGCAAAGAGAAAATGGAGATGCTTTATGCCTCTCCCAAAAGAAAAATGTCGTAACCTCTAACTCGAGATAACGATTAATTACATTACACAAAATATTTGTCTCGGTCTTACGAAAAGAAGGTTTTCTTTGAAGATGCTGAATTTTTGTCTGTGTGAAGTAGGTTTTTGAAGGAAGCTGCATTCTTCAGCTCGAAATGTCTACACACTTATTACATGGCAGTGTAGTAGTATCTTCAGAATCATTGTCTCCTTGGTACTTTACGGTAATTAACTTGAATTATCATGCAGAGGTAAACTAGGTCTTTAACATATTGCAAAACAATGCACATATCCACTTTTTGTATCGAGATCTGCTGAAGTTACCTGTACTATATTATATTTGGTGATATTCTCTAGGAGGATTTGGGCCCTGAATCTTGATGCTAGCTCAGAAAACCCATTACGGTTGACCAAGTCAAGGCTTAAAAACACTTGCGAAAAAGGAAATCTAAGGATATATACTAGGAGTATCTCATTGTAGGGCCAACTTAAATCTGGATACATATAGTGACTTTATTTAATCTTTCTGTTTAGTAATTGCTCTGGCGATCCTGACAGCGACTCAACCGACATGCTCAGACTGATCACCAGGCTTTGAAAGCTGAAACTCCAAAAAATGGAGCGCGAGAAAATTGCACGACGCGACGCATAGGCACTAGCACATCAGCATTACCATGCATACCGAACTCAATAGTAGTATAGTACTCCAAAACCAGATACTCTGTGTGCATCCACTGACTTTTTTTTAAGTACATGTCACATTGGATATTTGAACACTAATTAGAAGTATTAAATATAGATTATTAATAAAATTCACACTATATTTTGGACTATTTCGCGAGACGAATCTATTGAGCCTAATTATTTTATGATTAGTGAATGTGATGCTACAGTAAACATTTGCTAATCGTAGATTAATTATGCTTAAAAAATTATCTCGCGAATTAGTCTTTATTTATGTAATTAGTTTTATTATCAGCTTATATTTAATACTCTTAATTGACGTCAAAACATTCGATGTGACATAAACTTAAAAAAGTCCCTTATAATAGATATTTTGTCTATTCACTTGTAATATTATTTATTTATTTTATTAAAAATTTAGTATAACTATAAAATTAATAAGTCATATTTAAAATACTTTAAATAATAAAATAAATAATAAAGAAAATAAATAATTTTTTATATATTTTTTAAATAAGACAAGTAATTAAACGTTACAAATAATAGGTTAAAATCCTTATATAAGATGAATATGGTAATCCTACTACAGTTCATCGAATAAGAGATATGCACAAAGTCATTGTTACTCCCTTCGTTACATTGGAGCACCTAGGAAACACTCAACTTGAAGTCTTATCGTAATATCGTAGTAATATCGTGTTGTCGAGAGAGGATAGGAACGACAGACGCGTACGTATAGATCCCGGTATCAATGCGCGTTTTGACGAGAAATCTCCAAGCTATATCTGCCTTTGGCCGGCCGGCGGGCGAAAGGAACAGCAGCAGCGGCACACGCTAGCTAGAACGGCTGCGCACAAGAATTCACTCTCCACCTACGTACACGTAACACGTCGGTAGCCCTCGACGTTCTCCCATGACATTAATGCCGGCGAGCTGCCTCCCCATCTATCGGAAGCGGTTTACAGACGCGCCGTGCCGATGGCTCCTCCTCCCTCCCCTCGAGGAAAACGATATCCTTCTAAACGCAATTAAGAGTCGGATGCACGGCTCACCACCACGGGTAGTAGTACAAAAGGATGGGTTTGCTTTGCCATCAAGCGAAAACCCCGGTCATCGTGAAAGGGAGGCACACGAAAAATCTCACTCACTCTGCTGCTTTTTTATGGTTCTCTGTCACGTCGTGCGCAACGGCAGGTCTCACTCTGGAAGCGGTCAACCGCCCACATCCCGCACCGCACCGCATCGGCCGCGTTTGTGCTTGTGCTTGACCGGTCGCACGGACGGCGCAGCCCGTACCGGCTCGCGTGTGGGGAACCAAAAAATATCACCCCGGATGAATCAGGGGGTGAATCAGGACTCCGGGGACGCGCGCCGCCGCGCGATGGGTGGGTGGTGGCACGTCGGTACGGAGGCGACAGAAGAAATCCGCACGCGGCGCGCCACGCGTTCGCGGCGCGAGGGAATACGGCGAGGCGGGCGCGGGGGATCGAGCCGCGTCGCGCCGTACCACGGCGCCAGGGCGCCACCGACCCCTTCTCGTCGGACGCCACGCAACCACGCGGCCGCCCTGCACGACGGGCCCGCACCGGCACACGCGGAAATAAAAATGTGAAAACTCACCAACGCACAGGACTTGACTTGGAGTATGGAGTTTCCAGGACCACACGTCGCAGCGACGGCCTGACGGGACCGACCCTGTTTTGACTGCAGCTTACCGTTCTTTACTCGCGGGTCTACATTATGACCCTGTTTACATACAGAGATTTTTTTAAAATCCATGTCATATCGAATTTCTAGAAACTAATTAAAATAGTAAATATAGACTACTAATAGAACCCACCCTATATTTTGGACTATTTCGCGAGACAAATCTATTAAGTCTAATTAGTCCATAATTAGCGAATGTGATGCTACAGCAAACATTTGCTAATCATGGATTAATTAGGTTTAAAAAAATTATCTTGTGAATTAGTCTTTATTTATGCAATTAGTTTTATTATCAGTCTTAATTGACCTCCAAACATTCGATGCGACACGAACTTAAAAAAAATGAATTGATCCGAACAACATCTATATAAAGCCGGTGCTCTACTAAAGCTCGGTAGTTTATCATCATCAGTTCATCGTTTACAACAGAAACAGAGGAGCTGAGAAGGAGAGGTCGAAGGGGAGAAAAATAAAATGGTGGCGACGACGATAGAAGACCTGCACGGCGACGTGCTGGCGCGCGCGCTGCGGCGGCTGGACGGTCGGTCGCTGGCGGCGGCGAGCTGCGCGACGGCGAGCCTCCGTGCGCTCGCGGCCGACCCGGACACGTGGCGCGCGCTCTGCCTCGCGGAGTGGCCCTCCCTAGCGAGCCACCCGCGGCTGCTGTCCGCGGTCTCGCCGCGGCGCCTCTTCGCCGAAGCGTTCCCTTTCCCGAGCCCGGACGCCGGCGAGCTCGCCGCCGTCGGCCACCTCCCGTCGGAGCTCGTCTCGGCGGTGGACGTCTACCACAGGGGGAAGCCCCTGCTGTCCCGCGTCGTGGAGACGCCAGCGTCGTCGTCGTGGTTCCTCGGCTCACCGTTCCGCATCGAGGCCGTCGAGTGCAAGAAGCCGGTGCCGGCGGCTGAGGCGGTGGCGTCTCCGGCCGAGCTGGAGCTGAGCTGGGTGGTATTGGACACCACACATGGCAGGGCGGTGAACGTGTCGAGCCGGCGGTCGGTGGCGGTGGACCGGCACTGGTACACAGGCGAGACGCTGGCGAGGTTCGCGGTGGTGCTGGGCGGGTGCAAGTTCGAGGCCACCGTCACCTGCTCCTCCTCCTCCGAGGGGGCGGCGGGCCACGTCACCGAGGTCAGCCTCGCCGTGCAGGACGCCGACGGCGCCGCGGCGAGCGGCGAGCGGAGCCTCCGCCTCCTCGTCGCGGCGATGGAGGAGCAGAGGATTGGCGGCAGCGGGGAGAGGCAGCGGGAGGAGGCGAAGAGGAGGTACGACGAGTTCCTGAGGAGGAAGAAGGGGAGGAAGGAGAGCAAGGTGCGTCGCGAGGCGCTCATCGACCTGTGCTGCTCCGCCGCCAGCGCCATGGCCGTTCTTTGCTTCCTAGCCGCCGTCGTGCTCCGGTGATCGCCGGCTCTGGGCGGGACAGAAATGACAAATTACATCCACCTAGCTGCAAATTCGAATATGTAGACTATAGTGTTCCTCCATTGTAGTTAAATCATTCCCTTTGAATTAAAAATTGGCCAGGTGCTTATCATCCATTTAAAATTGGAAATAAGGACCTGAGCTAATCCTAGGGTATGAAATTGTGAATCCAGGATGAACTGAGATTTGAGAGATTGAATCATTGGCATGTTCCAATCTAATGTAGCAGGGCTCTTTTCCTGTTTCTGAAAAACAACGTGCAATGTTTTCCCTTGGATAGAATAAAGAATATGCCGTCTGTCCAGCTCATTATAGTTCATGTTTCCGTATAATCAAGGTACCGTTCCACATTTTTAGGAATTAACTAGAGTTCAAGCGAGATATACAACAGTACATGTGAGCACCAAAGCATTATTAGTTCCATACAGAACACTGAACATACATAGAGAAGACACTCCTTTTAAAAAAAAAAGAAAGAGGAAAGTAAAGAAAACACTATTCTAGCACAGCTTCATGAACATATGCAACTATATGTGTGATCAGTAACATCAGTTTTAGATCATTTCATGGAGACATTATTATAGATACTGTCCATGACAAAGAAGGAAAAGGTGGCAAGAGCATGTGAAGCTGTATCACTATCTGAGCTGTTCAAATGGACGCATCTTCTGTTATTGCAAAACTGGAAAACTAGTATTATTACGCATAAACTCTTCAATAACAGTAAACTACTATAGCAAATTAAAAGAAGGGAAGGCACGGAGATAACACGCATCATCGGCTGTAGTCAGGTGGTTTGTTCTGTGGCAGTTGGAACAGAATCTGCAATACGATTCAGTTTGGCCTTCGCAATATCGACATAGATAACTCGGCCGTTCAATACCTGTTGCAAGCTTGCATTATTCTTCAGCTCATTTTCAAATTAAGCAGTAAAACACACAGAATTATCTAAGGCCTTGTTAAGAAGAAATTCTGTAGAAACTTGTTAAGAAAAAACTATCAACTCTTACTGGAAGTGGGGTTTCCTCTGAAGTTAATGTGGCAATCAAGCATTCCAAACAAAGCCTAGACTAAACTTAAAGTACATTGTTTAAAGGGCTTTTAAAGATCTTGCCTTGCCGTTCATCTCTTCCCTTGCTTTATTGGCTTCTTCTTCAGAAGCAAATTTCACAAAGCCGAATCCTTTTGGTCTGTTGGTCATCCTATCAGTGACAATTGTTGCTGCATTTGAACAAGGGCAGTTTCCAGCTTAATAATGACAACAGGCAAAACAAGTAATACTATCAGCTACTACTATGAACAAAATTGTGCTATGGCCTGGCAAGTTTGTACCTTCTAGTACTTGGCCATACTGAGAGAAAGATTCCGCCAGGCTATCTTCGGTCGCAAAATGGGACAACCCTGTAAAAAGGACAAAGAACTCAGGGTGAATGCTTATACTTGGGCATTTCGTCGAGCACTATGCATGCACAGGCTGCAGCGCCTTCAACCACGTAGTAATGGTTTGCCCTTCAATCACTAGCTACACGCATGAGGGACTACGAGCGAGCAAAGAACTGCTGTGATGTGATGATGGAGATGGCACAGAAGCGGCATGCGCAGTCAAAAGGCGGGAGGAGACAGGTGAGTTTACCTCCGATGAAGAGCCTGTAGGTGATGCCACGGGAGTGCGTGAGGAGCAGTGGGCGCGTTACGCGCGTATATGCCGCCGGGTACTCTCTCCTGGATGCCAGGCGGCGGGACGCCTCACGCAGAGTCGCCATCGCCATGGCCGGCGCAGGATTTCAAGGTTGAGTATTCTAAATGGAAAGAGAGATTTTTATTTTCTCTTCTTTACAACCGTAGCGTGGCGTGGCGAGCAGATCAGACGCGGAGACAGATGCAGCCGGCCAGAGGCAGCGCGACGGCGAGTGCTGCCGCAGGGCGGGACGCGAGGCGGGGGGAGAGACGGAGAGGAGGGCGGAACCGCGTGACGGCGAGCGACCCAGCGAGAGGAGCGAACGATTCCCCAATCCCGGCTTCGTGTGGTGCCTACAGCCTACTGCCTAGTTGCCTACTGCCTGGTGGGGACGGGTGGTGCGACCGGGCCTTGTTTGGGGTTTATTTTGGCTTTTTTTTTTTATCTAGGCTGTTGGGCCTGCTTTGCTTAACTATTGTACTACCGTGAGAGGCGCCACCGCGCGAGGCAGCCTGTCAGAACATTGGAATTCCCAGAACATTAGGTGGCCAACTATAGATGGTAGACCCTTTCTTCAATGAAATTCTGACAAATGTATGTTTGGATGCAAGGTTGACAATCAAAATATCAGAAACATATGTCATTTATATCCATGACCTTAGGATACCAGTCCAATGCCCATGCATTATAACAGAAATTAGAAAAAGAATTGCATCATACTCTTCAACCTTTCAAAGTTTTAAAAAAATCATATCCATAGTAAAACCTTGACGTTATGTTTTTCATAATTTTATATTTAGTTTAAATAAACTTTCCTTGTTTTTTAGATTGGGATTTTGAAAAGAATAGAAGTACACCCGCCTCACCATTCTTTAGACCTATGGTGGTGATGGATGATGACAGATTCATTACTCACCATCATCATTGGGTTCATTCGAAGGAATATAGATGTTTATGGACATGAATTTGGAAAGATCATAACTGGATGAGTAGAACAGAGTAATCTCCATGGACGGATGGCGTAGGGGACGGTCTGCACTAGCTGCCATAGGACACAAGCTGACGCAGCGTGGCCGAATGATGCGGCGCGGCAGCCGGATGGAAGCTCGGACACAGAGTGCTGACGGTGGCATGCCATACTTTACATATTTCCTTGGTTTTAGATGACATGGCATATAGAGCCCACATGTCAGCAAATAAAAAATATTATCCCCTCATCTATCTCTTTCTCTCCTCCCCACCAGGCACCGGTGGCCACTCCTCCCCAATGTTCACCGCATGCTCCTCTTTTTCCTAGGCTGCTTCGCCGGCTCAACGTGCTGCGACATGGCTGAGATCGCCATCGGCGCTGGCGCGTGCGTCCTCGTGGGCTCGTGCCATGTGCCGACCTCACATTCCTCGTGTTTCGTGGCCTTGAGGAGTACCACCTCGACGACGATGGTAACTCGCACATCACGCATTCGTTGTTCAGTGACAGCGCCACCGCCACTGCCGTTGTCGGTGCCGGCCCTGTCGCCCCCGTCGAGCGCCCAATCTTTCACATGGCGTCCACGATGACCACCATCATAGGCACCATGCACATTGCCATTGGGCAGATCAGGAAGGGCGGCTTCGACTACCACATCTCCCGTCAGATGTTGGCTGTCGTCGGTGAACACATCGGCAGATGCCTCGTCGACGCGCTCGGCAGTTCCTTCCCTCTTTCCTCTCCAAAACTCTAATCCCCAAATCTTGCGATCTCTATCCCGTCTTCACTGATGAGGCAATGCAGAACTGCTAGACGAGGGCTACGCCAACCTCTCCGTGCCGACGAGAAGTCGAGGCGGAGGCTACGCCCAGGTTGGATACAGAGGCACGGCAACTTGAGGGTCGGACCGGGACCTCAATGGCGACGACGCAACAAGCTTGATCGGTGCTGGTCCGTGCAGACATTGCGGGTGAAGACAATGAGCAGCTTCTTCGGGCGGCGCTTCACGTGCAAACTCCATCACCTCCTTGCCCCGTGGGGTAGTCTTCATGGGCGTTGAGAACCCACCCAACGCCTATAGCTTCCATGGCTGCCGGCGTCGCTGCCTCGCGCCCGCACCCGTGCCTAGTGTCCGACGAAAGGGGAAAAGAAAGAGAGAGAGGTGGAGTGTGCATGGAGAGGAGGTGGGGCATGTTGGAGGAGATCAGCGGCACTGTGGGGTTTGGGTCGGCCCAGCGGCGCGAGTGAAGGAACCGTAGCTTGGCAACAACGAGACAGAGGGGTCCACGTGTCACTCTCTCACTCTCTCTCTCCCTGTCTTATGGGGGGCCACGAATATGCCACGTCATCCAAAACCACCCACAATACTTCCAAGGAATCTCCATTGTACTGATTTTATAATTTAAGGGACTCATTATATTCGATTTTGCGGTTCAAAAATAAGGCTACGAGAGAAGGGACCTGAAATGGATTTATTCCGGAACGTTGGCTACTTAAACTCCCTTCAGGCTCGTTCACCACCAACCCAAGAAGCGACGCGAATCAACCATCAGCCCAAGGACAGAGCCGCCAGAGCAAAAATCCGCAAAACCCTAGAAGCCCGTGGCCTACATTCCCGAAGCCCCCGACCTGGGCCATGGCGACGTTGCTGAGGAGATGGATCGTGCACTTCTTCATCTGGGCCATCGCATTCGTCTCCTTCCTCAACCAGGCCCTTCTCTTCGTCTTCCCCTTCTTCTTGTTCGGCGATGGCGGCGACGACGCCCTCCTCTTCTGCGCCCTGCTTGCCGCCGTGGTGGCAGCGACCTTTCGGTGAGGGGAGTCGGCGGCGGCGTGCGCGGATTCCTCGCCCGCGCGCCGCCGGGATCGGCAGCCTCGGCCCCGTAGGAGGAGGATTCCACCGGAGCATGGAGTACAACGACCACAGCCATCGATCGCGACAAGATGGATACGGAGTTGCGGAGAAGACTACTGCAAGCGGCTCTGAAACCAGTTTTGCCTTTCCCCTTTCCTCTTATCTTCTGATGCATCTGAATGTGGATAGATATTCTTGCCATTTCACGTTGATTTCGAGGCCCCGTTAGTTCTTGTAGTTTTCTTGGATTCTTGGGGATTTTTCCTAAAATTGTTCAGGTTTTGTGGAGTTTGATCTTCCTGGAGATTCTGTTAAGTACCTAGTTTTGCGTGTGGTTCGGACTTGTCACCTGTGGTTCACCCTGTAAATTTTGATGTATAATGAAATTCTGAGGCTTTCTTTTGGTGCCAATTCAACATCTTACACAAGTTAATACAAGCATTCGTGTTCATCGCCGTGCTTACATTCGCCCCAGCTTTTGATAGTTGATGTAAACTAATAGGACCCTAACCCTAGATCTGATCTTTTTTCATCTTCCCTGACTTTGTTCTGGTCGGATTGTTATGGTGATAAAATGCTGGTTATGCATGGTTGTGTTGTCCAACATGCATCAACTGTTCCAGAAATTGGTTGGGGTAGCTTACAAAATGTGGAGAGACAAGTTGAGGAAAGATTGAGTTGATGAAGATCGCTTATATGTGCTTTTGGATTTGAGGGATTAGGAATTGGGGATGAAATGGCAAAAAAGGCTGAACAAGAGGCTGCAAGCATGGCAAAAACCTACAGCCCAACCAACTGGTGGAGTGGTGGTACAACAAATTTGTGTGATGACCCCAAGATGGATGTTACCACCTTGTACAAATGAATGAAAGCATTCAGATTGGCTGTTAGGCGATTTTCCATTAATAAAGAATTTGAATTAGGCATAAAAGGTCATGTCAGGATTTATTTAGGGGTTTCTGCAAAGCTAAAGGATGCCCAAGGAGAATTGTTGGCTGTATCCTGCAGCAAATAACATATAAGATAGAAATGTTCAAGGAGCTCATGTCAGAAATATGTAAAGATGCACCCGAAGTGCGGGACTAGTTGAAAGATTAGGAGTTACCACAATCTACTATAAATGGGGTGCTACTTCAGCCCAGCCATCAAGTGTGACTAAATCACTATTTCACTAATAATGTAGCAGAGGTTTTCAGCAATTGGTTGAAGACATAAAAGACTTGCCTGTTGTTGAGCTAGCTGAAAAGGTGAGAGAGATTATCATGGTTCGAGGAAGATAAGGATTGGAGAAAAGCTACAAGGAACAATCCTGTCAGCTGTGAAAGTTTAACTATTGGCATCTACAAGAGGGTTGTGCCAGCTGCTAATTGGTGTGCATAGTTTTGGCCTTTATGACAGCACAAATAAATGCCAATGTATGTGACTTTGTGGATCGGTGCTACTCGGTTGAAAATTTTAGGGCAGCATATTGGAGAGTGATTGAGCCATTGACAGATAATCACAGTGGCCAAAGTTGGGCTGCCATTTGAATTGAAGGGGGGGGGGGGGGGACTTGGGAAGAGAATTTTGGCAGGAAAGGAAGAACAGGATCAAAAGATGTCTTGACGCTGGTGGCAACACTAGGCCAAGTCTGGGGACAAGGCAGCTGCAGAAAAGAATAATGGGAAGAAAATGGTTAGAGGTCCAGTAACATGCCCCCATTGTGGTAAAAAAAGGTCATATGAAGTCTAAGCTCCAAGTGCCCACTCAATGAGTGAAAAATAAGGTACCTCATTCTTCTCGTTAATTTACTTGGTTTGCTGATTGCTAAGTGCTTCTTTTATTTGTTTAGAGGCAGAGGAAGCCTATAAAGAACAATACCACACCCAAAGGCTGACTAACGAAGTAATACTACAAGATAACCAGACATTGTGACTAGATGGTAAGCAAGCATGCACTGTTGTGTATTTCACATTGATGATTTTATTTGTAATCTTGAGCATTATGTATCTTACTCTAGTTTATTTCCATTTTACATGATATGAGTAGCTTTGGATTCTGCATGCATAAACGGCTAGCTGAAATGTTTGGAGTTTCAGTCAAGTCTTAGTAGCGTTTTTTCAGTAGTTTTTCGGTTGAGCTGGACCCGGATTGTGGGATGGCATGATCAGTAGTTGGATCCGGTGAAGCTGGTGTTTCTGTTATGCAAGCAAGCTCATTGAACTGGGAATAAAAGGAAAAGCAGAAAAGCAGCATAAAGTGCGCTGCACAAAAATTGCCCCTTGCTTGTGTTGTGTTCAGTTCTTCAGTTACTATAGCGCGTCTGAAATTCTTCAGTTAAACTAGAACCAGAGTGAGTGAGATCGTTTTTGCTGACACACATAACATAAGAATGGTACCTGGGACCAAATTAACTGACTGTTTGAGAATTGTCATTTGTTCACAGCCGCCTTGCTGGGAGAGGCACCTTTTGGTTTCTTGCTGGGAGAGTCACCTTTTGTCGATCAACCATGACCACTCCACATACTACGAGGGCTTCTGCTCCAGGAAAAAAGATGACTCCAAATAGGGAGCTACAAGTTGGCTGAAGTATTGGTGTGATGCACCGGTTGTTATGGTTGCTAGACATTTTGTGAGATGCACCAATTGTTATAACTGTGTTATTTGTCCTCTCTCCAAATTCCAAACCATGTTACATGTGTGTATGGTGTGCTTCAATTAAACTGTGTCATTTGTCCCTGTTTACATACATGTATGCAACAAGCTATGTTATATTTTGTGAGATATGAACTCAGACACTCAGTTCTACTCATAATGTGCATAAACATGTCTCAAATCATGGATGTACATGGCATATATTTCTGAAAATTTCATTGGCAACATTGCATCAAACATATATATGTCAGAATTACACTGCGTTACATGAAGTGGTCTGACATTTTAGAGCCAAATTACATTGCGTTTGTCAGAATTGCATTGACAACATTTTACAACAATATCACAAGTTTACTACCATAAATATGAGCATGGGAGTGATGAACACAAGCATCACTACACAAACCTGCACTGATCAGTGATCTAATTGCTCTATCCATGTCTCTCCAAATCACTCACGCCATGCCTCACGTGCATTTCGTGCGTAATCTAACTTCAAATTAGATATGTCTATGGGTAAAATTACACGTACCCTCCCAGTGACAGCCCTAAGGTGACCAGTGTTTTAAAAGGAAAACTAACGGTTAGGCTACCATGAAACGACTATTCGGAATAGGGATGATTAATTAGAATTAAACGGATATTTGACGTTTATGAAATAAATATATATATTTGCTTGTCTGACCAGTTTTTTATATTCAAACACACATATTGATAATACCAAACCAATTACACCAATAAAACAATAAATTCAGCACTAACCGAGTAAGACTAATTAGTATTCAAAGTAGTTTTGCAGCAAAATACTGCTTGTATCTTTTCTCTATACTAATTAAAGATAAGCATGCGTCGTCAGTTCGTCACTAAAGGAAACATATACTCCTACATGCTAGCGTGCATGGCTGACAGCGGCTGGGCTCGGCCAACTAAACGGATTAATTCGGGTGATTAGTCGCTAGTCCTCTGACTAATCATGCCACTCGGCCGTTTTGGCGTCCAGGAGGCCTAAAGCCGTTCCGATATGCATGTTCGTGTCGGTTCTGCTGCCGTATACGTTTATTCGGTCGACTAATCGGCCTGAACGGGCGTCTTTTACAACACTGACGGTGACTCGCTAAATAGCCTGATGCGCACGGGTGGGCCGTGTGGGCCTCCAATGCGCGCGACGGCACTATGGGCTAACCCGACACGGCAACGAGGATTGGGTGACGGCGCTGCAAATCACACTAAAACGCGGCACACGAATCCTAAACGGACATTAATCTGCTTCCCGACGCCGATTCTGTTTCGTATACTATCTACTATAAGCATCGCTCCTGCGGGCTGCGGACGTGAGGGCTCTTGCAATCAGAAAGAAGAGAGCTACAAGAGAATCGTTGTTTATTCGCCTGTCGATTTGTCAGAGCATTGAGATTTTCAAGAAAAACTCGATGGAGCGTCTCAACGGATCCATCCATGGACTCCAGAAGTACTGCGGTGCAGATTCCGGCCCCAGCTCCAAGCCCTTGACTGCTGACGGGAAGAGGATGCAGGAAGAAGAGGAAGATGAGTCTGGACCCAGCTCCAATCCCTCGACGGCAGAAGCGAAAGCACCGTCGGTGGCAGACGGGAAGAAGATGCAAGAGGAAGAGGATTGTAATGCAAGTCGTTCGCAGAGATACGCCCTCTACTTCGTCCGGTTCGTGCTCATGCTGGTGTTGCACCGTGAGTACCTACGGATAATGGCCAATCATCGGGAACCTGTCGATGTTTTCGGCATCCTTTTCACATTATTTTACTCCCTTTTTTTCACTGTCATTATTCTAGCTCACATGCCTAGTCGTTTTGGTGGCTTCAGGCAATAATATCGCTTATATGTAAGTTCCACTCTTTCAATAAGTCCCTTCTATATGTGATCAAAGCTTCGGTTGAATGAATATTCATTGTATATATTGTTTCGTCTGGATTACTGTTGATACCTTTGGCACACACATTGATGTATCTACACTTACCTACTTTTATTATGGAAAAAAGTTCCCTTAAGATCTCCCTAAATCACAATATTCCCTGACTTATAAACCAGTATACACAAGGTCCCTCGACAGGATTGTCCACATTTTTTACCAACGTGGCAAAACAGTCAGCAAAAAGATGATTAAAAAATGTGTGGGGCACATATAATATATTCCCTCTTCTGTAACCTTCTCTCTCTCTTCATTTCTCGTATCCTACGGTAGCCACTGGCAGCATCCGACAGCGAGAGCAGCTCGAGGTAGCGGTGAGAGCGGTGCGACGTAGCAGCGAGTGCGACGAGGAGGGCGCAACGAGGCCTTCTTCTGCAGTGGCGGAGATGGCTAGTGTCCACGGCTTCAGGTGGACCGCGGACATCCACGGCGGCAAGCTGGCATCGTCGTATTCAGCGACGGTGACGACGAGCTGATGTTGTGTCGTCGTCTTCGGCGGGGAGTTTAGGCGCTACGTGGCGGTAGCTTGTTGCAGGACCGAGACGTTACTGCTTTGGGCGGCTGCTGGGTTACTTTACCTAGGGGAAAGCATTCAAGACCCCGAGCGGACGTGGCGAGATGGCCCGTGGGGGTGCGGCGGAGAGGCCAGGTGGCGAGGGGCCCTGGTGGAGTTAGAGGCGTAGAGAGGCACACACGGAGTGTCCGGTGTCACTTGCGGACCGCTTCTGTTGCCTTTTGGTCTGGTACGGCTGTTTGGTGGTTTTGACGTGCTGGCTTTTGGGCCAGTCTTGCCGATGTTGGTGGACATGGTGATGCCTGCTGCGATGGTGAGGGTGTTGAGGTTTGGAGTCATCAGCGTGGGGTTGAGGGCGGCAAGATGACGATGGTGCGGCCTGACATCCCAAGGATGACGCGGGTTGCCATGTCCTGGTGGAGTTGATGACAACGCTGTGGAGTAAGCACTGCAGACCGGCTCCTTCTTCATGATCCGTCGGCGACAGGCCGTCAAAGCAGTGGTCACGCGTTTAGGGCTTCAGCTTTGGTGGTTAGCAACCATAATAGGCATCTTTTGACGTGGGAGAATGGTTACAGGCGAAAGCCCTGCCTTTGGGCCGTCAATGGCGATGCCTGCGGGTGCCGCTCTCCTCTTGGGTCGTTGATCTGTTTTCGTCTCTTCCTTATGGTATGTTCGGGTGAAAACCTTGTTCTGCCTCTCTAGGACGGACGGTGACGGCACAATCTACGTCGTTTACTTGTTGGAGGCATCGTCTGAATGTTTCATTACCTTACGGATGTCTTCTTTTCCTATTTCAGGCTCTGCTAGGGTTTAGGTTGTAAACGCGTGGTGTGGTGGTGTTTTTTTTCCTTTCGAACTATAGTCTTACAGGGCTATGGTTTCTGTATTTTTCTTCTCCTATATCAATATATGAAATCCGTATTTTCTTGTGTGGCTCATTTTTTTAAAAAAAGAAAACATAAAGTGGTATGACATTTTATATCCAAATTACATTGCGTTTGTCAGAATTGCATTGACAAGTTCACTACCGTAAATATGAGCATGGGAGTGATGAACACAAGCATCACTACATAAGCCTGCTCTGATCAGTGATCTAATTGCTCTATCCATGTCTCTCCAGATCACTCACGCCATACCTCACATGCATTTCGTGCGTAATCTGACTTAAAATTAGATGCGTATTGGTAAAATTACACGTACTCTCCCAGTGACAGCCCTACGGCGTGACTCGCTAAATAGCCTGACCCGCACGGGTGGGCCGTGTGGGCCTCCAATGCGCGCGGTGGCACTATGGGCTAACCCGACACGGCAACGAGGATTGGGTGACGGCGCTACAAATCAAACTAAAACGCGGCACACGAATCCTAAACGGACATTAATCTACTTCCCGACGCCGATTCTGTTTCGTATACTAATCTACTATAAGCATCGCTCCTGCGGACGTGAGGGCTCTTGCAATCAGAAAGAAGATAGCTACAAGAGAATCGTTGTTTATTCGCCTGTCGATTCAGTCAGAGCATTTCAGATTTTCAAGAAAAACTCAATGGAGCGTCTCAACGGATCCATCCATGGACTCCAGAAGTACTATGGTGCAGATTCCGGCCCTGGCTCCAAGCCCTTGACGGCTGACGGGAGGAGGATGCAGGAAGAAGAGGAAAATTACTCTGGACCCAGCTCCAAGCCCTCGATGGCAGAAGCGAAAACACAGTCGGTGGCAGATGGAAAGAAGATGCAAGAGAAAGAGGATTGTAATGTAAGTCATTTGCGGAGATACGCCCACTACTTCGTTCGGTTCGTGCTCATGCTGATGTTGCACCGTGAGTACCTACGGATAATGGCCAATCATCGAGAACCTGTCGATGTTTTTGGCATCCTTTTCACATTTTTGCACTCCCTTTTTGTCACTGTCGTTATTCTAGCTCACATGCCTAGTCGTTTTGGTGGCTTCAGGCAATAATATAGCTTATGTAAGTTCTACGCTTTCAATAAGTCCCTTCTCTCTGTGATCAAAGGTTCAGTTTAATGAATATTTATTGTATATTGTTCCGTCTGGTATAGTGGTATTACTGTTTATACCTTTGGCACACATTGATGGATCTACATTTTTATTATGGAAAAAGTTCACTTAAGGTCTCTCAACTTGTCATCCAGTTTTAGAAACATCCCTGAACCACAATATAATGGATCCCCTAATTTATAAAACCAGTATAAACGAGGTCAATCGACAGTATTGTCCACATTTTTCGCCAACGTGGCAAAACACTTAGAAGAAAGATGATTAAAAAATGTGTGGGGGCACATATGTCATATTCCCTCTTCTGTAACCTCTTCTTTCTCTTTTCTTTTCTCATCTCTTTTTTTTTTGAAAACTCATATTTTATTGAACACTAGATAGATATTACATGAGTTATCTCCACTAAGGAGTCAACTTCAAAAACAAGCAGTTTTGCGGAAAGGACCTTAGAAGATGGCCAAATGAACATAAGCTCCTGAAATTTGCAAGGAAGGACCTCTAGAAAAATAAGAAAAGCAATGGGGTCCTCCACTTCTTCTTCGGGAAGCAAGCAGCCATGGCGACGGCGGCAGCGCCGAGGAAACTGAGGAGCGCTGCAAAAGAACTCGCCAGAAAGCAAACCCATTCGGGGCCTCACCAAAAGAGGTGAAGTAGAAGCTCTCATGGCAAAGAGATGGATACTCAGCAGCTCCTTGAAAATCCACCGTCTTTGACAAAGAAGGCTTGCATCCTTGTGGCTGCCATGCCGGAGCCGAGCAAGACGGCTAGCACAACCTTTCACGAAGCAAACCTGAAGTTGCAGTTGAAGGAGACATAGAGGTTGGTGTTATATCCAGTCTAAATCAACCAGAGGACTCAAGCTGAGCCAAAACTCAACAAAAGCTCTCATGGTCAGCCATGACCGGGACGAGGAAGGCGGACTCCAGCACCTTCATCGATCTACACAAGAAAAAGAGAAGAAAGCAACTACAACATGATTTACCCGACTACGGGACAAGCCCGACCTCCCGCCGGACTCCCCATCCCCTCGCTGACGACCAGCAGCCGCCGAAGACAAAGAGGAAAGGGAATCCAGCGAGGCAGCAACCAAGCTCCTGTTGGGTTTGGCTCCCAGAGCTTGTGAGGAGAGAGAAAGTTTTGGATAAGAATGCCCCCCCTTTCTTTTCTCATCTCATCCCGCGGTAGCCGGCGGCGGCATCCGACAGCGAGAGCAGCTTGAGGTAGCGGTGAGAGCGGTGCGACGTAGCGGCGAGCGTGACGAGGAGGGCACAACGATGCGGTGAGCGGCCTTCTTCTGCAGTGCCGGAGATGGCTACTGGCTAGTGTCCACAGCTGCAGGCGGACGTCCATGATGGCCAACTAGCGTCGTCGTCTTCAACGGCGGTAACGACGAGCTGATGTTGTGTCGTTGGCTTGGTGGTGGCGGCGACAGCGAGTTGATGTCATCCTCGTCCGCGGCGCTGCGGCTGCGACGGGCGGCATGAGAGCCTCGTGTGCAAGCGCATCGTTCAAGAACAACTTGATCTTGTATTCTTGTTGATGTGTTGCCCACTGTGGTGCTCTTGAGCAGCAAGAAGATGTTGAACCCATTTGAACTCGCACCAATCAAAACCAATCTCATCTTTAGTCCATTCATGAGAAGAGGGAGTGAACCAGCATGAGGAGGACAATCAAGAAGATCGGCACCACGTCTCCTCGCCATAGTGACGCCGACGAGGCGGCGGTGGCAGGTTGTCGAGGCCGGCGAACTGGCGGTCACGGAGCCACGGTACAGGTGCAAGTTCATCAACGCAAGTTCAACAAAGAGAGAGGGGAGAGGGAGACAGGAGGGAGTGTTTTTTTAAAAATTTCTTTGATTGACATAACATTTTTTAATCTTTTCTTTGTTGACTAGGATGCCACGTCGACCAAACCAGACAATATTGTCGAGGACCTCATTTACACTGGTTTATAAATTAGGGGATATATTGTATCCAGTTCTGTGGTTCAAGGATGTTTTTGAAACTCGACAAAAAGTTAAGGGACTTCAAGTGATTTTTTTCCTTCATTAGTTAAGAGATTTCAAGTGGACTTTTCCCTCTATTATTATTTTTACTTAAAATATTGTATTTATAATGTTTCTGTCGCCTATCCCGTAAGTTGTGCGGCGTCCCTACTCATGTGAATCCTACATTCCTGCTAGAAGTGCACGGCTAGCCCGCTAAGTGCCCCCCACGCACACTCACCCTATGAACACACACGCAAACCCTACCCCTATAAGTATCTTCGAAGACTGGGCCGATAAATTCTTGAGATTGACGAAGTCACTATCGGTGTCTCGCTGTCGACGGGTACGTCGCTTACCACTGAAAGCACAAAGCCGTTAAATCCTGAAAAATTCGTTCCCACGGGAAATTGAACCTAGGACCTCAGGTGCTACTGAGGCTCTTGTAACCACTAAGCTACGAGCCCGTTCACTATTTTACTCATTTGTTGTGCTAGTTATCATCACATTATCAAGGTTATGGTCAAGAGACTAGTTTTCTTTAGTGCTGGCTAACAAAACAATAATTTTGAAAACCCCACCATACAAAACGAGTGTTCGGAGATGCTCATAGGGTATGGTTTACGTGTGTTTATAGGGGTGAGTGTGCATTCATTGTGAGTGTCTACGCTGTACTGTGTAATTCTAAAAAAAAAGAGTGTTCTCTAATGCACACAAAACTAGTCCTTGAGATATAATCAAATTGCTAGCAGAATAACATGGTAAAAATTGTACTGTTAATAGTTAACAAAACTAGCTAACGTGATATGGTCCCATGTCTCCCATCGTTGGCTCGAAAATATACGAATCTGGTGTTCCAAAGTTCTGAATACAAAGTTCTTCTGCAACCAAGACAAAATGTGACGGGAATGGCATGATTCCCATTTTGTAAGAAGTGCAATGACACTAGCCGATATCATGAATAGTAATGGCATTTATCTGATCTAGATAAATTGTAATGGCATCGAACCAATGAATGAACCCTTATTATATGATTGTGACGCATCCAGTTAACTAGCCATCCAAAACCTCTTACTTCACAACCCTAGTGTCACCAACCACCCACTTCTTGCCTTGCTGCCACCAGAACGGCAAGTTAGAAAGATGGTGGTGGGGTCACTAGGCACGAGGTCAACATAGCACGGCCCAACGCCACTTGTATCTAGCCTTCCATGCCTAGATCCGGCCAGGGCCTCACCCGACATGATGAAGGCTTGGTGAAGCACACTGATGGCGCGTGCCACGTTAGCGGCTGGCCTGGGGATGTGGTGACGATGTGGCGGCGGCGGCCAGCGCGGAGGGAGTGGGGGACGACGCGCTGATGGCAGCCGGCGCGGCAGACGGATGGGGGCTCAGACACAACGTGGCGGTGATGGCATAGTGCTCGGACACTGATGGCTCGGCAACGACGACAAGATTTAATCATTTAATGAGGGTTATTTTATTTAGAGTGAATTTTACAAAACTACACATATTGTGGTCAAGACAGAAACTACAAATACGTTGACACTAATCACTTAACTGCATATACTATGATATTACTATTTCACAAATCTTTTATATATATATATATAGACACACGGAACCTCTATTCTGTGTCCGGATGCATACTCTATGGAGAATACACCTACCCCTGTGTGAAAGTCACGTGTGCATTGCAATTATGGCAAGAATAGCAAAAAGATATAACGTGTGATACACCATTACTCATTAGGAATATCCCTTAATTATGCATGCTGATATTTAATGACCTGCTTTAAATGCATAGGGATTAATTAGAACCAGAGTGTTCAAAACGAAAGATTTAAAAATTTTCTCTAATTAATTTGTGTGGGCAGGTGCAATGTGCAAGAATTCTACGTGAGTAGAAAGGTCAAAGGCATGCAACCTTGTGAATAGGAAATTACAATATTCATAAATTTATTATTTTGGTGACTTCTATGATTGTAAAAGTTTGTAGTACTGCACTTTTTAGATGGACTATCGCAAATCAGTGTAATTTTACTATAAACTATCATTGTAAAAATCATAGGATCGCAAATTTACTACTTTGCAAAGATAGTAAAAACAGAAATTACTCCAACATTTGAATACTTGCAAAATTTCCATATTTTTTATTATAAGCTATCATCGTAAAAATCACAGCATCGCAAATTTACTACTTTGCAACGATACTAAAAATGGAAATTACTCCAACATTTCAATACTTGTAAAATTTCCATTTCGATGACTGGTGTCAGTGTAAGTGTGCATTTATTTGTAAATACGGTTTTAATTACATCATGTCAATGAGAAAACTTACAACCGTAATTTATAGTTTGTAGTTTTACAAATATTCCTGGCCCCGTGACAAGAGGTTGGTCGCTGCTTAAATTGGTATTGTAACAAATGCAAATATCAATTAACCTGTAAGTTTGACCGTGTGTATGCATTGATTGATGATTAATTCCATGCATGTTGTGTGTTACCATTAATTAATTAATGGCGTGCAGGACGGATGTATGCAGAGAAATTTACCATAAAATTATAGTTGGGCATTTACTGCATGCATGACACGTCATTAGCAATTGTAAAAAGTTTGACCACAAAAGGAAAAAAACTGCAACCATTGTAAAAGTAAACTTACTTTAGTATTTCTATTGTTGTAATTTAACTATTTTTGTTGATTGGTGTTATTGTAAAATTACTATAATTTCTATGATTTTGCAACAACCGCATATTCTCGCCCAATCAATATTTGTAAAAGAGTAAAGTTCACGGGCGGTCCCTAAACTTGTGTGGGTGTGTCATCTAGGTCTTCGAACTCTCAAAAGGCGTTTTCAGGTCCCTAAATTTGTATAGGTGCGTCATCTAGGTCCATGAACTTGTGTAGCGTGTCATATAGGTCTAAACAGTTTTCAAACCCGTTTTGTGTGATGACGTGGCATGCCACGTAGTATCTACATGTACTTACGGTCACCAAAGAAAATAAAGAAAATTATGGGACCCGTATGTCAGTCGCATGGACCAAATTTTTTGTTACCACCCTCAAATCCTCCCTCACCCCTTGCCGCGCTGCCACAATCACCCTGAAATCCGTCGGTAGCAAGCTAAACGACCACGGCAAGGTGAAGTCGAGAAGAGGAAGGGAGGGAATTAAATTTCTTTTTTTAAAATTTTTGTCCATTTGACTAACATATGGGTCCCATAATTATTTTTTGTTTTTTTATTTCTTTTGGTGACCGTAAGTACACGTACATTCCACGTGGCATGCCACGTCATCACGCGAAACGGGTTTAGAGACCGTTTGGACCTATATGACACACTACACAAATTTAAGGATCTATGTAACACACGCATACAAGTTTAGGGACCTAAAAAGATATATAAAAGTTCGGGGATCTAGATAAGACACACATACAAGTTTAGAGACCTAAAAACACATTTTGAGAGTTCGGGGACCTAGATGACACACACAAGTTTAAGGACTGCCTGTGCACTTCACTCTTTGTAAAATGGTGAATGTAAAATTTACGACATTAATTTATAGTAACTATTTTTTGTCGCAATGATAGTAACTATAGTGTCACAGCTAGCATTGTAATTATTTGTTTGTATCAAATAGATCAAGCGCAATATTTTTCTATCTAAAAACACATATATAGAAGCAAATAATCAGAAAGTTCTCTTCATTACCTACTAATTACATTAAGGGAGGAATTCATGAACATGCTCTTCCTATAGTTTCTCACGCCATGTGCCTATAGTACTAATTTAATTAGATGAGTCATTCATTATGCAGTAATTAGTTACCTTGGTTTCGTAATTAAAGGATCAGTAGGTGCGTGGCTGCATACATTACTCATGGCTGCATAAAATGACCTGGGTGCAGCTCATATAGAGGCTACACCCACCCACAGGATATATATATATATAAGTTATAAAGGGTAGAAAAAACAAATATTGAGTTGCAAGGTGTAGGTGCCATGGCTGCCAACCCATGGATTAAAAAAATTTGAGATATGCATATATATAGGAAGTGGATTTTGTGCCCATGGGTTCCCATGCCCTAGCAATCTCTACCACACATATGCTTTGAGATATGTGCAAAGGTTAGAGACTAATATTGATGTGTACCTAATAAAGTTGGTAATTTATCTCTCTTCAATGATTGGAGCACATGCAACCCCTTCTCTCTCCAATGTGTACCATGTGATGATGGGATGGATGATTCAAATTTTTTTGAATCCATGTGTTGGCAGCCATGGCACCTACACCTTGCAACTCAATATTTGTTTTTTTCTACCCTTTATAACTTATTTGGAACACTTTATTTAAATACTGTGTATGTATGCTAGTGAATCTATTTGTTTATAATTTGGCAAATCTAGATACATATCTCAAAAATGTTGGCACTGGAGATATATTCCAAAATATTTTACCACACACCACCCCTAAAAAATTTAATAAGGTACATACCACCAAAATATATACAAGGATTGATGGATTTAGGTACATATCTCAATTTTGAACCAAGTACACATTAAGGCGCATTGTAGCTTTCTTTTTTATCATCTGAAAATCAGGTGTAGGTACCTTTTTTCTGTATCCAAACCTTCATATATTTAGAACTTGTTCACCTTTATTTCATTTTTCAACACAGAATTAAATCTCCCACTCATATCTTATTTTTGTTTCATGCATACAAATGTTTTGTATCTCAAATTTATACACGTCAACATATATGTACACATTTAACCATATTACAAAATTAATATTGTGGATTCGTCACATATATAGTACACATGTCGTGCACCTATTAATATTATCATAAAAATATCATATATGGTTGCACATTTATCTCAAGTTGTGCACACATATCTGCCATATCTCAATTTCAAGACATCTCAAAATCAATATATGCTATGTACATGTTTTGTTCTCGGAATCAATATATCTCAGACTGTGTAAACTCAGGACAGCTCAAAATTTGCACAAGTTCAAGGCACGTCACAAATTTTGAACATATTCCACACATCTCTCAAAATCTGCACATACATATCTCAACTTATGTACACATATATGCCATAACCATGTTCCAAAACAACAAATATCATATACATGCTTTTCTCTCAGAAAGTCAAGACCAATATCGTATATATATGCCGATAGAAAAAGCTCGAAAAATGGGTAATTGAAGAAAATAAACATCCCGGACAGATACGTTCGTTCCATTTTAAGGAGAGGTCATTCCGGTGACAGTGCTATGGAGGAAAAAGAGCTAAAGTTAAGCATTTTAGAAAATGAACTAGAAGTCATGTAGAGTACTGTAGTAATATTCAGAACTTCCAAGTCTGAAGAAGTATATTCTATCAAAATATACAGAGAAAGATATGTTCATTAGGTCACCACACAGTTCAGAAAAACATAACCGAGCTGCAGTAAACACAAAATTTCAGAAAACTGCTATCGAATCGAACTCCTTTAGTTTCCATCTTTCAAAAATTTTAGAAGAAACAACAGAGGAGCTAAAAAAAAGGTTATGCAGTTGCAGTTGCCACTCCAGCATCTGCATCCGTACCACTTCACTGAGAAACTTCTCTGTTGAACAAAAAAAATCAAAACAAGTAATGGCAGGCAGAAAAATCTCACATAACTGAAAGTGAAAACAAAATACAAATTACTGCAATGATCTGCAAGCCAAACAACCAAGAATTCACTTCAATAACCTCCATGTCTCTGCCTCAGACTGCATTGCAGTCGCTGAAGCCAGGAGCCACTAGATCTGGAGCGATTGGGAGGCAAAAATGGATGCAAGAGGTGAATAATCTGGTCTGGAAAGAAAGCTATAGGATGAAGGCCCTGGTGTCTTCCTCCCTATCGATCTCAGCAAAGATTTTCAATTATCACATATTTTTCCAGCCATCGCAATCAGAAAAACTCAGCCCAACAAAAAAGTCAGGAATCCACTGTAAAGAAAGAAGCGAGAGATGAGGGAGTATTAGAGACACTGAATTTGCACGATAGTCTGAGGCATGTAGATGCAGAGGGTCAACGAAACAATAATGGATGGGGCAACAAGAAGTCGTTGCAGCTATATCCACGGTTCAGAGACGCGGTACCATCCACCGATGGCGAGAAGTGCAGGGAAGAACCCGAGGATACCGCTGGTCACATAAATTTGTATGGAAAAAGGATTCAGGAAAGAAATACATGCTCCAAAAAAATGAATCCAAGAAGAAAAAATCGAACCGCACCAAAACGAGTCCAACAACGTTGTCGTCGCTGCGGTGGGTGGGTCGCCGTCGCTGGCGGCTGTAGGCGAGATGAACGGAGGAAAATAGCCATGGATGTGAACAGAAAGGGAGAAACGCGCGGTGGAGGACTCACTACCCACAGCTAAGCCCGTCCGGTTGTCGTTGACCACATCGCCGATCCAGCCTAGATCTGACACCGCCGGCGTGTCCACAAGAGCCCCCCATCGCTGTGTCTGGCGGGCCCCGAACTTAAGGCCGCCGGATTCGGCGTCCCTTATGTCAACGCCACTGGATCTGGCATCCTCGAGGTCATGGCCTGCTCCTCCATGCCGAGGAGGGCTTGAATGGTCGACTGGTGGTGGCGTACGGCGGTGGAGGTCGGCTAGCGAGGCAGCCTCAATTCGGCGTGGCGATGGCTGCGTGGTCTCTGCCAACTCCACCCCCACACCGCCCCTTCTTCTCCATGCCAGGAAAGGCTGACGAAGGGTACAACGGCGCTAGAGTGGAGCAGCCCCTGGAGATCCGCCCGCCGTCGCCGTCGCCGATGGGCCTCGCCGCCGCTGCACAAATCCGAAGTCGCAAGCGGCTAGGAGGTGAAGTGTGGCTGCCAAAAAAGGAGGTGAGTGACCGGAACAGTAGTTGCACGCGAAACCGTAGAAACGTCATTAGCATATAATTAATTAAGTATTAGTTATTTTAAACTTTAAAAATAGATTTTTTTAACAACTTTCGTGTCAAATTTTTAAAAAAACATATTTTTAGACACATTAGAAACCGTGCCACCAGAAAAAGTACTGTGCCGAGTTGCCAATTAGCTGATTTCCAACGCAGCCGTAGTACTACTACTGAGCACCGGGGAGAAAGAGCCGTTGCTTTCTCGGGGACTATGAAAAGGCACGTCAGAATTACTGTGTACCTAGCCCTCCTCTCTCCTATATTAAAAGAGAGATTAGCAGAGCACATGGTACACACTATCATATATATATATAAGTAGGTGACACGAATCCTAAAGCACCACCAATGCTAAAGATTGTTAGGGCATGAAAACCTACGTTCACGGATGCATTTTCATATATATATATATATCAATTATGCGTGTGTTGCACCTACTGGATAATGTGGTTCTACCATGTAAGATGCTTGACGGTTGATGGACGGTGGGTTCATGTTCACAATGATGAATAAATATTTAGTTAAGAGTTGGTACAAATCGTTAATTAATAGTGTAGCTTTCTGAAACATTAACACCACAATATGTGTTGTTAAATGACAATTGTTAAAATATGTGTAATTTTTTGAATTTGAACCACAATATGTGTTTTTATAAAATTTCATTCTTTAGTTATTATTATCTCTTCATAATTAATTTATTCTAAAGGGAAAGATGCATTTGTATTTAGGGATGTGAGAAGTCTACACCATGGTGGAGTCATTAATTGATTATTTGTTGATTAAAGAAAAAAAATCCGATTATTCATTAGCATAGTGACAAAACGTATAGAATATGAACAAAATAGATCATATGCACTATAAATATTTGGCTTCTTCCGCAAATAACACATTTACTATTAAATGGCCAAATTTTTGATATGACATGTCCTGAAGTCTAAAGAATAGTATTAGAAAACACGAGAAATGGAAATAGAAACTATGGTCTCCCTAAGGTTTAAATATTTGAACCATACACCTATTTTTCTTAAAATAAAATAAAAATAATTACATCAAATATACTAGTAGTATGTTGAGTTAAGTCATTTATAGCAAAAAAAAAAAGAAGAAACCCACAAAAATCAAAGGACATATGTGCCAAAGCGTTGGAATGTTGGCTACTTAACTGCTTAAAGTCCCCACCTCACGCTCGTCCACCAGCAACCCAGAAGCGACGCAAAGTAACAACCGTCCCAACAAGCGAGCGCTAGAGAAAAATCCCACATATACATTACATTGTTGACTCCATCCCTGTCGTTGCAGTGTTGAAATTTTGGTCATAAATCGGCATATTCTAATCCAGAAAAATAAAGTTCAAAACATGACAAATATAAATGTATGAACTTGAAAAGTACCATTCTCAAATTGTAGCGTGACTACGAGCATGAACAAATTAGAAATGAGAACGCGCATATGCCCTGTGAATTGTCTATTGTTGATGTTGGAGGCTTTATTGGTGTTGTCCCCTCCGTTACCGTTGCCGTTGTCATTCAAACCATCACCCGTGCCGTTGCCGTTCACACCATCACCTATCTCACCCGCCATGATGTTGCAAAGGAAGAAGAAATTGACGTAATCGAAGAAGAACAGGAACTAGTCGAAGATGAGCCGGAGCAGTCGCGACGAGATGATCCCCAGAATCTTGATTGCCCGCTACCCGTGCAGGTTAGCAAGCAGACAGAAGTTTCGGAGGCCTGATCGTTTCAAGAACTTATACGCGCAAGTGCTTGGAACCGGGGATGAAGAAACGCAACACAGAAGTATATCTTTTTCCTATATCTTAAAAGATGAGAATCATTCTATTTTTATAGGAGAGAGAAAAGAATATGAAGTGACTCATGGAAGGGGTAGGGACTGACATTCATCAATCACCATTAGTCATCCATCACTACATAACCATCAACTCCCCATAAATTAGAGTTGTTACCATTTCTCAATTAATCTATAGATTTACTCTCACAAATGATTTTAACTTTCTCTTGATCACCCATGAACATGTAACTCCTTGCATGATGAGCTTAATCACTCACGAAGAATATGTAACTCCTAGTATGATGAGCTTAATAACACATGAATGACATGTAACTCCCGGCATGATGAGCTTAATCACACATCAATGACATGTAACTCCTAGCATGATGAGCCGAGAAATTTATTTGATTAATTTAATTTAATTAGCTAATTAACCAATTAAATCTAACATATAGTATATCTAGCAGTGATGTATAATGATAAGATGACGGGGAGATATTAAGGAGGAATAATAAGGGAGTGAGAATAGGGTGGATGTTACCGCGGTAACCGCATTGACCACCTGGCGACGATATGGTGACATTGAAATAAGGGGATTTGAGGAACTTTGTTCAAATTCAAATTTGAAAAAGGTAATATTGAAATAATTCCTACAAGTAGTACCTAATTTCTATTACTATATTTGTCAACAAAGTTTCTGAAAATGACGAATTATATTTCATATATTAGAGTTGCATCAAAATTGGAGCAAACATTTGAAAAAAAAAACAAGGGATGGCTTGGGGATATGATTTCTGCTTTGTTTAAATGTAAAAAAGTATAGGAAAGATTATGAGAAAGAAATGTATACAACATTAATATATATTTTTTAGAGATATTCATGTCTATAATTTTTACCACATTTTTATATTTTTTGTCATTTCAGCTTTAATACGACGTAATTACCTTGCAATAATATGGGCCTGTCTAGCCGTCTAGTTGCCAACAATCGGTTCCTCCAACAAAACTTTCTGTTCGGAAACAACTCAAACTTTCAAAATAAAAAAAAATGAAAAGGAGTTTCAAATAGAAGAAAATCAACTTTTCAAGTGATTTAGATATAAACTTGGAAGATTCATTTTTCCAGTGAAAGAAAAAAAAGCCACACTTCCATATAGTTTAAGAAGAAAACTTTCACCGGGGAAGAAAGCCTGCACTGAGCGGCGGTTGTGCACATGATAGAATTTTTTGCCACAATCACATACTATTAACCTATTGGATTGAGTTTAAAATATTAAATTTAAATTTTGGATAGGCTAGACGTACGGGTCGAAAAGCTGCTGGTCAGTCCCAACTCCCAACAGGATGCGCCTTCTACCGCCAGCGCCAGAGCAGGTGGGCCAGTGACTCAAGAATCTCGAGGACAATAGTATATATATACTCTCAGTGTATAACATTATAAATAGTTTTGACTTTAGTCAAAGTCAAACTTTAACTTTGGCTAATTTTGTAAACAAATATACCGACATTTACATCACCATATTAGTTTCATTAAATTTATAATTAAATATATTTTTATATATTATTTGTTTTGTGTTGAAAATACTACTACTTTTCTCGTCAGACTTGAAGCAGTTGCATACTTTGGTCAAAACGACATAATACCAAACGAAGTGAGTACTCAATTCAAGGATGTTTTCAAAATATTTTCACCTGATGCGAGCGGGCTTCTGCAAATGTGAATGTAAAGTGGTGACAGTGTACAAGAGCTATCTTGGATGTTGTGAGTGGATGCAACTGTGGAGATTACGGTTTCCAAACTTGCATGTACGCTGCTACCCTCTTTTGATCAATTCCATTGTACCGCTCCCGATCAATCACAGCTTGCTTTATGAACACCTAAACACCTAGATAATATAAAACACTTTATGAACACCTAAACACCTAGATAATATAAACAGTTGCATCAACACAATGCATGATCGTGAACCACATGATGTAGATTGCGTATATCTCGAAGCGAGTCTCTCCCTCTACTTGCATCCTCTTCCTGTCCGCCACCGATTATGTCTTCGCTTCTGTCGTCAAGGGCTTGGAGCCGGTTCTGGACTCCTCTTCATCGTCGTCTTCCATCTTCTTTCCATCTGCCACCGACTGTCTTTGCTTCTGCCGTCAAGGACTTGGTGCCAGGGCTGGACTTTTTTTCTTCATGTTCTTCTTGCATCTTCTTCCCGTCTGCCGTCGGGGGCTTGGAGGGCCGGAATCCGCACCATAGTACTTCTGGAGTGCATGGATTAATCCCTTGAAAGACTCCATGAGTGTTTTTGTTGCAAAATCTCAACGCTCTGAATCGACAGGCGACTAAACAACGATTCTCCAGTATCTCTCTGCTTCCAGATTACAAGAGCATACACATCCCCAGGATCGAGCGATGCGCCGATACTTATAGGAGTAGTAGATTAGTGGAGTAGAAGAAGCAGAGTGGGTGTCAGGAAGACAGGAAGTAGATCAGTATTTGTTTAGGATTCATCATGCCGCGTCGTAGTGTGATTTGCAGCGCGCGCGGCCATCCAATCGTCGTTACCGTGTCGAGCTAAGCTCACAATGCTTGTCGTCGTCGTTTCAACCTTTCTTCTCCCAGTTCCATCTATCTATATATTTACGTGGCGATCGATCAGCAACACGTACGTGCCACGTCCGTCCAGGTTTGGTATATCGATCCATATCTTCTCCAAACACCACAACAGCAGCAGGCTTCCATCCGGTTGATCGATTCGGCTCGTGATCAATCATGGAGGAGCAGCGCGCCGTTGCTGTTGACAACAAGATACAAGTCGGCGCCGGGCGCCCCGGCCTGCGCGAGGAGTACCAGAAGATATTCCGGGAGAAAGACGCCCGGTACAAGCGTGACGTGCGACGGCTCTTGCTACGCCGCATGGTGATAGATGTTGTGCTGATACTCACGTCCTTTGTCACGTTCGTCGGCGTTTTCTCTGTCGACGAGATGCGCGCCGACCCTAACATGATCCTTCTCGCCTTGTTAATGTGCGCTTGCACCTTTTGGATCCTTGCTTTGCCAAGATATATACCTTGTCCAATTCTACCACACTCATGGTGTGTATCTACAACCAGCAACGTGCGCATCAATTGTCCCGTTGGATGGTACTGAAAGGCTATCCATATAGAACTCTTTTCTGGTTTGCCTCAATCTATGTCTCTATTGTCTTTTAGATGGCGTGGAATAATCTATGAATTTTTCTTTCTTTCTTTTTGCGCCATCCACTGTGCCGTTAGATGGTTTGCCAAATCTTCCACGATGATCATATCGGGAAAAGACAATTTCCAACCCCGCCGACTCCAGCCCCGCCTCATCGGGGTCCTCCGCATCCAACCCCGGCCGCATCCCCCATCGGGTTCCTCCCTCTCCAGCCCAAGCATTTCTTGCCGTCGATTGCGCAGCCCCTTTCCGTTCCGCAGCACCACCGGATTCCTCCGCCTCCACCCCAGTGGCGAATCCAGGATGACATTGGAGGATGGGCTCAAAGTCTGAGTCTATTAGTCCAAGTTAATTAAGTAAATCTTACTACATAGTCTTACGCGAACAAAAAGTATCGCCAAACGATTAATCAAAATAACAGTTGGACAACTAGAGTTGTATAAGCAGAAATCATAGACTTCTACAATAGATTTTCTGGAGAAAATTAATATTTAGGCTTAGCATGAAGGATCATGTAGCCTTATCTATATAGTTAAAACAGGTGAGCAGGAGATATACACTTTATTGACCATCGTCTAGAGCTTAATATTAATTTGCTTAACTTTGCATTTAGATTCATAGCACCTGATTTAGTTAATATGTAGAGTAAGCTGGGTTTGATCAAACAGACAATCAAGTACAATGCTGTGATGTTCAGTAAATATATTTAGGGACAAATTGTGCTAGTGCAATTCCTACTTTCAGAAATATGGTTAATTCTATATGCAAGCATCTATAAGGACCTGATGAAGCATCTATATTAGAACTTCAGTTTAACACACAAATATACTTGTTTCCATGGGCATTCAATCATTCATCGCATACATACATCATACAATCATATAGCAACCTAAATTGACCTAGAACCATAAAACCAGTACATATTCCTGATTATAGCTAATCACCATCTGTTCACCATTGTTACAGGTCCAAAATTAGCATCAGTGCATCACTACTCACAGTACATCACCACACAATAGAGAAGCACCAGGCACAGGCATAGAACACCATAAGGGTTCAGCCGTTCAGGAAGCTCACCAGTAAATGGGAAGAGGGGAGGCTAAAATTTAACGGAGCCTGCGCGCCGTCGCTACGCCTTGCGCCGGTGCGCCGCCTCGGGCCTCCGCGCCCGCCTGCACCGCCGCCGCGCCTTGCGCTGGTGCGTCGCCTCGGGCTGCCGCGCCCGCCTGCGCCGCCGCCGTGCCTTGGGCCGGTGCGTCGCCTCGAGCCCTCGGCCGAACCCGCCTCTGGTCCAGGCCACTGGCCTGCCTTGCCTCCACTCCACCAACGCCATCGCCCGCCTGCCTGCCGAGCCGCCGTCGCCGCCGCACATGGGCACGCCGCACGCATAAGACAGACGGGGATTTGGGGGAAAAGAAGTTGACCTAGTCAGCAGTATAACCCTAACTCCTAGTGGGCCATATTGGGCCAAAATACCTATACTTAGTGGGCTTTAAAAACGAGGAGAGGAAGAAACGAAGCGTTTTCTTCTCTCCGTCGTCTTCCCCGACTCGCCGCCGCAAGAACAAAGCTCCAGGGTTCTTCCAAACCTCCCCGAACTCAATCCATGGTAAATATGATACCTATTTGAATTTTTTTTTACAAAAATCGGAGGGTAGGCTCGAGCCTTATGAAGTCTCCCTGCTGGATTCGCCACTGCTCCACCCCTTTGTCCCAGGCCAAGATCGTCGATGCCGGCGTCGCGCGGTGGAGAAACCCGCCGACTTCGCCCGACAGTTCCCCCTCACCGCCGATACCGGGAGGAGACGATCGACGCCACGAATGCAGCGATAAGGATCCGGAAGACGTCCTCCTCCCCGAGCCCGAAGAACGACACGTAGAGGAGAATCTCGCTGAGTAGCGAAAGGAGGAGGAGAATCCGGAGGCTGAGCACGATGGCCCATCTCGCCATCGGGAAGAGGATGGGGGCAGGCCGTGGGCTGATGGATTCACTCGATTTGCTTACGGTTTGGTCTACTAGCCGCAATAGCACGGGCGTGGCGGACGAGCTGAGCGGGTGGGGTTTAAATAGGCTAAGACTTCTAGACGGGCCAAAAAAAATGAAAAGGCCATTTTACTTCCCTCAACTTACTAACGAGTCTGATTATCATCCTTCACATACAAACCATTGCAAAACGACCCATTTTTATTTTTTGTCAGTGGTTATGGTTGACGTGGCACATTGAATTGGTTTTCATCTGATGTGAGACACCTAGGAGACGCTTACGTGTAATTATAATAATAAAAAACTTAATGAGATCCACATGTGTGGCAATTTTATCATAATTAAAAAATCTACAAGGCCACATATCAATCACATAAAAAAATATTATAGTCCAGCCACATATTAGTTGGTCCCACTTCCTCCAACTCAAACCCCACACCCCCATGCACACACCCTCCTCTCTTCCTCTCTCTCACTCTCTGCCTCTGTATCATGTCAGTGCAATGGTCCGACAGGCAGCGGAATTCGACCATCGTTTGCCATTCCTTTCATCAACCCCCATTCCTATTCCAAGCACGACAGGTTGACCACATTTTCTGCACCTAATATGATTGTGACAACAAACCAATTCTATGGTTGGGGATTGAGAAGGTTGATTCGACGCTAGCACCCAAGCTCGATTAGGACGTTGGTTGCGCGGTGATGTGGTAGAAGAGAAGGTGGATAGGAGAAAGAGGAACGGTTTTTGGTGTAGTCCATACAGATCTAGACAACTTGTTGCCACAGAAGGAGGACCAACGATGAGCTCATAATGAATAGAGGAGTTATTGGTCATTAAGGGCCTTTACAATGCAAGCCATCCCACTAGGATGACTTAAGCCAAAAAATTCTCTAAAGCCACAATAGGGACACAACGCATCCAATGGAGGCCACTTATATGTATATTTTTATTTCAGACCTTGCCAGTCTATAAAATTATGTGTTTAGTACCTCATGTTTATTAATTGTACGCATAGGTCCAAAATTTTGCACAAAAGCCCTCTAAAGTCAGAAATAAATTTGAAATCGATCCAACAAAATCCCCCAAATCATGCTCGGCCGTTGTCGCTTCGTCGCAGTCGCTGTCGTCTTCCCCCTTCCGATGTCCGTTGCCTTCGCCTCCCCTCCGCTCCGCCGCCATGGCCATCGCCTTCGCCTTCCTCCTTTGCCCGCCAGTCACGTTCCTCCTTTGCCCTCCACCGTCGCGTCGCCTTCCCCCTCAGCCCGTCGTCGTCACCGTAATCTTCCCCCTTCGCTTCGACGCCTGCTGCCATCAACGTGCGATGTTGTTGTTCCTCTTCTGGTGGTGTAGGCGGTGCGGCAAGGAGGCGCAAGCTTGGAGCTACAGTTAGTGGTGAGGATCCAGGGCGGCGAGCATGTGCCCTTTTTTTCTTCTCCTACTCTGATTCTCTCTCCTTTCCTGCTGCATGTCCCGTTTTTCAACCCACCCTTACAAAAGTATCGAAGCTGCTCGAGTCCAAAAGAGAACGCAAGGTGCCTATCAAAACCTGCTGTGGACTAGCCACGCAGGACGTCGTCCGAGCTGGAAGGTTGAAGCCAAATGACACATAAGCGCATTGTGAAGGTTCTCTAAGGGCATTCACAATGGGGGCAACCGACGGCGGCGGCGCGAGCTGGGCTCCGGGACAACCGACGACGACGGATCGAGAGGCCGCGGTGGAGCAAAACCAAGCGCCTCTTCTTCCTCGCTCTCTCTCTCCTGCCCTTTTTCCTTCTTTCTTTTCCTTTTCCATGCGGCTCTGACAGAGCCGCTCGCGCCCTTGCAAAGACACAAGCAGCCCTGCAGAAGGTTGTCAGAAGCCTCCGTGGCATAGATTAACTTGCTAACTAGGTTGGGGCTGAATGACACGTAGGAGCATTGTGAATGCCCTAAGGGTAAAGGGGGCCCGTGCCGGTTGGAACAAGCAGTGCAAGTGCGCTTGATGGCGAGGTGCGCACTCACTGGTGCCCCAACTCATGGTGGCCCATGGTATCTACTAGGGGCAGATGCTGCTACTTTCATGCCACCTCGTCGTCGCCCTCCCCTCGCTTTGTTGGGACAACCGCAGGACGAGGAGTAGTGTAATTTTGTGTTGATATCGCGAAGTCTGCAACCACAGGAAGCTGCTATTGTGCAGCCGCAAACATTTGTATTGATCGAGCCTATGATGTTAACAGAGTGCAATTCATGGTCGTGTGGATATGCAACCAGGAAGGTACCAAAAGGATATAAGCCATATGGTCCACTAAGAGACGGTTGAAAACTAAATATAGTTATGAATCATGCACCTCGGCTAAGTCATATGTACTCTCACTATTCGAAAGACTTTATTTCTATCTATAAATTTAAACATGTGTTTATCCATATTTATAGCGAGTAGTTCTTTTGGACTGAGGTAGTATATACGGTAATAAAGAGCGCAGAGAACAAAACTAAAACAACAGGAAAATCTTGCCTATTTCATCTCTTAGTATTTTCTAATTTAAATAGCATATAAATACAATTTTTTTTGAGAAGAAAAATGTATTGATCTTAGAACATTACACCGGCCCCTTTACAAATAGGAACCCAAAGAAAAGGAAAATTATAAAGAAGTCAAAAACTTCTATTCATCTTCCTCCAAGCCCTCAAGGATCCGTTCGTCACCGTCGCCGAAGTCGCTTCCCAATCATCGTCGGACGCAAGAGCCAATCTCCAGAAAAAGGAGGCCGCAGAGGAGGGCTTATTGATAGGCAAATCAGCCGAGTACGCTGCCTCCCAGGCGCATCGGCCAACTCCAGCACCCACGACGCATCCTTCGTATCCACCACCGGCAACCCGAGCACAACTCGGATTTTCATCAGAAACCATCTTCCTTGAGATTGAAAGGGTCAGCAACATCATCACCCGAAAAAGACGAAGATGCGTCGGCCTCGGACTCCTGAACAGGTCTCCCTGGCCTCTCCGTTGGCGTCGGAGTAGATCACCACCGGAGAACGGAAGAAGCCGGGAGAAGTTATTCCCTTGCAACGTCGTCGCTTCCGCATCGTCGACGCCACCAGGAAAAACAAGCCGCAAAAGAGCCACGCTCCTCCGGCAAACCCTAATTCCACCGCCAAACATCGACGGCGAACAAACCCTAAACCTAAGGACTCGATTAAAGACTCGATCTACTAACAGGACGGACCCCCGCTCCCCTGGCCACCGGCTAGGAGGCTGGGGCGAGAAAGAAGCGGGGGCCAGAGGCGAGTGACGGCGGCGGCGCAAGCAGCCGCGAGCGGAAGTCTGCCCGTGTCGCCCTCTAGGGCGACGCGGGGGCAGCGGCGTTCAATTATACATCGCGTGAGTGATCGCATATAAATACAATTATAAAAGAGAAAGATTATAGTCATTGGAACACGTGACATAATAATATGCTACTATATGATGACTATTTATTAATCCAAAACTTTGATGATATAGACAAGGGGCTTATAAAAAAAAAAAGTAGAGCTTACATATAGACAAGGGGTGGACCTATCCCCGCGCGTCTCTTTGTCTCGATAGCCAAAGATCAATTCCAACATTCTTCCACTTGATCTTTAAGACTAACGAGTCCGGTCTTAGAATAACAATATACCAAAGTAAAGTGTCAAAGCAACATTCAATTCGTCGCTGTGACCTCATTACTTATAGTCTATTACAATACCTAGAAAGGAATCAACTTAACTAAATCGGCTGTTGGTTGATTCCTTACGCCCCTTATATCTGAGATCATGTTCAAAAGCTCTCATTTACACTTGTGCTGGCCAGCAACTTATTAAATATGAGCCTTTGATATACGGATCCTTAACCATTGACTTAGCACTAATATTAATGATTCGATCCTGGGACCTGTCTTTCACCACATAACCTTAATGTGTTTGGCAAGAACACATAACTTGAACAGAGAACTACTGTTCTTAATCTTGCACAATATCATTATCGCAGTATACATGAGTGGTTTAGAAAACTGTCCACCACTCTTTCCGGGAAATACTTGTCATACAGTCAGCCCTATTTATTATAACATGCCTCAACCTTTAATTGCATCGTCGACTATACAAGCATTAAGATTTTGTTTGGAGCCTTTCCATGGATTTTGCTCCATTATATAAGGGTGAAACTTGACTTATGTAGATTTCTAAACATCCACACACCCTTGAACATTATTATCCAGGTCACTAGAATTCTTATACGTGAGCATGAGCATGTAACGAGTACCTTATGAAAAACTTAAGACATTCATAACGGGCTAATCATTAGAATTAAGTTTACCAAAATTTCCAACAAATTATGAAAAGTTTGTATGCATCTAGACTTAGCATTTATTAAGCTTCTGACAGCTGAAGCATAAGTGACCAGTTTTACTGACTCCCATCAATTAATAGTGCAGGCATGACAGAGATAACCCATATTATGTTTCTTTAATTCTTTTTCAATGTATGAATAATATAGTACTCATCTAGACTTAAACTGAGAGAATAATATCCCTTTACTTTATTCATCACATGCATACGTGAACTTTAATGGGGCATTAAATAGAGTACTAACATAATTACTTATCCACCCTTAATGATTAAATCAATTCACCTCGCATACCTTTTTTTTTGCGGGGACACCTCGCATACCTTAGAACCCAAATTTACTAATATCATAATAGGGTTAAGATGCTTGGTTTATTACACCATGGATGAATTACATAAGCTTGCAATCTAGATATGCCTTGCAAAATTTATGCAAGTCAATACTAATGATCGCTTATTCAGTATTCTTCCAATTGGACAACCAACATCATGATAACTTATCAAGTTAAATAAATGAGGTTATCCTAAGAAGTAAAAGAAAATAAAGTCATAAATATTTCCTTCTCTCTTCAAAAAGCTTTATTTTATGAGCCCTTTTGTTTCACACTAGTGACTAGTCTAGTCAATAATGGGCTCTTTTTATCGATCCTGATACTGTTTTGTCTGCCATGCTGCTTAGTAGGCTGCTGCTGATCAACAGATGGCAGCCTGATTCAGAGTTTCAAACAAAACAGAATTGTAGGGGTATCATCGCAGAAATATGCCTTCATAATGGAGTGAACCAATTTAGTCAGCATCAATTGGGTCCTTTCATTCTCAAAAAAAAAAAAAGGGTCCTTTCCTTTGAGTCGTGTGTCTAACGGTGGATCTTGAAAAATATTAAAGCTCGGGCAAACTAGACTACAACAAATATTTCCTATAATTTTTTTAAAACTTTTTAAATACATGATGACCATAGGCCGACCTCCGGGGATCGTCATGCGATAGATCCACCGGTGTGTGCCCAAGGCATGAATAAGAAAATTGATGATGTGCTACTCTATTCGGGTGGTCGATAAAATGTTAATATTTTTTTCAATCAGTAAAATGTCCTTGTTTCGGTACTCTTTATATTTTTCCATTTTGAGGCTTTTCAGCCAATTTCAATTTCTTTTCATTTTCATATTCCAGTTTATGCAAGTGAAGATGAGATTGCGCTTGACCCCCTCCCCACCACATTACACACATGTATCAATCAAAGTCAATGTGGCACATTGTTCCTTCCGGATGCGACCAAAGACGGTGATCAACCGCTGGGTTTCAAAAATTAGTAAAAATTTTTAAAAGAGTAAAATTGCTTTGGAAGTACACAAACTCATCAGTTGGGTGCAGTTTAGTACGTAAATTTACAAAACACTCATTTTAGTAAATAAACTTGTTTTCTTAACTCTAAATATCACTTGTTTATAAATTATATTTCCATATTGACTCTAGACCCGCTTTGAGCTAACTATCTTTATCTTTATGTGTGTATGTAGTACTCCTAGGTGAGTTTGGATATTTAAAAAAAGTCCACCTAGTTATTTGGAACATGCACTTCCGGTATTGGTCCTAGTCCTACCGCCAATACTATCGGATACTTTAACACCTCATCCTAATCTTACTGCTAGGACAGTACTACTCGTAATCATATATAAACATAGTAACTCCAAGTCCTACTCCTATTTCTACTTCTCCTACTCCAATGATCCCTGGGATCCTAAAACAATTCTCTTGTAGGTACTATTTAGATGTCTAATTTGGCTTTCCTATTTAATTTTATTCTGAATTTTAATTTTTTTAAAAGGTTTTCTTTCTAGATGGAGTATATACTTCCGTTTAAATTTTCTTATTTTAAAATTCCGAATTTCAATTATTTTAAAGTTGTATTTCTATATGGACTCTAGGCCTTGTATTAAATTTTCTTATTTTTTAAATTCTGAATTTCTGTTATTTCTAAATTTTATTTCTGTACGGACTCTAGATCCTCTTTCATTTTTTTATTATTTTAATTTCGAATTTAAGTTATTCCTAAATTGTAATTCGATATGAACTCTAACCTTTCTTTTAATATTCCTTATTTTTTAATTCTAAAATTCATAAATCGTATTCCTCCTCAAACTCTTTTTTTTTCCTTCTCCGATTAATGTGAGAATTTCTAGCGTCCAGAGCGAACATAGAGCCTTCTTTGAAGACGGTTTTAATAATATAATAGAGATATTTATTAATCCAAAACTTTTATCATATAGATATCGAAAAAGTACAACTTACATTATTGGATCAAGCTGCCAAACGATAGTTACGATAGGCACGAAACACGCTAACTAGAACAATGATAGCCATGACAAGATAATGAAACAATGGATAAAGAATGTAAAAAACCGCATCGCTTTCTTGAGGATTGGCCATTGTCCGTATATAATTACGTTGCATCAACACCATGGCTGCGATCCGCATGAAGTAGATGCTGAATATCTCGAAGCGAGTCTCCTCCTCTACTTGCATCCTTTTCCTGTCTGACACTTCTGTCGTCAAGGGCTTGGAGCCGGGACTGGACTCGTCTTCTTTAGACGCCAAACAATAGGCATAGTACACGCTATCTAGAATAATGAGAGCCATGACACCATAGTAAAACAATGGGAAAAGAATGTGAAAAACAGCACCGCTTCCTTGATGATTGGCCATTGCCCGTTTATAACTAAGTTGCATCAACACCATGAGCGCGAACCGCATTAAGTAGATGGCGTATATATCGAAGCGAGTCTCCCCCTCTACTTGCATCGTCTTCATGTCTGCCATCGACTGTCTTCGCTTCTGTCGTCAAGGGCTTAGAGCCGAGACAGGACTCGTCTTCTCTGTCTTCTTCCTGCATCTTCTTCCCGTCTGTCTCCGATTGTGTCTTCGCTTCTGCCATCGAGGACTTGGCGCCGAGGTCGGACTTCTCTTCTTCATGTTCTTCTTGCATCTTCTTCCCATCTGCCATCAGGGGCTTGGAGTCGGGGCTGGAATCCGCACCACAGTACTTCTGGAGGGCATGGATTAATCCCTTGAAAGACTCCACAAGTATTTCTTGCAAAATCTCAACGCTCTGAATCGACAGGCGACTAAACAACGATTCTCTGGTATCTCTCTGCTTCCAGATTACAAGAGCACACACACGTCCCCAAGAGCGAGCGATACGCTGATACTTATAGCATATTAGTAGAAGAAACAGAAGTCAACGTTGGGAAGTAGTGTCTGTTTAGGATTCGTGTGCCGCGTCGTTGGCCATGTAATCCTCGGATGGGGAAAGATCGGGAGGGGGGAGAACCGGAGAAGGATTGGAGTTGGAGGCGCGTACGGGAGGTCAGGATGACGCGAGGGGACGGATAACGACTTGGCCGGATTGGGGCGTCGCCGCGTGCGAGAAGGTCGAGGGCGTAGAATTCAGATGTGATATGCTTGCCGTCGTCGTTTCTACCTTCTTCTCGTTTCTAATCCCTGTTCCAACGGGCTCTGAGCCTCCGATTCGGAACCGTGGATGAACACGTTCACACCAGGCACTGGACGAAGCTGGGATTGGTGTTTGTAGAAGAAATAGAGTCGGTGTCGGGAAGTAGATTAGTGTTTGTTTAGGATTCGTGTGCCGCGTTGTAGTGTGATTTGCAGCGCGCGCGGCCATCCAATCCTCGTTACCGTGTCGGGCTAAGCCCACGATGCCGTCGCACGGACTGGAGACCCACCCGTGCACATCGAACAACCCCTTTTAAGTGCTTGCCGTCGTCGTTTCAATCTCTTTTTTTTCTCCCAGTTCCATCTATCTATAAACTAGCCTGACCTGTGGCTGTGGACATCGGCCACCGTGGGGCATGGACCCATTTGTGGCTAGCGCAGCCCATCAAGCGAGAGAATAACAGGGTTTTTCGATGGGGTTCACTGAGGATGCTTGATGAGGATGCAACGGCTGCGATTAAAAGGGGTGACGTCAAAGCATAAAATTTAAAAGGGGTGACGTGAAAGCATAAAATTACAGAGAATCGGTAATAACTAGTCTATAGGATTTGTAAGGATGTGATCACCTGGCGATCGATCAGCAACACGTATCAAGTCTGTCTAGATTTGATATATCGATCCACATCTTCTCCTCCCGACACCGCAACAGCAGGCTCCCGTCCGGTCGATCGATTCGGCGCGTGATCAATCGTGGAGGAGCAGCGCGTCGTTGCGGTTGACAACAAGATACAAGTCGGCGCCGGCCGCCCTGCCCTGGGATGGTGAACGTCAATGTGTACCTATCCATATGGAACTCTTTTATTGTTGTCTTTTAGATGGCGTGGAATAATATATGGAATTCTTCTTTCTTGTTGCGCCATCCACTGTGGTTTTGCCAAATCTTCCACGATGATCATATCGGGAAAAGACAAACTCGACCAAAAACGGGAAAAGATAACTGCGCAACATAATTCCAAAGTAGAGAAGCACGAACACCATCCAAACAGCCCATCTTATTAGAGGACATAACTCTTAAGTAGTATATCAACCATAAGGTAGAAAGTATACATCTCGTGTGGACTATGCCTTATGTTCTCTTTATTTCGATTATCACGGCCCGTGGATTTTTTCGAAACATATCACTCGGCGGCTTTTCCTTTCCTACGATTGCTGCCGCCTGCAGAGGCTCCAGTGCCTCCCATCTCCACGAGGTAGTAAATCATTGAATCAACGTCCTCGCCAAATATACTATAGGCTTCCATGACCTGGATGTAGCTGAAGCCCATTGCCAGGAGCAGCTGCATGCTGCGAGTCAACACGGTGTCCGGGAGAACGAAGCACTCCTCGCCCATCCTATCCGCAGTTCCGGCCGAACGAGAAGACCCACTAACTGCAGGACAGGAAAGCACGACGGTTTCAGCAAACCATACATTATGTCGTCCCCAAAATAATCCAATGCCAATAATGGTAGGCTTACTAGCAGCAGAAGAAGATGGCTCTGCCCCTGATGTTGATGATTCCCTGAAGTTAAGCTGCTGCTCCTGCTGCTTCAGATACTCAGCTCGCGAGGCCTCCATCACCATCCGCTCTATTTCCTTCTCTGTCAACTCCAAATCAGAGTATAGTCGTCCTTCTGCCAAAAGTGCCTGATGTTGGCAGCAACAAAACAAGAATTAAGCATATGCAGTTATAAACTTGAATAATTCAAGGCAAACCGTATTAATTTGTGCAGATGTTGAGATGGCATATCCACCATTAAAACAATAGCAGTACTTACATTCTCAATCTGCTGATCTTGCTGAGCTTTTATTGCAGCCTTCACCTGATCCCTATCAACGTTATTTGTCTGCACAGAAAGGAAATGTTAACAAAATATACCAGTTGGCAAACATTTACCTATAATGCAAAAAGGGCAATGATAACCATTGACCGTAACATGTCTGGAAAAATAAGTACCACAAAACTTACCCCTCTAAGTGAGCTAAATCCCAGGCCTGCCCCAACTGTCAGCCGGCGAGGATCAACCACCGAATTATAATGATTGCCATGATGGTAACTTAGCCTAATTGGAGGTACATCTGTGTCATAACTTCCTTGAAAAATGTTAATGGGCTCTGCAGCAAGAGCAAATGCAAACAATGAGACTATGATAGTTGGCGCAACCAGAAAGAAAAGGTAAAGTTATATAGAAACAGTTACCTGTACTGTAGGAATAGATGTGAATGGGACGATTGTACATCTCAGCAAATGCTTGGATCTCCATATTGTTGCCATATACCTTGAATAATCAAGCAAATTAACATAAACTATTTGCAACAAAAGAAGCTAAGGTTGTAAGGTTCTGAATTTTTCCTTGCCCAGCCTCATATAGCCATATTGTTCATTCTAAAGTTGAAAAGCAGCTGTTCATTACATGCATGGTAGCATATTTTTAATTAATAACTAAATTATGAAAGTCGGGCATGATCACTACGGATCCATACATGAGAAAGAAAACTAAATACAGATGATTATAAGGATCCGCCAAAGATGATTCAAGTAGCTGAAAATTCTTTCCAGTGCGGCATGCATGTTCCATAGAGACCAAAAACGACAAGACAGTTGACTGAAAAAGCCATCGGTTCGTAATATTACTGTTCAGAAAAAAAGATAAGGATGTTCACAAGCACAGAACCCCAGTTAAAAGACATTATAATCTTGCAGTCCATTTTGTCAAATTGTATGACTTGATAACTGAATGCAAGGAAAAGCAGAAGGTATTTGTTATATATCCTAAACCACCAGGGACGTGTTGAATAGCATACCTTATCTCTTCTCTTTCTCCTACAGTATGATGTAAAACCTTCTGTCATGAACTGAGAAAAATGATCACGTTCCCTTTCCTGGAAGAATAAATTGAGAACAGAAATGAGCATATCAGCAACATGGGTAAAGGGATTGGGCAAAGGGGATTCACTTTAAGTTAAATGGTGGCTAGGCGTTAGTTGGAAAGGTAACCCAATCTACTAGTCATGCTAGGAACTGCCTTTAAGAACAGTGGTTTGTTGTGTATGAGAAATGTGTATACAATAAATAAGGTTAAAGTACACAAAAAGAATTGAAGTATACTCCTTGTTCTATGCATATGGAGCTAAAATGTCAAGCAATTTAGACCATAATTAAAATATCAATCCATGTATTATACCATGTTTTAAGCTCAACTTGATGATGTTCTTTCCCATGGTTTCAGTTTCTTATAGCAAAGTCCTGGTTCTGCAAACATAGGTGTCTAACAAGATAACACACAACCAAAAAAGGCTAGGAAAGCAAAGGCCAGCTGGAACATAGATCGGAGCTGCCCTAAATATTTCCTCTTTACCATGTGGCAATTGTTAAGTCAATGACCGAGCAGAAGACAGTGAAAAAACCATCATGCAATCAAATAGATCATCTCTGCTTTGTTGCAAGAAGTTTGCCAGATCAGGGATGATCTACACAGCTGAGTCTGGAATTTATGTTGAATCAAATGCTTGGTTAATAATGAACCAGTCATATTTTCACATTTCTTGCACATAATATAATCGTTCAATTAGATCTTTTCACAAAATAAACCACACAACACTTTTTCCTGGGTTAGTTCATCATCAATTTTTAATCCGTTCCTGCCTTCCTGGATAAATTGCTGGATGCTAGCTATCTCTAAGAGTCTAATTAACAAGAGCAATAGAAAGCAATATCCACCATGACAGGGAAAGGAGAAGCAACTTGCAGCCGTTTGTCAACCCTATCAACAGTGACTAAGCTGTCTGGCACTTGTGATGTTCCACAATCTACCAATATTGCTTCTCTCAAATTATTAATCTTACAGAGCCAATAATAACTTAAAATGTATATAAAGTAGTGAGATAAATCATGGGGCAGTGTAGAAGATGAAATATATTGACTAAAGTACTAAACACTAGCGCCTCAGGTTTGTGAACTGAATCTAGGGATGGTATATATATGGTGTATAATATATACTACTCAGATGCAACGACACAACATACAATATAACACACATCTGCCTAGCCATGACAATAGTGAGATAAATAAGGGCAAGGTTGAATACAACAGATTAACATGTTAGAACACTAATTCCGAGCTTGTGAACCTAGTTTATGGATTAGAGATGAAGGATATATTGTGTTACAAATAAGATGTAACAATGAACATACCATGTAATCAACACACATCTGCCTAGCCATGTCATAAGCTTCTGGATCACCATAGACTTGATCGGCAACTGCTCTAAACAGACAATTCCCATCTTCGGCCATCTTTTTTATTTCAAATCCTCTCACCCGTCTAAGGTCATGTTCAAACATGCGCTCCCTTTCCTGAGGAAATATAAACGACATTAGTGGTTGTCAAAAAGATAAAAATGTGCCTATTGTGAGCGTGACAAACCTACCATTAACAATAACAAGAATAATGGTATTGTATCATGCAACTACAAAGGATCCAAACTTCCAAAGCATCTATGACATTATCTTCGCATCATAGACATCATCTTCATGCCATGAAATCATTGATAAATTGGCAAAGCTGGTATAGGAAGTACAAGGTGATATTAAAGTTCTCAGTAAAACAGAAGGACAAGAGATCATACCGAATCATAATAGCTAGAGGTGTAACAGGGGCCCTGCTCATCTGCACTATTATACCCTTCGCTATCGGCAAGTGACCTAGGTGAAGAAGGCCGGGACCCTGATGCAGATGACCGAACTGCCACTTGTGGCCAAGCAACTGGCCTTCTTGAAGATCCAATTCGCGCATTGTTTGAACTTCCAGACCCCATTCTTCTTAACCCGTTATTACCAGATGATGGTTTCGGTGGTGGGGCTGGTGGGGCTGGTGGGGGTGGTGCATGTGGTGCTGTACTAGCAATCTGTGGCGACCCAATACCTGACTGCACTGAATTCCCCTGCTCAAACTGATCAGTAAACTGAAGGCCTGTTAATTCCTCCACCAAGAAAGCAGGATCAATCACATTGGAGTCATCTTTGGGAGGTTTCTCCCTAACAGCCCTCTCCTCTGCGGTGCTTGAACTCTCTGACGAGGGATCATCTAACCTTAGTGGCTTATTACTATTATTCATGTTAGCAGCATCCTCCAATAAATGGTCAGTTATATCATCCGAAGCCAATAGCTCCGATGGATTGTGATGAGGCTGCGGCAGCAGCTCCTCCTCCCGGGCAACCGCTGATGTCTGCTGCTGCTGCTGCGTTGTTTGCGAGCCCGAGCGACCGGAGCTGGACGAGGAGCCGGCAGCCCCGCGCTGCACGAAGATCCTCGTCATCTCCCACTCTCTTCAGAGAAGACTCCACGTCTACACACCAGCAACCCTCCTCCAATCAGAGGGCCACGAACGCGCCTTTATCGCGCGTGCGGACCTTGGGGGCGGTGAATCCGACGCCTCCGCCGCCGCCGCTGCCAAGGGAGCTGCTCCTCTCGTCGTCGCCGGCAGCCAATCTGAGCATTCCACTGCCAATTCTCATCAGAACAAGGGCGACACCAGTCCCTACTCACACTCAGATCACAAAACCCTAGCTTCCCGCGAGATCGAGACGTGCAGGCTAGTCCCCTTAGGAGAGGGCGGCGAGCCAACCCCAAATCGCCCGCCAATCCGATCAATTTCGCGGAAAAAAACACCAATTTCTCAGCCTCTCTCTCGAGGGATTCGAGCGGATTACCTCGTCGGGGGGAATCGACTGGTAGCGTTCGATTCAGCGGGCGACGGGGGACGGTGCTCGGGGCCGATGCGGAGGGGGGATCGGAGCTAGGGTTTATGTCCAAATCGAATCGGAAAGAATTTAGGCTTCGCCGCGTGAATTTTTCTTGTTTTGGGGATTTTTTTTGCTTCGGGTGAAAGGAGGGAGGGAGAGAGAGAGCAAGCTGTTGGGTGTGCGAAATCTTTTTATTAGTGGAAGGCTAAGCCCTGCCAGAAGATGACAGGTGGGACCCACTTGGCAGCATCCGTCACGCCGGACGGTATACGTCGCGTCGCAGCTCGCGATGCTGTTGGTTTTTCGTCTGTGTTTGCGTCGATGGAATTCAGTGGCCCGCGTCAGCTATTATCTGGAAGTTTCGTGCCGGTGATTCCAGTGTAAGCGTACATTACCGTCGGCCTCGTGATACTTTCCTCGTACTTATGGTTCGATTCACATCAGTAATATAGTCCTAATCTTCTGATGTCATTTCGGCCTGTTTAACTTTTTCCTAAACGCAAGTAATTAAAACTTCTAAACACTCACTCTCCCTTTTATCTTTGCGAATTAAATGGCGTCTTTAAGGCTAGATTATTCATCTTTCAATAAATGCATTAAAAAAGGGTGATTTGAGTTGTTTCCTTAGTTCTTTTGATGTTGTGCACAAATTAAAAAATGCATTTAAAATCAAACAAAGTTTCATTAATAGAGCTAATGCAGACGACAAGTGAAATGTGGAAAAGATAAGGACAAATATTTTCATATGATTGGGAAGAATCGTAATGTTTCAATAAAACATGGTATCGTGTTTGAAGGTGTATTTCAAATATGTAGCGGTGCAATAGAAATAACGTGTATCTCTCTTTTTTTAACGTATTCTATACCTATTGCATGTGTATGTTAAGGATATTATACGTATGGAAAGACTTCACTTCACTATATGCATGTGCGGCAATGGCGAAAGAGAGACGCAAGGTTTATGGACGACCCAGTATTGTGTACCCAAGATTTTTGGAATGCAAATTACTATATATATCATATAATGCAAATATGTGTAAAAAATTGTAAATTAAACTGTATTCAGCCCAGTGGACCATATTCAACACACAATACATACAATATAAATTATAAAATTAGTAACATGTGATATGATACGTGCTAAGGTATTAGAGTTTTCGCTGTCGACAAAATTCTTTCTCTTTCATTCACATTTTAAATACCCAAACTCAAATTTTGGGCCGCCCCTAGCAAGGTTGGCACAGCGGAATAACTAACTTGTGGTGATTGTTATGGTGCACCTAGAAGCTATAATGTGATTTGTGTAGATTAGTTTGTACAGTAAATGAGAAATGCTATGTTATATTTGGTCTTGATATCTAGACAAAATATATTGATTAAATAAGGAATAAAAGTTTAATTATACTCCACCCATCTTAAAACAATAACATAGTAAATGAGAAATATGTCTTTATATTTTATATTTTAAGATAGGGGGAGACCGAGAGTAACACAGAAGATGGTCTTAAAAAAAGAAGAAGATGCAAAACCACGAGCGGTGCGTTTCCTATCTCTTCTTCCCTGCACAAGCTTTCACGTTCGCGCCGGTGAAACGTGACAATTACTCGTGTCGCAAATGGCCGCCACACACGCTTGCTCCCGACGATTAGGCCTTTCACAATGGGGGTCACACGGGGTCGGTACTTCATGCAAATTTAGACCTAAGGCCACAGATAAGTCACAAGAGCTACAATGCAAAGTGGTCTTATTGGGTCCACAAAATCTAAAGCCACACAAAAATATGCCACCAAAGCCCACAATGGGTAACCTCAACCCATTGGGGTGGGAACGCGAATTTTCACATATGCCCCTGGATTTCACCAACAAAATCCCTCCCCCCAGCCCAAATCCGCTCGTCCCTTCCGGCCTCCTCCTCTGTGCAGCTCGCCGCCGGCCGCCGCAGCCGNTGCTTCGCCCTCCCGTCGCCGCCGACCGTCGTCTCCGCGCCGCCCGTCACCGAGCCAGGCCCGCCTCCGTGCCACCCCTCCGGATCTGGGGGTATTTCAGCCTTTTTTGGAGTGGAGGCCATTCAGCCGCGAGGTCACCGCTCCCACAGCGAGTGACCAGGGAATCGCCTAGCTCCTCGCGGTCTCCGCTCTGACAAAGTTTCTTGCTGCCTCTGTTGGCTGCAAGGAGCTCCGCAGACACGGGCAGGAGGCTGAGCCGGAGAAAAGAGAGGGTGAAACTGCGACGAGGAAGAACAACACGTAGGACCATTGTAAAGGCCTTATGGGCATGTCGCTTCTTCGTCCACGGGCAGAACGGCAACCTCCGGTGAGACACCCTTTCCAAGAAAATCTGCACACGATTGCACGAGGCATGCCCCTGCCGCCAGCGCCTGGCGGCGGCCAGTCTGTGCACACAAAAGTCGTCCCGTACTACTGCACTTTATAAAGTTGCACGTTCTTGTCCTGTTGCACTACTGTTCAGATTTTTCACAGTTTGACAGGTCATAGCTACTGTAACTGCTTACGCATCGTTGGGATCAGCATGCACAAAAGGTTAAAGGATGGAGTGAACGAGAGGTGAGTGATTCCAAAATGGGGTATTGTCCAGGAGGAAAGTTTTAGCTTTTGTGACAAAGCAAGAGTTCACATATGCTGAACCTAACGTGGTGTCAGTATGTACAAAGAGCCAATCAATATACACATCTTGATGTCCATGTAGGCCTGTGGCACAAAAAAACCAATAGCGTTTGGTGATAAGCTCAACACAGTCACAGCCCACAATGTCTGATTCAGATGACTCCGTCCAATTATCTCAGTTCAGTTTGCAAAAAACATTGCAAATCCCAACTGGTTGTTTTCAGCATAAGTGTACTAATGAACTTGTCAGGACTAAAACACCTACCGGTTTTTCTTTTTGAAAGGTAAAACACCTTCTGGTAGTCTGTGGCTGCTGAGAAATTCCTGTGGTACGACAGACAAAGGTTGTCTTTCATAAATAATGGAAATAAGCTGTGACGTCCTGCCACGGAAACAATATGCAACTGGATAAATACAAATTATCACCAACATACTTTAACTGGACCCTTTCAACTGAATACGAGCTAGGCAAAACTGCACTGAAATGGCATTCTTCTTTCTCTACTTTGGCTGACATTACCCCACTGTCCATCCACGTTCTGCAAGCACTTCACGAACCCGTGCAGCCACATCAATGACATCGTTCAGTGGAGGGTAGCTCCAGTTTTCTGACATCTACAATAGCGAAAAAGAGGGTGATATAACCATGTCATGAATTCGTCCTAAAGATATTTATATCTTCAAAAATGAATATTTTTTTAAAACTGTCATCACGGTGAAATAGATGAATAACAGAAACAACTGCGTGAAAAAAGGCATCTCGTATTTATTTTGTTTGAACTTTGAAGACTCAACATTGCCTAGCTGGCACGCGTTAAAGGGGGCAATTGAAATAACCAGCAATGTAAAATCTTAAATGATCCACTATACACGGATATTTAGCAAACTTACATCTTCCAGTCCAGTGAAAGGGCGGACAGCACCTCTCTCATGCAGCGTGTTGTGAAAATCTGAGAATTTCCACCTGCAGTGCTCAGTTCCAACAACATAGACAGGTTTCCTGTAATTAGATGTGATAGGGAGGTTAGCTATACGAATAAAAAATCAGTGTAAAGATAAAAGGCATCATATAAGCTCACCCAGTGCTACATGCCTCACTTAGCATACTAATTGAGTCTGCTGTTATGATGAAAGCATCAGCCCATGCAAGATGCCCGAGGTGTGGATTAGATCCTGCACCAGCAAAACTGGCTGAGGAAACTTTTACAGATCACATAAAGATACTTACATATGACAGGTTTCACTTTGATAACTACCTTCACCATTCCAAATATAAACCTTAGGATGTGTACTGAACTCTTTCAATATAAGATCAGACACCTGCCAACAAATGGTTTAAAATTCCAAGTGATGGCACCTAATAAAATCAAGAAAATGGAAATTCAAGGTAAGTCAATTACCTTGTGTGGTGTTCTTCTGGAAAATGAAACCCTGACACTTCCACAGGTCTTCAGAGCATTGTGCAGTGAGTTTACTAGCTGCTTGGCAAGGCCTACATCATAATTACAGTTTCCTGACCATTGAAAATGACATATATGTGTTAAGATCTATATAACCATGAAAGCTCAACGTATGAGCTCAGAGTAAAATTAAAAGTGTTAAAAAAACTAAAAAATATATATGAAGGAATAAAGGTTTTTTTTTATCTTACACGCACAAGCTGAAAAATCTGAACAAGACCAGAAATTTCTTGGTAAAAAAGGAACATAAAAAAGCAAGGGCTTGCATGAATGAGAAAGACTGATTTATTTGTTCTGCTCTCAAGCTTTCAATCAATAAATGCATGCAGGCTACTATGTACTATACAACTATATGTATTACAAATATAATAATATCTCATGCTAGGCAACCCGATAAACCATTCTTTAACATGTCAAGCGTAATTATGCCTATTGTAGCAAAAACATTTCTTCAGGTCTATGGCAAAAGAGAGGCCGAAAATCATCATTACAATTAACAGACTCAAGAAGATCCATCTGTAGTCTCTTTGACACTGCCACTGCTCTCTTGTCTAATGAACGGTAAGAACAACTTATCTAAAACTGCATATATCACGAAGTTCAGTTACGTATAGGCAAGAAAATAGACAGGAAAGAAATGATGGATGAATTTACTTGTTGGTCCTCCAATGTTCACTACAACCAACGGCTTTGGTGAGTTAGCAAGTTCATCATGCCATTCGGAAGCAGCAATGCGTAGTGCAGCAGAATCTGCTTGGTGGAGTGCACCAACAGTAAGGACCTGGCTTTCCAATTTAGTTCAGAACTGAGCAGTTGCTATGCCATGAAAATATACAAGACATTTTTCTTGCAGAAAAGAAAGCACATACCACATTCGGGCCAGGTGGTTTTCGTGGAGTAATCCATCTCCAGAGAAGGTAAGGAAATTCCTGCTTTCCCCTTGCAGTTAAAGCATAGTAATCATGACGAGGAGTCACCACAAAATCAAACCTATCAAGGCGAAACCTGGGATGTTGTATCTGAGATGCAGCAAGGCAGCAAATATGATGTCATTGAGATCAAGTTAATATCCACATGACAACACACACAATGATTCATAACCCGAGCAGAAAGTTAGTAATGCATTCCTTACAGAATTTTACCTGAATGACAAAGACATTATCTGGAGCTAAACACCTTATTGAATTTGCATATGATATGGTATCTCGTCCACAGGCGACAACCAGTGCCAGGCCTTCCCTAAAGAATCGCAGAATTTGAGGAAGCAGCACAGGGTAAAAAAATATGCCAATTTAGACTGTTCATAGACAATGTTTAGGGCTTTAGACTGTTCTACGGGAGAAAAAAAACATTGGATGGAAGTACAGAGCTATAAATTAAGTTGTTGCCAATTTCAAATCCATGAAAAACACTTCTTTCAAATGTTTTTACCAAAGGTACGTCATCAACAGCTCAAGGATACCAGATCTAACTAACATCATAGTGATATCGATAGCACATATTCTTAGCATCTTTCATGGCCAACATATGCTCAGATGAAAATGTTCAGTTCAATTTATTCCAGAGATGCCAAGTTGCAACAAAACGTCCTGCACAAAACAGTAAATTTCTTCCAGGTTCTATCAAGCCCCAGCAACTATACCATGGGCAAGCTATAAAAAGAGCATCATCACAAAAGACATTGACTCCAAGCTTACTATGACATAGTGCACAAAGCCACAAACATCATAACACCAATATAAGAGATGAGACCTTACTTCTCAAAGGTATCATTGACCATGCTCACTATCTTTTTGGTATCTGCTTCGAGTATAGAAGATAATCCAAACGCTTGATCATTACAGACAGTATACTGAGCCAAACTTTTCCCTTGAAATAGTGTTGCAAATCTGTCATTGGAAAACATCTGTCTGAGTACTCGGTCCACTAACTTGTGCATGGAGATCGGGAGAAAGTGCAGCCACTTGTTGATTCCTCCTGTTGGCCTGATAACACGCTGCAAAAGCACAAACAGATTCACAAAATAGACTTTAAGATTCTGTAAGAACGAACAAAAATTCCTTAGGAACATATATTAGTGGCATAGTTATCTGAATTTATTGATAATGGCACCCTCCATTTGAACAGGTCATGGATAAATGGACTTGCATTGTTTCAACCATAATGAACTACTGCTTGCTGCAACCTCTATGAATGCAGTCAATGCATACAGCAGATACATGCCAATAACTAACTGGTGGTCTGGCACCGTGCCTAGCAGGCTAGAAATCATAATCTGGAGACTAAGTTGATGAATCATTTCAGAATCAACTTGATCATTTGCATTGTACAATGTACACACCCCTCATTTGCAGAACATGAAAAAGAGAAACTCCCACTCTAGCAAATTGATTACTGATGTGATTCATAAAGATAGCATCACATATATAGATAGCATACAGTTGGGCAGAAACAATTGAATTGGTTTCCATAAGCTGGCACTATCAAATGCAAAACACAAATCGACAATGTCGTATGACAATTAGGCAAAGACAATAGTAAGTGGTAACAACTAACAATCCCCAAATCTAATTGGCATATTTCTTTACTTGGTAAAAGCAAGCCCAATGTATCAACGCTGCACCAGAAATATAAAGCACAATCACCATTTGATCATGAAATCCTATGCAAAAATGCCACCCTGAGCAGATGACAATCAGTAACACAGGCACGAATGCAGACTATACACGGATACACCAGACAATTAAGTCCGCATCACCAATGACTGACGATTCTATGGCACTGTCAGTCTGTCACCAACAAACTGGCAGCGAAATGATGGGAATGGCAGGGCTTACGTAGATCATGAAACGGTCGGCGAGGCCGAGGGCGCGGACGAGGCCGAGGCACTGGTTCTCGGCGCCGGCGCAGCCGTTCCCGATGACGACGGCGCGCCGCACCGCGCCGCGTGCCCCACCCGCGAAGATCTCCGGCGCGCCCGCCGCCGCCGCCACGCCGCCCATCGGCTCCACCTGCAGCCGAATCGGCCGCGTCGCCATGAACGCTCCTCGAAACCCAAAACGGGAGGAGGAGCTAGCTCTGGCGCCGCGCCCGCGTTTGGGGTTTGGGGACTCGAGGCGGGATCAGAGAGAGGAAGAGAAGAGGCGAGCAGCCATGTGGATCGGCGCGAGCCAGTCTTGCGAAACAAGTTTGCTTTTGCATTTTTTTTCTCTCTCTCTCTCTCTCCCTCTCCCCCCTATTGCAAATTTGCCTCTCAGCGTCTGCCTGACTGCCCGGCGGGAGGGTGGAGGAACGGAGCGGAGGAGACGGGGGGCGGAGCGGAGGCGACGCCGCCGAGGCCGAGTGGGTTTTCTTTGCCGAGCGAGTGAGGTGAGGTGGGCTCGTTGGTGGGCTGAGTAGTATTTTGTTGGACTTCCTAAACAGGCCGGCCCATTAGAGGGGATGTCTAGGCCTAGCAACCTGGAGGACCGAAGCAGCAGCCAGCAGCATCAATTCCTCGGCCACTTGACCTGCACCCCAACCACTCGACTGACCAGACTGAACGTCAGCAAAAGGGGAGTTTGATAGGTGCAACAGGTCTTGGCTTCAGATTGCAAAGCCACTTAATTGAGGTTAGCTCTGAATCTTGTGCTTTGTGTTCAGTTTACGCTCAATGTGCCTTTTGGCGAAATGAGATATACCAATCAAATGTCGATCAATGTTTATACTTGAAGCACTAGTAATATGCTACTAGTAGCTGATAGCTGGAGAGTTAAGTTCGAGGCATCGCCCTCTGACGTGACTGGCAGGAGCTGAGATGGAAACCGAGTTTTTTCGGTAGGCGGCAATGCAGATGCAGATGCACTATGCATCTGGCAGCTCTTCAGTCTTCAGCAAGCGTTAGCTCCGGGCAAAGGTTGCGTTGTCCTGGAAAACAACTTAAGAACAAACAGAGGCAGCAACAATCATCATTGACACATTGCATCAGATAGATATTGAGAGAATTGTTGTGGTGACTGGTGAAAGAAAACGAACATGTAATGCAGTGCAGTTAGTTCTCATTGAATGGAGCAACCAGACAGTAAATTCATGGCCAGCGGCTAGCCCAGCACAGCCCCACAGACAGAATGGCACGCAGCAAGGCGCTGCAAATTCAATTGGTTCAATTCGGCATGATCCATTGATCCTTGGATTGGCATGCTGAAATAGGGTCCAGCAATTGACTAAAGCACTGCACCCACAATAAGCAATTGACAAGAGGAAAAGAAGGGCACAAAGGAATAAAGCAAAATCTAGCCAAAAAAAGGGCAACAGAACCAACTTTCCCCAACGGAGGAGCACTGAAAGTGGATGAAGCGATTCACAGTCGAAACCTAACAAATTGCCTGAAAACTATATCTGATAAAGACATAAAGCATCAGGCCTAGCACCCATATCCTTTCTTTTGCTTTAGTGTTGAACACCAACAAGCAAAACAAGGATTGCTCAACAGAATTTAGGACTGTCGGGTACAAGATAATCACTGCACAACATATTATTTCAGTATAACAATCAGATTCACATGCATTCCCTCAAAATATCCTCCTTTACCAATAAAATATTCTGTCTGAATTTTGCAAAACAATAGAAAATCTGGAAATCCAATGCATGCAGTCCATGGTTGGAGGGATCGTAGTAGCTTCAATATATTGCTGGTAGTTATCAAAATCAGCCATAGGCCTTAATCTGGCACTATAAGAGCCTACAGTAGAGGACACTAAAAACGCTATGGTAAGTAGGAGAATGACTAATACACATTAAGCGTTGAAGAAGACACAAGGAAAACAACATTAAATGATCCAATCGAGTTGTTTGGTATTTATCCCTTTTGTTCAATAAGACAAAGTGGTTGCCATCATAGCACCAAAATTACTAAAACTAAATATTACTGCCACTACCAGTCATTGCTTCATTAAAGAAATCTACCAGTCATGGTGAACACCCAAATACTAGTAAACTTACAGAGGATATTAAAACATTCAAGAATAGATAATTATTATTACCTCCGTTTCATAACGTAAGTTTTTTGACTTTTCTCCTTAAATGTTTGACCATTCATCTTATTCAAAAAAAATATAATATAGAAATATCACATATTTTTCTTGTGACTTAATTTATTATCAAAAGTACTTTAAGCACAACTTATTATTTTTATATTTGCACTAAAATTTTGAATAATATGAATGGTCAAACGTTGCAAACAAAAAAAAATCAAAACCGTTTCATTATGAAACGGAGGGAGTACTAAGTTTAGAAAACAAACCACTACTTGTGTCTGGAAAATTCAAGCATCAACAACCAACAGAATTATCTCCTGAAATTAATCGACGATGATTTGGACCGAAGCATGAATTGCTGGATGAGATTACTGGACTTGCTATTCAGATGATTTCATCGAAAGCCACAAATAGATCAGACATTTGCATTAGCCGCTCATGGTACGATATCACACATTGACCAAGGGAGATATGCAATTATCTAGGAAGCAGTGACAAATGAATAAGGGAACCATTTAGTAATGCACATCAGACGTAAGCACATTAAAAAAAATGTGCATGCCCATCACAAATTGTATAATTGGGGTACCAAGATATCACTATAAAGAAGTAACAAAATTTTCATATAGCAAACAACCATAGTTCTCAGACAATGATCACGGTAGATACACCTAACACAGGTTGAAAACATTGACAAAAATTGCTCCTCCTGAATTACAGAGAGCTCCCAAACACAGGGCACCAGTTCTCATTACTGTTGAAACTCACAGTAATATCACACTCGCACACGCACGCGCGCGCGCACACACAAACCCCTCCAATGGCACCAAAATTGCAAGCAGTTGCATAAAAAAAACTAACTCAATTTGTTGCCTTACCTCCTTGTTTTGATTCTCGATCTACACCAATAACCCACTAGAATTATACCCTAAAATGTTACCAATCTACGACTGTGAGTCTGACTGTCTGAGCATGCGGACCTGAACAAAAAGCCAGAGCCACATCACCTCTGCGGAATTCAGTCGAGGAATCCGGTTTGCCGGAGCACGGCGTCGCGCACTCGCCGCAGGTCACGGCCCTTGAGCGTGCGGCCGGCGCCCTCGAGCATGGAGAACGGCGCGGCCGGGCCGGCCCCGCCGGCGGACGCGCGCGCGACCATCTCGTGCGGGGGAAGCATGGCGGCGTCGCCGTTCCGGAGGAAGTCGTCGTCGTCGAGCTCGTCCCACTTGACCATCTCCTGCTTCCGGGGCGGGTGGACGGGCACCTTCACCGGAGCCGACTGGTGGTACGGCGCCGCCGGACCCGCGTTCTTCGGCCTCGGCGTCATCGGGATGGCCCGCGCGGCAGAGGAGGAGGTCGGGGACGGGGTGGGTGACAGCGACGAGCCGCCAGAAGCCGAGGCGGCGGCGGCGGCGATGGTCGCCTTGCGCCGGAGCAGCGTCGACCCGGCGGAAGCCGCGGCGGCAGCGGCCGCGCTGCCCCCTCCCCCGACGCCACCGCCACGGCGGAGCAGGAGCCTCTTGTCCCCCTCGTGCAACGCGGCGAGGAGCCCGAGCTGCCCCTGCGTCACCCGGCTGGGGCTCCCGGGCGCGGCGCCCGAGGGCGAGGGCGGCGCGGCGGCGGCGGGGGAGGACGAGAAGAGGAAATCGTCCTCGTGGAACTCATCCCCCGCCACGAACGACGGCTCCGTCGGGGACGACGACGGCGACGGCGACGCGAACATCCCGATGAACCGCTCGCTCGCCGGCGACCGCCGCGGCCGGTAATCGTCCATGCCCGGTCAGGTCACAGCAGGAATCTCGCGGCGGCGGGGGCGGGAGCATGCAGGGGGCGAATTCGGGTGGGCGCCGTGGGCTTGATCCCCTTACCCACTTCCTCCCCGCAGCAGCAGGAGCGCGACGTGGTGTGGGGGAAAGAGGTGAGGTCGCGAGGACGAAGAGAAGAGAAGAGGCAAGGCATCGTGTGGGGGTTTGGCTTTTATGGGGAGCGCGGCGTGACCCACCGGCGGCGATGGAGTGGGGGAGAGAGAGGTGGGGCCCACCGCTTTCGGTTCACCGAGGAAGAGGCACGTATGATAGCAGGGAACGTGGCGGGTGCGGGGATGAGGGAGAGAGAATGAGAGATAAGGAGGAGGGGGGCGGGTTGAATTAGTCAGGTGCATCCTACTGTTCATTCTGGCCTCTGGGTGGGGGTGGCCGGGTGGGTTTGGATCAGGTTCTGCGGTTTTGCGCTGCCTGCGTGTATCGTGTGATTCGAATTTTGGCATGTTTCTGCTACTGGGGTGTCTGGGACACGACTTGCATGAGATTTGTTCGGATGGGTTTGAGTGTTTCACGTTTCAGCGGCGAAGGCGCAGGCGCAAGGGGTTGTGTATGGTGTGTTGGAGTCGGGTTCAACACTTCAACTCTCAACTCTGGTTCTTTGGTATGTAAGCCGTGGTAAGGTTTTCCATGATCAAATTCGAGTGGATAAAAAACTGCTAATTTTAGACATGGATAATGTGAGGGGTATTGTCCTATCGGACTAGTTTTTCTCTTTCACGCTCTTTGGCATTGCAAGTTATTTAAACATATCCATGCATGTATGTATGTGTTCATAGATGTGTCTAGATTAAATGGATGTTGATGAATCTGGCTAAAAATGGGGGCAAACTGTCTTGCAATGGGTAACAGAGGGGGAGTAATTGTTATCGTGTTAAACAAGGATTATCCGTTTATAGAGCATATCCTACGACGATAAAAAAACATTTCAAGTGCATATCGCCTAGCCAACAAATATAAATGCAAAATCTATTGAACGTCTATTTGATCGGGTCCATGTGAGTAAGATTTGTCCATTGGTGATTTCATTTTTTTCTATTATACATGTATTTCCATAAGACGTGAGGTCATTATTGGAGCATATATATTATTATAGCACTACCACAACAAGTGATGAGATAGAAGTGATCGCGTAGATAGATGGATGAGGTGGTGGAGCAGCCCTCTAGCCTTACGATAGTCCGGTGATAGAATCCATGATGAAGATAGTGACACGAGTCAAGTAACGGAAGACTAGCCGTTTGGGAGTTTATACGTAGGTGAGAACGGTCCAATTCTACCGGCTACAAAAATAAGGGGGTAACGCCAAAATGGTACCCACTCGATTAATTTTCATGTAAAAAAGGAGAGCAACATGATAAACAGCTAAAAAAGTGTTTGGCGTATGGTCCAAACTATGAGAATAACTGCTCGATTATTGGCCTTATCGAGGTAGGCACATTTAAAACCATCTAATAAAATTGCCACGTAAAAAATAAAATTACAATTTTTCGCAAAATCTATTAAAAATTCACTAATTTTTCTTTATAGTTGATTGACTATTGTGGTTATCAATGAAACCGCCAGGAAGAAGTTTTTGACTATCGATCTTATTTTGAAACCCTACTCTCGCGTATCAACTCCACCCTAATGAATCCAAGAAGTGCCATTGGATGTACTGAATCATATATTTTCTGGCAACATTTGACTTCAAAATCGGATTCAAGTTAAGACATTTGGATTTGGCTTTTGGTAGATTGAATAATCCACCCTCACTTTTATGTCTTGACACAATAGTTTGTCCCCTATGTGAATCACTTGGAATCCAACTAAGTTACAAATCTCATTCCGAAGACATTGCACGTGGATGTTGCTCCACCCGTACACCAAAGTTTGAACATGAGTTATGTGGTAAAACAAAGAAGATAAGGAACACAAACAACTCTCTAGTTAGGGAAGGAGTTGCGGCCCATGTCACCTTCCAAATCAAGATAGATTGGGTTAATGTAGAACTCTTTGGTCATATATCAAGGTCCACTTGGTGACTACCCCCTCCTCCGTCCTCAAATATAAGAGCATTTTGGATCTCACAATGCTCATAAATATAAGAGATTTGGTACTGCTAGTACCTATTGATTTAGTCGATGTCATTGTTGCGAATTATTCAGTACGAGTGCTTAATGATCAGGAGATTGAAGCAAGAGCATGTCCAAATTAATGCGCTGAGTGATATTTTAAGACCGGTTTGAGAGATCAGGGGTTATTGTTGGTTTGATGCCATTCCCAAATCGATAGTGTAACAATCATTATAACTTACTAGTTGATACCCCACGCATTGCTGCGGGACTAAAATAGAATAGCTTATTAACTAAGTGAAAGAAGAAAAGAAAACTCCAAGAACACAAACCGATGATTTTTATAAGCATGTAAAAACACCTCGGCAGAAATGAACTGGCCACAAAATTGCTTGGCCTAATCATACAGAATAAAGAACGAACTTGTCTATTATAGTACACAACAAAAAGAAATGAAGCAGTAATTACAAACAACCATCAGATATGGATTTTATGTAATACTATCCAAAAGGCCAGCCACTAACATGCCGATACACTTTGTATCTGCAGTATTGCAAAGAATTGATATCTTCTATGCAATGTCAATATTAAGATCATAAGAAAACATGTTGAGCAGCTGGTAGAAAGAAATGTATGCTCACAACTCATCACTGGTGTCTTCTAGGCCAGATAACCACATAAGCAACAACTTTAAAAGTTTAAATTGTAACTACATCATGAGAGAAAAAAAAACATCACTTCCCGGTTGTCAGTACTAAAATTTTGGAACCACAATTCTTAAGCAATCACAAATTGTGTAACTGACTTTTGGATACTATTTGAACATATGTGAGGATCACCTTTCATAAAATAAAATATTTTTAGTTCAGGCAAAACAAATGTAGTTTTCAGCAAAACATATGTCCATTACTAAAAACATTAATACCGAAAATTAAGTCAGTCACAAAAAAAAAGTGATGGTGATCTCAGTGAAAAGTTGGTTACTGAAGAAAATGTGCTACATGCCGCATAAACTATATCATTCTAAAAAAAGGTATAGAAGCTGAGAGTAAGGTCACCATCACGATCTTCAAATTTACATTAATTTAGCTATCCAAAATTTAGATAAATAACAGTAGACTGGAGTAGAAAAATATGAATACTATATTTATGAAGAAAATAAAGCACACCTTATTTTCGAGCGCATTTTCTGCCGCGGTTATCGACGTGCTGCAATGATTAAAATAGGACTCATGTTTGTTCTGTTGTTTACTTCACAAAATTTCAACCCCCAAAACTGAAGAAGTATTAAAAGCATAAGGGGAGCAGAGTGGTTAGCACTTACATAATCAGAGAATGATGTGTATACTCAATCATGCAGATCGATATACCATGGGATGGTAACCAACAATGTAATCTATCTAGCTACACACACGACCGAGTGTGAGAAAAATATATCGTACTGTATGTGCACATAGGAGGACATAGCTTTGTTGAAACTTTAAAATTAAACCTGTTAGAGTTGCAATGGATGTAATGGTTAGAAGATAGCTGTAAGTTAAGAGCACGTCCATGAAAAACACACCTCTTACCTCGCTATACCTTGCTCTTGCTTCGTTTTTCTCGCACAGGAAGCCGATCGCCCATTGCATGCTCCACCTCATAGCTGCCAGCCTCTTGCCTCCGCACGACTGATGGCGCCACCAGGATCAGGGCAATGGTCCTTGTGGAATCGTGGTTTATTAGGTTGGAGGACGAATTTGAAGAGGTCTAGCTGCTTGTGGGGAGAATAAATGGGGGATTACCATGACCTTTGATCTCTTCATTATTGTTGGTATTTTGTGATCCACAATTGCTCGTCCCGGTGACTTTTATGGCGGAATATGAAGAGGGTCATCGGATGGATGCAGGGTATGACGAATTGCAAGGGGCACTAAAAGAAAATAAATTGAATTTAGCATAAGGTAATAATGCTTACACAATCAATTTATAAAGAAACTGCTTCTTATTCAAACAGAAACGGAAGAGGGACATAGAGAAGGGGAAAATGGGTTCTTTACCTGAACCCATCGTGGACCATAACCATTTGATGATGCAACGACCCATCCACTTTGCCTGGGCCCAACCCATGCCACAAATTCCTAATTAAGTTTATACATGCATCCGGATGTAAGATCATCAGCATGTCTAAAACAAAAAAAATTAGCAACCTAAGATAAATGAAGAATTAAGGAAATGTATGCACATTGATTGACTCATCTGACGCTAGCTCTCATATAAGAAATTAGGCTACACACATAGTCGACTGATTTCTCCATAAAAAAATAGGTGACTAAATCTGCAGTTTTAACAATAGATATATAAGAAGGACCATAAACATTATAGATGAATTAATCAATATGAACTTTACGTGAATAAATAGGAGTAACTTAATTGTCAGCAATTTTGATATACTATATTATTTAAACTGCGAACTCAAATAATATTAGTAAAGAAAATCCAAGAAAAAGGAGGCAGCTAAACAGAATCACTTACATCATTAAAACTTGAAGGAGCACACATAAAATTTCCTATGAAATCATCACGCTGCATATGATAAAAATATCTCCAATCGCAAAATTTTGTGTGAAATCATCGGCTGCCTGAAAGATGAACATAACTTTTGATAATTTCTCACCTAAAGTTCTCAAGGGATAATCCCTGTATACATGTTTATAGAAGTTGTGGCATATCAAATAATTGATTCACTAAAACCAGTTCGGTGATAGGAATATATGCAGAGACAATTGAGTAAATAAATCTACTACTACTCAGAGTTATGTATAGAATGCTAAACCTGTATAAAATATAAAGCTGATGAATCGAGAACAATAGACATCAGCATGAAGAGGAAAGGCCTCATCATTGGCCTATCAGATGGATCGGTGAACCTGTGGGAATTGGGATCGAAGGGGCAACAACACTTTTCAGCTGTATCCCTGACCATCGCATTTCGGATTGAGAGCAAAATGAATCGTGCAGAAGCGATAGAGAGCGTACCTGGAGGGCAGGCGGCGCAGGCACCACGGCGGCGGGAGGACCGACGGGGCGGAGGTGGCTCAGCCGCAAGTGGGGAGGCGAGGGGCCCTGGAGTGCCAGCGGCGCCTCACTCTTCATCCGCGCGCCTGCCGGCCAAGGCACAGCGTCACCGGCGGCCGGCGCAAGGAGCCAGGGCGTCGGGTCCAACGATGCGGCTGCCGGGAGAGGAGAGCCGCGGGGGAGGAGGTGAGGGCCTGATGCGTTACCGGCGGCCGATGCGGTGGCGGGGAGAGGATTGCTGCACGGGAGGAGGTGCTGGCGACCGGCCGACAGGGAGAGGAGAGGCACGCGGCGCCGACGGAGAGAGGATTGTCGCGCAGCTAAGGGGTGGGCGGTAGGGTTTTCTCTCCTGGTGGATCTAATGCGGCGGATGGATGGATCTAACAGGCTGAAATCAACTACACATGGCAACAGATCTATGGCTAATTACATCTGATCGGACGGCTATAATTACATGATGACGTGACCTCTAAAAATCCAGCTATGTGGGTGAACTATATAGAAATAGGGGATTAGGTTGTTCTTTCGCCAACGTTTGGTACGTTTATTTTAGTTTGGACAACTAAACAAGCGACGTCTAAATTTCTATGTTGCTTTTCTCATTCCCTTACTGAATCCAAGTGGGGACGTTCGAGCAAAAGGATTGAAACTCGAAATGGTTCCAACCAAATTAGAATCCTACTATACACTTCGATTTTGCGTTCCGATTCAAATTCAATGAATAGTACTTTGAGTTCCGATTCAAATTCAGTGAACCGAACTCCAATCATGTGATCCAAATGATCGGCGTAAGATAAACACCCATCGTCGGGCAGCCAGTCGGGTGGACATGGCACTAGCTCCACGGATGATAACACATGCAGAAGCCAGAATCTAATCCGCTGATGCATCCAAGTCTTGTTCACTTGTCCCCGCACTCCACATCGCTACCGCTACGTCACGCTTCGCTGTCTCGCGGTCCCCCTTTTCCGACGGCGACGTCTCAGTCTCTCAGGGACCCCACGCGAGTGTCCCTCGTCCGCCGTCGGAGCCCCGATCCGACGGCCCCGCACGGCGCCAGCGTCGCAAGACGACGGGTGCGTGCAGGCGCATGCCGCAGCCGCTGCTGCACACCCACACGTGGGGTGTTGTTTTCTGCGACAAGGTTGCTGCTGCTGCCTTTTTTATTTTTCTACTACTGACGTTTTACCTGACAACCCGATTCGTTGCGTAGCGTAGGCCATAGGTCGACGAGCAGAGTAGCACAGGAGAAAGAAACACAGCATGCACTACCCCCAGGCCCCAGCTACCCAGTGGCATATTGCTGGAAGAAACGTGTGCTAAGAATGACACGGTGATCTGTATTTGTATTTGGTTCACTGGATTTGGTGGGTTGGGACGGGTTGAACTCGTTCCTACGAGTGTTTGGTTTGGGATGTGTGGGATGGATTGGTTTCAGAAAATGGAATATACCCACTAGATCCGGGTTCTCCTAGTCCGGAAAAAAGTGCCGGACCAGCCCGCTCCTTTTCAACAGAGCTCACGCCTCCATCCCGTCCGCGCCTTGCCTCCATCCCGTATGCGCGCGCGCCGCTTGCTCGAGCGCCGCTGCAGCTGCCCATCCGCCGCATCGACACTGCCTCCGAAGCTCCTCCACCCGTGCACCAGCCGCCGCTTCCGGAGCTCCTCTGGTTGTGCGCTCCACCGCTCTGGAACTCCTTCGCACGTGCGTCCGCCGCCACTGGCCAAGCTCCCCGCCCGCGCGTGCTCGCTGTTGGCCGAGCTTGCGCTCGGCCGCTGCCAGCTGAGGTCTTCACTCGAGCGGGCCTGTCGTTCTAGATCTGGGCCGTGAGTGCGTTCCGTGCGGTGGTCGAAGGAGATGCAGAGGGAGAGGAGGGGCATCTTGGCCGGCGGTGGCGGGTGCGCTCCGTGCTGTGGCAGAAGGAGAGGCTGAGGGAGAGGAGGGACATCTCGGCTGGCGGCGGCAGAAGGAGAGTGAGGGAGATTGGGGAGGACGACGATGACTTGGGAGGATGAGTAGGACGACGACGACGATTTTCTGTGGTAACGGTGATATAACGCCATTCAATCTATCTCACCCCCAACCCTTCTACCAAACAAAAAATTTGATCCATCCCCTTCCTCTAACCAAACATACAAATAGAGCCACTCCATCCTAGAAAACAAGGATGGGTCCAACCCATCATACCTCGTCCTCAAACCAAACACAGAGTTTATTGGTACTAATAAGGATACAATAAGTAGGTGATTTTTTATGTATGGGGTATATTATTAACCATATAAGCATGATTAATTTTGGGGAAAAGTATGCTATACATTGTGTAAATGTAGTATTTTTGTAAGATCCTAAGAATGTGCCTTGTCAGTGGACGTTGCAACAACATGTTTTTTTATAGATAGACATATTATTCTTTACTTTTACTATTGTTTCGGATATATATTTTGCAAAATGATTGGAATACCCTAACCAAACTCATCCCTCCCATAAACCAGGGTTGCCTTGACCGTCTCCTCCTCCTTGAAAATCCAATCACCACCATCGCTTCCTCCTTCTGATGTCATCGTTGGAGTCTCCTCCAGCCAGATCAGGCCAGTGACGCGACCACCTCCACCTCCAAAATCTCCATCACCACTGTCGTCATCTTTTTTTTCTCCCACCCCCTCACCCCAAATCACCAGCACTAGCCTCCTCCCCTAAGGAGACGACGATTTTGGAAATGTGATGTGGTGATGAGTTTGTCTCTTCCGCCTTTGATTCCTCGTTGTGTAGCCTCTGATGACCTTACACCTCATGGCTTTAGCTGAGTGGGAGAGCACATATAGGGGAGAGATTAGGCTTGGCAATTTCTCCCGTGGGGGCGGGGATCCGCTAGGGACCCTCCCCTACGGGGCCGGGGGAGGGGCCGAAATTCCCCCCACGGGGATCCGGGGTGGGGGCCCTGGAAATGGTCGGGGCCGGGGGTGCAATTTAACCTGCGGGGGATCCATGGGGCCCTGAAAATAAGAAAGTAGCCCATAAAATGTTTTATAGCCTTTAAAACAGCCAGCCCATAACTATAGAAGGCCCATCAGGCCCAACACTTGGAGACATATATAAGGCAAAACCCTAAGATTTCCCCACCCCCTTCCCAACCGCCGCCACACTCCTTGTAGCGCCCTAAAAATCACCCTAATTTATAAATCATGTTTTAATGTATTACTAGAAATTTTAAAAGTTGAAAAGAGCCTACAACAATTAGAAATCACCAACGTTGATCCCAAGTTGGTTTGTGGGTAACCTTTGTTGGTTTCTCCATGCCTCAAAATATTTAATCAATTTTAACTTGAACTTATAGAGCAATGTAAATAATTTTAAATGCAACAATAACCTATCTAATTGTTTTTATAATTGAAAAATTAAAAGTAAATTCTCCTTCCTGCTCTTGGGTTGTTTCCAGCCCACCTCTCTCTTTCCTTCCTTTTGTTTTGGCCCAAGTCGCCATCTCTCCACCTCCCCTTCTCCTAGGCCCAGCCCAAGCCGGCTGCCCCTTGCCCTTCCCCTCCCTCACGGCATAGGAGGCAGAGAGGTGTCCTTCTCTTCCACCTCCTGGCCGACTCCACCCCTTCCTCTCCCATGGTGAAACACAGCAGCAGCAACCATCACCAATTGATCCACCTCCTCGCTTGATTTCCCGTCTAGTTTGATCGCAAAAATCGGTTCCTCTCCTCCTCCTCTACAATTCCCCCCACAAATTCCCCTTTGATTTGTGCTTGGATCGTGTTTAATCGTTGGTTTAATTCTCAGGTGAACTACTGTGTTGATCGTCGCTGCTGCAACCCATCCCCATCCGTCGCCACCGGTGCAACTCCGGCAGCACCTCCCGCTACGCCGGAGCGCTGCAAGGCTGTTTCTTCCTTCCTCGGCACTGCAGCAAGCCATCAACAACCTCCTGTACAGCTGGGGCTTGGTCTCGCCTTCGTTTCCTCCGAAGAACGCAGGAACAACGCAATCGTCGTCAACCCGCAGATCGCCGTCGACTTTTTTCGCAGATCGCTGTCAACTCCTCACCGGGACTCGCTGCACCTTGCTGCTGCCATCAACAGAACTGCGTCGAACTGGGCTGCACCTCGCCATCACCCAAAGCCGTTGCTGCACTGTGCAAGTGGACGATCCAAGGGCCTCCATCTCAGGAACCTCGCAGCCGCTCATCCCTTAGTCGTCTCGTCGCGGCATCCCCTTCGGTGAGCTCCTCACGGCGATTGTTTCTCGTCGTTTCACTCACCGGAATCCGTCACAATAAACATAATTTCTGTAGTTGAAAATAAATCCAACAATCCGGAAATGTCCAGTGAACAACATATAAAATTCGGATGGTCATTGTTGGCTATTCAGACTCAAAAATAAACCCGTTAAAATCTATAGTTTTCCATGTACATATAAAGAACCTAGTTTGAGCCTTGTTTCTGTTGTTTTTGCGGTTTTCTTAGTCTAGCTTGTTTCCTTTTGTGTTTTCGTGTAGGCGTTGTTCCTCAGGAAGAACCGTTGGTCACCGTTGTTCACCGAGAAGACTTTGGGAGCAATTTAAGGCAAGTCATATCATACCTTGAAGCATGTTGAATCCCACAATTGTGAAAAATATGTTGGTTTAAATTATTGCATCGCTTTTACAAATTATATCATTCACTGTCCTTTTACTAGTTAATATAATTCCTATCATCTTTGTTATGGCCATATTGTTGATATTCATGCTCTTGGTTATCTTTGACAACCCTAGGTAACCAAAACCAGCTAGTGAGAACTCTATATGTGGTGCTTACTAGACTTTTTAGGATGATGCTTAGCTATGCATAGATTCAACTAGATCTTTTTTGAATAATTGGGAATATTGTTGTATCAACTAAAATCTTGTTCAACCGATGGTTGATGAAAGGGTTACATGGTGTTTTCTTTGTGAAATCTAAAATGTATTTTGGGGTTATCTCGGGCATCTGTCGCAAAGCCTTTCCGTGCAACCACAAGTCAATGGGCACTGACCTGACCTGCAGTTTAATTCATCCCAAAGCAATGGACCTCTGGAACTATGGGCAGTGGGTCGTGAATAGACAGTGTTTGTCCAGTCGCTGGGGCCAGTTCCGTCCTAGGGACCCGGGACGTTGTCGTCAGGGATTAGGGGATGAGTGCCTTTAGTGGGTTCCACTGAGGGGGCCGTCCGCGGCAATGCCTCAAGAGATCTGTTGTTTTGAGTTGAATTGGATGAAAGGTCTTGGCATGGACTCCGTTCGGGTACCTTCAGGTATCGCGACGCATGGTGGACATGGTGAGGAGAACGTGCCTTGTGGTGAATGTGTACACCTCTGATCAGAGTTAAAATTCTATTCGAATAGCCGCGCCCTCGGTTATGGGCAAGCCGAGCAATGTTACACCAAGTGGGCCCCCAAATTTATAAAACCTTGGGATAAGGATTTTGATGAGTTTAATCATATGCAGGATAGCCTGCGTTAAGGCAGGTTCGCGGGTTTTCGCGGACATGATTAATTTATAATATTGACTTAGAATAGGGCCGATTCATTTAACTGGGCCTTTAAAGTTAAAATGTTTCAAAGTTGGCTTTATGCAAAATGAACCGTATTATGCCATTCCTTGTTTCTCCCTTTACATTATAATACATCTCCGGTATGGCTTGCTGAGTACAGTTGGAGTGCTCACTCTTGCTCAATAAAATCTTAGAAGATGGACTCTCTGGAGGAGAAGGTTTGGACTGCTAGCTCGTACCGCCGTCAAGTGCCTGTGGATGCTGCTTCCGTAGACTTCCGCTGTTTTTTTGTTTATCTTTGTTTGTAAGACTTATGGTCGCCTCTGTAATAAATATTATGTTTATGTTTTCGCAAGTGTGGCTGTAATAACAACTTTGTAATTGTACCCTGCCTTCCTGGGACAGGGATTAATGCAATGAGCGTTTGGAAAATGGTTGTATTTTTCGGGCGTGACACTCCTCCCCACGCGCCTCGTTGCTGGCTCAGCGCCCTCGCCGGCGTCCTCCCTCGTCGCCGGCTCAGCGCCCTCGCCTCGTCCTCTCTCGTCGCCGCCGCCCCCCACAAATCCATCCAGATCCAGCAAGCACCGAGCAGCCAACACACCTCGGCGGCCGGCGACCCCGCCGGCTAAACCTCGTCTCCGGCGTCACCTCCCGTCACCGGGTCACGCCCACGCCGCCTTCGCCGACGTCTCCCGCACCGCGCCATGGTCCCCTCCTGCTGCACGCCGCCGTCCACGCCGCCGTCGTCTCCTGCGCCGCCGTCGTCTCCTGTCCTGCTGCACGCCGCTGTCTCCATTTTTCGGGGCACTGGAGCCCCGGTCGGGGGACAGGGCCCCGCAGGGCCGGGGGCGGGGGGCGAATTCCCCCGTACAAACCTTCGGGGTCGGGGCCGGGGGTAGAGTTTGGGGGTCGGGGCCGGGGGCGTTCCGGTCCAACCCGGCCCCGCCCTGCCCAGTTGCCAAGCCTAAGAGAGATGCACGTCTGCTTAGGAAGTCTGTGCCACCACCATCGCAGTTGCCACACGTCTAAAATTCACAATGAAACGTAGAATGTCTCTCACGACATGCCCAAATTCAACGCCAACAGATGTAGACATGTGCCATCTCTACCGTCAAAAATCATCGCTACCAAGCTCATGTCCAGGGTTCATGAAGTGATATATATGCAACACGTCCCAATACCCGGATGGTCCGGTCGGACCAAGCATTCATATATTTGGTATATAAGGGGGCATTGTTTTCATTTCGCAAAATTATCTCTCCAAAACAATCTTTCTTTCTTTTTTGAAAAAACGTGTACAATGTCTATAAGTAAATGACCATGTGCAGGTTCATCATGTTCACAACAAAACCACGTCGGCGGATCTGGGGCTCCGGCCCTATTGTCTCCACTGCAAACCCAAAAATAAAAAGATTGATCACCCATAAATACTACTGTCGTTCCTTCTGGACAGCGCCACTGATCCACCACTGGGAACATCCTTTAGCAAAGACCGCCGAACACGCGCAGTGCAAATTAATATTGCAGGATCACATTCAGACGTGTGTTATTTGCAAGGTACTGCGTGATTGGGCAAACAGCGGCATACGATTATTCTGTCCAAGCATGATTTGTCAGTGTCAGGTATTATACAAGCTATAATGTCTTTGTTGAGTTGCGTCATTACAGGCTTGCCAGGTGTGGGAGAGCTGGATGACAAAAAGCCTCTCTCGGCTCTCACGTTGTATTCATGGGGTAGATCGATCTCGATAAGTCCTAAAAGTAACTGCGCTGAAAGATGAGATACGCCTCGCCATTTCCAAGCTACAAAAATACATTCTCCGTACATCGTCTGTTGCCTTTTCTTGGCACATAATCTTTTATCAGGATGCCCTTATATATCTTGTTAGCAGATATATATCAGATGAATTATTAGTTGATCATAATATATATTATAGAGCTCTGATCGGAATATTGTGTTAAGCATATATACGCGTCAAAAACACTAGGAACTATATACGTATTTTCATTCCCTAAAAAGATCAGAAAGGTACTCAAATCGGAGCCTCATTGGATATGCACTGGCGTGTGCGAATTCTTGAGTTTCAAATATAATGAAGAGATCATATAATCACCTTTCCGGGGAAGGGGTAACATAGACGGAGGCGGAGCTAGCACATAGCTTAAGTTGAATCGTACAAAACTACAAGGTCCTAAAGAATTCGTATCTTTTGGTAAGCTGAATCGAATCTTCCCGAATAATAAACATATTCATACACAAGTTTTGTTTAACAAGATAACAATTTTGTTGGAGATGTAGCAACTCAATTTGATACCTTGAGCTCGATACGCCTGTGAACGACAATCACCGAACACAGAATCTCAATCATTGTAAGTAGGTACAGGAAGCTAATGCGCCAAATATATACGGTCTGGATTAAATCGGGTATAATTTTATCATTAATCTCTGCTATTTTAACCTGTCCCAATCGTGTGGAGTATGCGTACCATGTGCTAGCTAAAGAACGATGGTTTTGGATTGATTGGAGGGCCCGTTTGAGCCTAGATTAATTTGAGGATCAGTTGCAAAGCTGCAGCTGAGTGCAACCGATTGTAGAGACATCGGTATCAAAGGGCAGTAGCACAATGTCAGTTCAGTTGACATGCATACCCCGCTGCTCATTTTATTGCAAAGGTACGTGTAGCTTGTCTAGCATTTCATTGGAAGCTTTCAAAATAGATAAGAAATAAAGCAAAATACTCCATATGAGTTGACATCCTACACGTGTACCGGGACTCTTGCCCTTACAAACCACTACTAATATGTCCGTGCTAACGCTACGACGACTTGATAGGTGAAAATCTGATGATCGAGGCTACGACGATACGTCCACGCGCATGCTGCCTGGTGCCCCGTCAAATCGGGGCAGATATGGCGTAAGGAGGGGAAACGACGGGGTTTTCCTTCTCTCTCCCCCTCTCTGCCCTAGGTGGCCACCGACCGGTGGGCACAGTTGGTGGATGGCCCGTTAGCCTTCTGACGGCGTCCGCTGGACCGGTCCGTCGCTTGGGTCTTCGCGTTGACGAACGACGCAGGGGCGACGTGTAATGCCACATCGCTGCCGGCCGGACGAGACGGGAAGTGAACCCCGAACAGCTAGGAGTTGATGGCACACGTCCTGCCACAGTTGGCCATCAAATCAAGAATAGCACATGTTGTAGCCTTTTTTAGAGGATAGCTTTTTCCTTGCCCGTTGGGCCATTGTAGGGTGTCCATTGAGGTATAAAAGGGATGTTCGGTCCACGAGGCAAGGGAGAGAGAACATTCGAGTAGCAGAAAACAAACCACTCAGAGCCCTCCTCCCAAAAATTCTGCTTAAGTGAGAGCTGGGTGATTTTTCCTAAGCAAGAAATCCCATCACGCAGGAGTAGGGTGTTACGCTTCCAAGCGGCCTGAACCTGTCTATTTGCTTGGAGTTTTTTGCATCTAGGGATTTGAGTCCCCACTTTGTCTGATCTTACAGGGAAAATGATTTCTTTTCTCTTCACACCCCTGGGCCGAATCAATCAAGGGGTAGCATCGACCCCGCTTGCAGAGTTCACCCTCCAACAGTTGGCACGCCAAGTAGGGGTTATGTCTGTGATGAAATCGCTTTTTTTTTCATGTTTCGACCGATCCCCGTCGCACGTTCATGGCGGACGAGCACCGACAACTGGATTCTCCGCCAGTCTTGGTGGAGGACGTGGAGATGACGGAGGAGTCCGTAGGGGAAGAGGAGAGGAAGCACACGCCTCCCCCTCATCGACAGCCACGACCTCCGCGGCCATCGCTTAGCCCTGCTCGCAGGGCGGCGAGGGCCACGATGTCGGCGCCCGAGCAAGCCGCAGGCCATGCAAGGAACAACGGGGGCTCTGCTCGCCCCTCGGTGGATCAACGTGAAGAACGGCGCGAGGTCGGGGCATGTCACTGCCTCAACTACGGCGAGGCGGGCACACCTGAAGGAGCGCTCCAGGCGGCAGATGCCCTTATGCGCCATCCGCCCTTGGCCCTTGAGCCGGGGACCCCGACTCAGCGTTGGCTGGAAGATGTGGCCAAGTTGGTCACAACCGCCCGCGAGCATCTGGATGCCGAGGAACGGACACCCTATCCGAGGTGTCACGTTCTTCCCCGGCCTTGTCCCCCTCTGTAAGGAGGAGAGTGCGATGAGGCACAGCAAAGGCCTAGGCCCCGACGCCCTCTGCACAGCCGCGGTGCGCCCGGGCCCGTTCCCCGCGACCGCGTCCTACGGGCAGGCGAGGAAGTACCATCCACATATATCGTGGACTGGATGCGAGGCTCAACATTGAGCAGCTACGCGACGCGTGTCGCACAATACGCGCGGATGAAGAGGTTTCCTCCTTGGTACCGCCACGCGGCGGGGGAGATGGTGGCTTGTGTTAGCACAAAAATATGTTTCTGCGACGGAGGCCTAGGAGATCTGCTTAGCTCCAGTTCAGGTCCTGAATATTCCGGTTGCGGGCATGCCAGTCAGTTTGATCCTACAACTGAGAAGATGGTTGATCATTGATGGCCAAGGAGTCAATCGGCTGACGAGCCGATGTGACGTAGCACCTCCAATTGATGTTGATGTGTTGATCCAGTAGTTAATCGGCTGAACAACCAATGATGAAGTGTTGCAAGCAGATGTTGATAGGATATTGATAATCAATCGGTTGTATGTTAGACATAGATCCAAATAATAAGACAAACAAATAAGCTCTATGATAATATCGGCTATAACCAAGATATGACATGAAAATCCGATATAACATTTGGATCTAGTAAAAGGATAACTCATCGGCTAACCCTCCGATGTGACATTATATAAAACCTACCGACACAGCAGACATAAACCTATTGCTAGCAATCCGATAGTTCGGACCCAACCGATGCAGCATAAGATCGAAAGCAATAGGAACACACTACTAAACTGATAAACCTACATAATGTGATGGATATTCCAATCTAAGACCAGAACATCAGACCATCGGCTGAAACCCCGATGGAACTACACACGACGCTAGCCGATACACCTTAAACCGATCAGCTCTAATCTTAGCCCGAAGGATCGGACCTAACCAAGACAGCTTGCGCTAAGATTATTACTAACCGATCTAGATGAACCAACTAACACTATATGCAATGGTGGATATATCGTATCGTGTCGTATCTGTCTAACCTGAGTAGCTTAAGCCGATAGAAACTTGATTAGAATATCAGACCTAACCGAGGAAGTCCTAACCGGCACCTTAACTAGAATATTGGACCTAAGCAAGGAAGTACTAGCTAAAGTGAACCGACGCAAGATATCAAGTGGATCTAGAATTAGACGATATATATGATACGCGACATACGCACCGGCGAGCCAACATGCATGAAGTTTGACAAGATGCGCTACCTGCCATAGTTTGGACTTCACCGATGCAGCACGACCCAACAGCCCAAGCTCGTCGATAAACCTAGCGGACTAGGGTGGCAATGCGCCGAAAGTTGATTTGATCATTGGATTGGAGATAGAAATTACAGGGACATCTGGTACACAATTTATACTCTTGGGTCTATTGAGTCCCGATCGGACTCTAGAGACAAAACTTTCCTAGCAAGAAAAGGAAACCTACAAGTCCTACTCGGCTAGGAAAAGTAAACTAACAAACCTTTCTAATTACATAAGAAAATAGCTAAAACATACCTAATTAATAGATAGAATTAAACTATCAATCCGCGGGGATGCGACTCAAGTTAGGGCGTGTCCTCGTTAATGGGGGCGCGGCTCTCAACTTGCTTTCCATGGAGGCCTATGAGAAGATCAAGGCCCTAGGGATGCGGCTCAAGCCATCGATGCCGATTGTTGGCATCACCCTAGGGTACATGCTACCCCTGGGACAGATCTCACTGCCTGTCACGTTTGGCGGGCCCTCCAACTTCCGGACCGAGAAGATTGACTTCGATGTCACAGACCTCAACCTGTCATGCAACGCAATCCTCGGCAGGCCTGCGCTGGTGCGGTTCATGGCCGGCACACATTATGCCTACCTCCTCATGAAGATATCGGGCCCGAAGGGCCCCATCACCGTTCGAGGGGTGGTCAAGGAGGCGTTGACCTACGCGGAGGCCCGCGTCGACAACCTCGCGACGGCCGCAAGCGAGGCCAATGGTGCGCCCGAGGCCTCGAAGAAGAGAATAACATCTAGCAATGAGGTTCCCGTCAAGCTGATCCAGCTGGGCAATGACCCCTCCAAGACCGTCAAGATGGGCGGTAGCTTGGGGGAGAAATAGGAAAGCACGCTCATCTCTTTCCTGCGGGCAAACACCGACGTCTTCGCCTGGAAGCCGTCAGATATGCCTAGGGTCCCCAGGGAGGTGATAGAGCACCGCTTGGCCGTGCGGACGGACGCGAGACTTGTCTGGCAAAAATTGCGGCGACAGGCCCCCGAGTGCTAGGACTTCATCCGCGAAGAGGTGGTGAGGCTCTCGGAGGCCGGATTCATCAGAGAGGTGGTGCCCCCGGAGTGGCTGGTGAATCCGGTGGTCGTCTCCAAGGCCAACGACATGCTCCGGATGTGCATTGACTACACCGACCTCAACAAGGCATGCCCCTATGACCCTTATCCCCTTCCTCGCATAGATCAGATAGTCGACTCCACTGCGGGGTGTGACCTTTTATGTTTTCTAAATACATACTTGGGTTACCATCAGATCCGGATGGCGAGGGAGGATGAGGAGGAAACCGCTTTTATCACTCCTATTGGCACTTATTTATACTTCTATGTTGTTTGGTTTGAAAAATGCGGGCCCAACGTTTCAATGTGCCAATCATATTACTTTGGGTGATCAAATAGGGGAGAATTTTGAGGCGTATGTCGACGACTTGGTCGTCAAGACGAGTAGACGGGATACCTTACTCTCTGATTTGTTGGAGACGTTTGATAATCTCCGAACGATGCGTATGAAGCTGAATCCTGAAAAATGCGTGTTCGGGGTCCCAGCCGGAAAGCTTCTCGGGTTCTTGGTCTCCGCTCGGGCATCGAGGCCAACCCTGAGAAAATCCGGGCAATAGAGCAGATGCGCCCCCAGCAAGCTCACGGATGTGCAAAGCGTCACGGGATGCATGGCCGCCGTGAGCAGATTCATTTCAAAGCTAGGAGAGCGGGCGCTCCCTCTCTTTAAACTGCTCAAGCGCAACGGGCCCTTTGCCTGGACGGATGAGGCGGAGAAGGCTTTGACGGATCGCAAAGCATATCTCTCGTTGCCTCCAGTCTGAGTGGCCCCTGCCACAAACGAGCCGCTACTGTTGTATTTAGAGACCACCCCACAAGTGGTTAGCGCGGCGTTGGTTGTGGAGCGCGAGGAAGAAATCCCTCAGCCGCGACCACCATGCCCCACACCCAAGCCCCCACAGATTGGAGAGACCCCCATGCAAGGAGGTGGCCCGAGGCCCCCCTCGCCCGGTGACGGTCCTCCCACAAAGGGATTAGAGGCCTCGTTGGTTCCCGACCCCAGGACGGCCAGGCGACTGTTGGTATTTCTTACGATCAAATAATACATCCGCAAGCGCGCGGAATGCCGCTGTAGCACTTCACCTTCGGGTGACCTCAAAAGAATATCGAACTCAGGGAATAGGTGTAATATACCTAAGGCTAAATCTAACCAAGGACAACAACCATTGGTAGGTTAGGCTTGGCTAAGTTAAAAGTAATTTCCTATCTGTTGCTTCGGGCACCGATCCCTGCTGGTCTGCTAGCATAGTTCCAGCTATTAGCTCTATGATGTATCTGAATGTGGAGGATTACTGGGACGGAATTTAGGGCTGTCACCACCTACCGCCTACCTCTGACAAATCTGTGGGATACACAACAAACAAAGGTAATCTCTAACGCAAGAACTTACTTCTTTATCTAGAGTCTTAGTACTAGAGCACTCAGTACGAATACTAAACAATAAACCCGCAAAGATGGAAATATATCTTACTTAGACTAAGCAATTAAATAACATAAGAAAGGATCTCGAATGCTTATTTTATAGAGGAAGTTGCTCCGAACCCGGAGCAGAGTGTACCGACATCTCCGGTACTCCTCCAGAACGACTCCTAAAGAACTGCATCCGACGAGGTAGAAGTCTGAAGGAGCGCCAAACTTTCCAGGCACCCCTCCAGGACTTCCCCTACACTCTCTACCCATTTCTAATGTATAAAAGATACAATAGAGCTATCGGTGTTTTGTCCCGGCAATAACATTTATAGGGTTACGCATGAGCTCGAAAAGAACGATGGAGACGGGAGACAAGATTTATCCTGGTTCAGGCCCCCTCAATGTGAGGAGTAATACCCTACTTCCAGCCTTCGGTGGTTGTATCCCGCCGGGTGTTGTTATTTGTGGGGCATTTAACTATTTGCCACTCTTACGGATTGTCATTCGGCTGAGTCACTGACAAACGGCAAACGGGTCCAACTAAGTCACTGACAGTGGGCCACAAACGCATTTTGCATGCCATTCCACCCGTAAAAATGGCAAAAAGTTAAATTCTCCGTTATTTGTGTATGATCTAGTCATTGTGTGCCCTTGGGGCTCCCTACCTCCCCTTATATAGGTTGAGGGGTAGGGTTACAAGTAGGATTACCTAGCCAAATATAGCTTAGGTTTTCTTAATCTAAACTAGGTAGGTACTCAGCCGGGATAGGAAACCCTGCCTTGGGAAACAAGACAACATAATAACCGAGTCCTAACCTATTACAAATTACATGGATGTGGGCCACCTTCTATCTCTAGTTGGATAAGCAGAACGAGTGGGTACCTGGTACCCATATCCTCCACAGTAGCCCCCGAGTCCTTCACAGTCGAGTTGCAGCTATCCCTCGCAGTTCTTGACCAATACCGAGTGCTTTTGTTTCGTCATGTGATTTCTCCCGAGTGCTTCCTTGTAGGATCCTTCTTCAATCATCTTGCAAAGAGGTTGTGGAGGACTCCATCTTCAAAAATAAGAGAATAGGGGCACCGAATAGGCGAATAATGGCGCCAAATCGGCAAATAGGGGCGCCGAATAGGCACACCTAATCACTTAGTTGGGAAGCAACTAAGCTTAGAGTCATGTTATACAATTCTTTCCGAATCGAGCATCCACACCATAGGCTTAGCTTAGAATCGATCATCCGAGTGAATGGCTCGAAATTAGGCCAGAGGCATAACTCGCATGACTTAAAGCCAAATGCGATTATTGCGAACATATAATCGTTCTCATCTTGATGAAATCAAGGAAAATATGATAGCTTGGCATCAATCATCCGAGTGAATGGCTCGAAATCACGCCAGAGGCAGAACTCGCATAACTTAAAGCTAAATGCGATTATTGCAAACATATAATCGTTCTCATCTTGATGATATCAAGGAAAATAACTTAGCTTAGCATCGATTATCTAGATGATTTGGATAATAGGCCAGAGGCTTAATATCTCACTGATAGGCTTTTAGCCGAGTGATTCGCACCGAGTAATCCGCATGTGATTTTTCATCACCTTATGGCACAATGGGCATGCTTAAGATTTACCGGGCTTCGTAGATTTTAGCTTAGCATCGATCGCCCGAGTAGATTTCCCGGGTGATAGGCCAGAGGCTCAGTACCACCTTTTCAGCTCTGGGCCGACTGGTGTGGCTAGTAATAGTTCTTGAAAGAATTTCATCGTTAGTCACTCGGCAAGTAGTATGGGAGGCAGTCGGCAGCCCCAGTTAGGTTGATGATGCCGACGACGAATCCAGTGCGATAATATTTTTGTGAGTGCCACTCGGCGGCTGATATTGGGAGTTTATCTGCTTGACTCAGACTTAGGCCGGAGAGCTTCACGATATGGCTGACTGGTTGAGCAATCAAAGGCTGTGAGTACTCGGCTTCACAGGCTCTCGACGAGTGGATGTTGACGGCGTCGTTGGTGATGATGATCCGAGTTGATGTACAATGATTCCAGATGGGCCGACCGAAGATGACGAATGCACGGCTGGATTCTGCTTGCACACTGAGGAGGGCTCGATCTGTGTAAGTTGTTGTTCGTCTGCGTCGAGTGCGAAGCGCCAGGCTAGCGCCTCTTATGCAGCTTGGACGTGTGGAGGTGGTCGTCTCATTGGCAGAACATATGCGCATGTACGGAGGACGGCCGGCTCACTCCTGTTAGACTGTTAGTATTGTAGGATATGCCCACGTATAATCATCTCATCAATGCTTCTGATTGGTTGGCCTTGGTGCCTATTGGTTGCTGATCCATTGTAAATTACAGAACCATATATGCACGTGTTGATCACTCTGACTTGTTGGTGACAATAGTGACTATGAGCATAGACTGGAGGAGATAGATGACCACGCAACTCCATAATAGCTCTCGGGATATCATCGTATAGCTTCATAGATTCGTTGTGTGTAGAAGACAAATCCGACTTTCAGCAGACTTGCCGAGTGCATGTATGAGTAGGCTTCCTGTGGAATCCGTATATATAATTTGCTTCATTATATATAAAGAACATCTTCTTGCTGCATGGATCATCTAGTGTAATCATCTTGGTAGTCTCCATACATGCAGACGCTAGTAGCTTGGTGTAGATCGAGTAGGAAAACCAATATGTTGATGTATGATGTATTTAATTTGCTTCTATATTCTTTGCAGACGTGAACAGATCGATCTCTGATACCAAATGTATGCACGTATATGTGCATACTTCCATAGTAAGATTTGCTAATCATAAATCATAATGCATGCACATGTGCTTAGGAAACCCAATCATTAAGCAAGTACTTGTGTTTCCCAGAACGAGCGCCGGGAAACCTAATCCGACTAGAATGTAGCAATTCCATTGGCTCCCGGGCCCGACCCTGATGTTGGACCTGATCCGACTAAAATAGCAATGCTACCGGCTGCCGGATCCGACGCTGATGCTGAGGAAGATTCATTCTTCAGAAAAAAATCAATCTTGATAGGGAAATCATCCATGATCGCATTGCCGCCGTAGACTCCCGTTATGGCGACGATGCCGCCACTAATATTTCAAGCTTCTTCCAATTGTTTGGTATACATGGCAGTAATAAGATTAATCTAATCTTCTGAATGACAAGCTCGTCGAACAAGCTCGAAGGCATGACGGGCGTCAGACTGAAGGCTTTGTCACCGACTTAGGCGGTCAGTCAATCCTTCCCATCTTGACAGACGTCGAAGACGAAGTCTGATAGGCACATGGCATATCCTCTGATGGTGGCAATTGGATAACATCTTCGACAAGAAACAGCTGGCTAGATATAGTGGATTGATGTTGATGATGTCCTTCTGACCAATTAATTACTCTGATGAAATAGTAGGTATCTCGCGACTGGTGTCGTAGTCGGCGAAGCAATTTTATTTCTCGATAACTGACAATGTTAATCTTCCGTAACCCCCAACTTTGTGTTTGGTCGATAAACACATAAAGTAAGGGTAATACCTTCTTGTTGTGTAGTAGACATCATCTCTCTTAGCGGAGTAGTAACCGAATAAGGCAGTGTCCATGGGGCATGCCTCATCCAGTGAAGCGATAGCCAAATTGTGATTGGTGTTGTAGTTGGTTGACAATATCCAAGTGATGTGGCATGCAGAGGAACGTAGCTTATGCAGCGGAGCAATGAATGAGCAAGGTAGCCTCAGGGGCATACGTTACTCGTCTTGATGATGTTTGAGTCCGACTGACGCGAGTACTCGGCGAGCAGCCCTCATGTGGCATATTTCGTCATTCTCCCGACTGATCCAATTCTCCGGTGTATGAGATGAATGCCAGGTCCCGAGTTCTTGTAACATTTCATCCAGACCCTGCGTGATAAACACGTAGATGAGTAGTATCTGATAATAGCAAATAATCACTTGAAACAAATGCAAGTAATTATTTTTAATGCATAAAAATATGAACTTTTCGTCTTATTGATTTTAATTTTCCTGGGTAGTTAATCTCATATGTTTACACACTCGCTCAACATGGAGCTGAGTTTCACGATCTGAAATTTTTGCTACTCAAGTACTTTTGCAATCGTTAAGAGAAAAACATACGTTATATACATGGTTGTTTCTCTTATTGATATAGATTTCTCTAAGTAGTTTGCCTCATACGTTTACACACTCGCTCAATATGGAGCTGAGTTTCACGATCTGAAACTTTTGCTACTCAAATACTTTGGCCATCTTTAAGAGAAACAACAAATTTTTTCTCTTATTGGTCTTGATTTCCCCAAGTAGTTGACCCCATACGTTTATACACTCGCCCAACATGGAGCTAAGTTTCACGGTCTCGAATTTGTGCTACTCGAGTACTCTCGCCATCGTTAAGAGAAAAAAGCAAGTAAGAAACTTATAGTATATTGCACATAGCCCCCGACTAGCTATTCAAGCAAGAAATCACTTGACGTAGATAGTCGAAGTAACTAAATAATAAAAATATCTAAAGAGTATAGCTTGTTTGCAGCTTGGCCGATTGAAGATAGACGATGGTAGTATTAGTCATCCTAGGTCCAAACTCGATAGACTCATGGCCGTATTTGAGTGGAAAACTAGGAGATCGAGGTACCAAATAAATGACGCCGACTGCTCTAAATGCAAAACTCAACGACTCGAAGCTATGGCCGAGTGAAAAGATAGAGAGAAGGGTCGTCACTTGTTGTAAGCTTGTAAGCAATTGGCGATGTCAATATTGTCCCGACTCATGTCGGTATTGAAGAAGATGACATGGATTCAATCAGTGTGGCCATAATTGAACCGCATGTGGTCATGCTGGAGTCGGGAATACGACGCACGTACTCCCAGTCGGGAATCGTCGAAGTGATTTTGTGGCGGCGTTGCAGATGATGTTGAAGCCGCCCTGGTATCGGTGATGGCATCGTTAGCCATGCTTCACATGAAACTGCTGATGAGCGCTGGAACACCGGTGGTGCGCGTGTGCCGAAGTGCATGATGGCTTGATGGAGATCGATCGATGTTGCCTTGGCAGCCATGTCGTCCCTTGTTGCATGAGAGGATATCCGATGACATCAGTTTAGACAATTTTCTCGTTGAGGCTAATCTCATCGGTCTCTTCGTCGTTGATAGACGAAAAGTCGATGCTTAACTTGTCATGATGAATATGCGCTAGGTGCGCACGTTCTGATTTTTGCAGAACACGTGTATATACATGTGTCTCCATCTTTTATGCCTTTTGATCTCCCGTAGGCAGTTCTCATGCAGAATTTCTGGATCCGGAAGCTCACGTCGGAGTTGTCAGACGCGATACAGAAGTGGTCGGCGTGGACTGAGGTTGTTGACGTCGGAGTTAGCAAATACCAGGCGGATCAGTCGGCGTGTGCTGAAGCTGTCCGAGTAGCCTTCTCACGCCGCGTAATTTGACCGACGTGGCGAAGATGATCCAGACCCGGCCGGTTAGCATGGGTTGAGAACGCCGAACTCGGTGACATGATGTGGAGCCAATCGGCGAGGTCGAGGCTGTCTTGGCAGTTTGTCGTCAGGCCGACGCTATTCCAACGGCTCACGCCAGGCACATCGGGTGCAATGAGGTGCCACTCGCCTAGGTTGAGGCATCCCCGCCTGATGACTTGCGTTGAGTCGGGGGAGACGATGCAGAAGCAGTCGGCAGGGTCGAGGCTGCCCTAAGGCTCCCGCCGGATGTCGGCGGTTGCCCCGACGTAATTGAAAGAAGCCGGGATTGTTAAGCTGCTTTGTGGCATAGCCGTCTGAACGGAGCCAACGACCATGACGTATGGCACGGCTGTGAAGCACTCTGCAGATAAGGAGGACACGAACGTCGGCGCCGTGTGTCAGTCCGATGGTGTCCTCGCTCCATACCCGAATATATGCAAAACAGGGAGCGTAGATCAGTCGATCGATCTATGGTTAGTCATCCACTGTTAAAATTAATCTGATAAATTAATAAATGGAAAGTCGAGAAAACCCGATGCATGGACAGATTGATTAACAAGAAACCAATCTACTACATGCACGTCGTAGGTGTGCTGTGTGCGTGTCGTATGTACGCATCTGATTTGCCTGTGGTAATCTCTGCATCTTACTTCACGATGGATGTGGTTATGCGTTGGTACCTCAGTAAAACAAACCAGCAAAAATAGATCAAACAGGTTGATTAGTAGATTAGCATCAAACAGAACGCATATGCATGTAACGATCAGTGCATGCTGATCAATGGCTGGCTGATGGAGCGTACGGTTGCCGTGGGCACTATGTCGATGATGGGTGGCTCGATCCGGTGGCGACGACCGGTAGAGCCACTCCTCCGCGCGCGTGTAGTGTTCGACGGCGATCACCTCGAGCCCAACACTCCGGCGACATGAATAAGAGATCAATTTATGAGCAGCAACCTTGCCGAGAAACAAGATCAATCTATCTGAATAAAAAATTAATAACGACAAACCCAGCGATGATGTAATCAATGGCGCCAGTGACGTTGTTGATCTTGATGAATGCCATCGATCTGTTTGAACGGCGGTGGCCTTCGTGCTGAGCATATTGGTTCCATTGGCAGCCAAGAGCCCGGAAGTATGTGGCGTGTCGGCGACCGGAGAATCACCGCAGTTCCGATTGTTAGGGTAGCCAATGACATGCATACAGAATCGTAGATTAATCTATGATTAGTAGCTAGAAAAACAAAATCGATCTATATGTAAAAATTAGAACAACAAACCCAGCCCCGGGTGATATGATCTAGCCGGGAGCGAAGATATAGCGCCGGCTACGCTAGAAAACAAAGCGGGCGACTCGAATTAATTCCATCGCGCTTGCTGACGAGATACTCGGCGTGTCACGTCCCAAACTGCCTACTAAGGAAGGCCAGTCCGGAACGCCAGAGTTAGCCTGATTTACCTGCGCCAGTCCCAGGAGACAAGTGCTGGTACACAGGTGTGGATCTCATAACCCAAGTTTGACTTTATTGCCATACCCTAGTGACGGCGAGGGTGGAGCCGTTCACGGTGCGACGCGCGGCAAGCTACGGCGATGGCGCGCGATGAGCTCCGGCGACGGCGCTCATCGGTGGAGGCGAGCACAGCACTATTAGTCTCGGGCCAAAACAGCTAGGGCGGCTACTAGCGTGAGCACGCTAGCGTGGGATAGCGCGGCACGGCGTGGCGCGGTCCGGCGCGATCAGGGCGCGACGCGGCCTGTCGTGGCGCGGGTCTCGCGGCGAGGCGCGGCACGGCGCGGTGTGGCACGACACGCCGAGGCATGCGTGACACAGCACGCGACGCGGCGCGACCCGGCGAGAGACGGTGCGACACGGCGAAGACCGACGCGACGCGACGGCGACGGACAGCAACACGACACGGTGGCGCTATTACGGCTACGGCTACTGCTACAATCTAGGGATGAAGAACAAAGGGGAACAGGGGGAAATTCTACCGCGACGGTGACGAGCGCAGTGACGATCGCCGGCGGCGGAATTGGAGTCCGGCCTCGGCGCGAGCCTTGGTCGGAGAAGAGGAAGAAGAGGTGGACGACGGCGGCGCATTCGTCCCTCCCGCGAACGCACCGGCTCCTCTGGCGTGGCTCGCGGTGGAAGAAGAGGCGGCGACGCTCTAGCTTGACGCGACGGCGAGCTCTGTGACTAGAGGAGTTGAAGAGAGGAGTGAAGGAGAGGAAAGGAGCTCGGGGTGCTGGTTTTATAGGGGGTTGAGGTCGGTTTGGGGACGGGGACGAGCGGGAACGCGAGGCGGTGGAGGATTTGGGGGCGGTCTCCGAGGTGGCGAAGACGGGAAGCGCATCGGCGCTTCTCGCGGCGCTCGTGACCTCGCGCGTGGCGCAACGCGCGCAAGCCATTGCGGCACAGAACAGAAAGGGGGCGACCGGCTTAGTGCGGTGGGAAAGAAGGGAAAAAATTTGCCGAAACGGGATGAAAGGGAGATGACCGGGACAGGCGCGGTGTCCGGCGCGAGGTGATCGTGCTCCTCTGCGTCCACGGCTTGGACGGGCGTGGCGACCACAGGAGGATGGGCGGAGCTGGAAAGCTGCGGCGCGGGCACGGCGAGCGGAGGCGGTGCGGCGCGGTCGCAGCTAGGGGGAAGACGACGACGCAGCGCAGCCGCTATGGCACGCGCCTGGCAGGCACGGGCGCGGGTCTCGGTCGAGACGGGGCCGAGGCAGGCCGGCCCACGAGGGAGAAAGAGATGGGCCGAAGGAGATGCTGGCCCAGGAGGAAAATACAGAGAGGGGGAAGAGAGGATGCTGGGGCGAGGGAAGAAAATCGGCCCACAAGCATAGAAGAGTTTCACAAATTCTTTGAGAATTTTCAGAAGGATTTGGATTGAATTTGGAGGGGATTTGATCTAGGGTTTGACTTGGAGGAATTTTGTGAGAACCTCAGAAAATCTAGAGAGAGAACTTGGCACACACAAATGCCACACTCAAAAAGAACGAATTTCGCGAATAGGTTTTATTCAAGTAGGTTTTTATTAAACGCCGGAAAAGACGGGCGTTACAAACCTACCCCCTTAGGAGAATCTCGACCCCGAGATTTTCAAAGCCTAGAGAAAAAGAGATGGGTGCTCCGCACGAAGGTGATCTTCTCGTTCCCATGTAGCTTCTTCTTCCGAGTGATTGCTCCATTGCACTTTATAGAACCTGGTGGTTTTCCTCTGGGTTTTTTGTTCTGTTTCCTCGAGAATCTTGATAGGTCTTTCCTCATAGGTTAGATTCTTTTCTAACTGTAACCCTTCAAGTGGAACTTGCTCCTCGGGTACTCGAAGACACTTCTTCAATTGGGACACGTGGAACACATTGTGAACATCTGAAAGTCCTTCTGGTAGCTCAAGTTGATAAGCTACTTCTCCACGACGAGCAGTGATTGGGTAAGGGCCAATGAAGCGAGGTGCTAACTTTTCGGCCATACCGAACCTCTTTAGTCCTCGCAGGGGAGATACTCGTAGATACACGTGATCACCGACAGCGAACTCGAGATCACGCCTTCGGGTGTCTGCGTAGCTCTTTTGACGGGTTTGGGCAGTTCTCAACCTTTCCCGAATCAGTTTGACTTGGTTTTCGGCGGCTTTCAAAATGTCTGGTCCAAACACTTGGTTTTCACCCACATCGGTCCAACAGAGGGGCGTACGACACTTGCGTCCATACAGGGCCTCATTGGGTGCCATTTGTATGCTGGATTGGTAGCTATTGTTGTAGGAGAACTCGGCATAGGAAAGACAGAGATCCCAAGTACCTTCAAAATCCAGGGCACATCAGCGTAGCATATCTTCCAGGATTTGGTTAACTCGTTCTGTCTGCCCATCAGTCTGAGGATGGTATGCCGTACTGAAGTTTAAGTTGGTACCCATTGCTTAGTGCAATTGTTGCCAAAATCGGGAGGTAAACTGTTGTTAGCATAAAAATGTGTCGTTGCGCATCACACGAGGGCCTGGGAGATCTGCTTAGCTCCAGTGCAGGACCCAAATCTTGGAGTTGCGGGCGTGCCAGTCAGTTTGATCTCGCAACTGACAAGAAGGTTACTCGTTGATCGCCAAGGAGCTGATCGGCTATCGAGCCGATGCGAAGTAGCGCCTCCAGCTGATGTTGGTGTGTTGATCCAGGAGTCGATCGGCTGTCAAGCCGATGATTGTGCACTGTTAGCCGATTATCTAGAATATTACAATAACAAATTGGCTGTATGTTAGATATAGATCCAAATAAACAGATAAACAAATAAGCTTTATGGTAACATTGGCTATAAACAAGATATGACATGGAAAAGCCGATATAACACTTGGATCTAGTAAAGGATAACTTATTGGCTAACACTCCGATATGACATTGTATAAAATCTACCGACTCAACAGACATAAATATATTGCTAGCAATCTTGATAGGTCGAACGAGACGATGCAGCACAAGATTGAAAGCAATAAGAAAACACTATTGAGTCGATAAATCTACACAAGGTGATGGATATTCCGATCTAGGACCAGAACATCAACCCATCGGCTGAAACCCCGATGGAACTACACGCGACGCTAGCCAATGCATCTAAACCGATAAGCTCTAATCTTACCCCAAAGGATCGGACCTAACCAAGACAGCTTGCGCTAAGATTATCACTAACCGATCTAGACGAACCAACTAACACCGTATGCGGTTAAGGAACACAGTAGTTAACGCCAAAATCTGGACGATTCTTACTAAATTCGGTTAAGGAAAGGAGTGGATGATCCGATGGAAAGAAGAGGCCGAAAATAGGCAGGAGTCGTGAAGACCGCGGATTGGCAGTTTAATTCTATTTATTAATTAGGCATGTTTTAGCTATTTACTTATGTAATTAGGAAGGTTTGTTAGTTTTCTATTCCTAGCCGATTATGACTCCTATGTTTCCTTTTCTTGCAAGGAAAGTTTTGTATCTAGAGTCCGATCGGGACACAATAGACCCCCAAGGGTATCAATTGTGTACCAGGGGTCCCTGTAAACACACCACCAAATCTACAATACAATTTCGGTGCATCGCCACCCTGGCTTCCGCTAGGTTTTCTCGACGAGCTTGGGCTGTCGAGTCGTGCTGCATCGGTTAAGTCCGAACTACGGCAGGTAGCGCATCTCGTCAAACTTCACGTACATTGGCTAGTTGGTGCTGCATCGGTTAGGTCCAACCTATCAGCTGCTGGTGTACGTGTCGCGTATCATATATATCGTCTAATTATAGATCCACTTGATATCTTGGGTCGGTTCACCTTAGCTAGGACTTCCTTGGTTAGGTCCAATATTCTAGTTAAAATACTATTTAAGACTTCCTCGGTTCGGTCCGATATTTTAAATAGGTTCTATCGGTTCAAGTTAATTAGTTTATGCTAGATACGACACAATATATCTACCACTATACACGCTACTAATCGGTTCATTTAGATCGCTCATTGTTATCTTAGCGCATGCTGTCTTGGTTAAGTCCGATCCTTCGGGCTAAGATAAGATTGATCGGTTTACATGCATCGGCTAGTAGCGTGTATGGTTCCATCGGGGTTTCAGCCGATGGTTTATCTTTTATATTAAGTTCTTTTATATCTTGCATCCGCTAAATACTGCATTCATACAAATCTAAGATAAACTAATATTATTAGTATCAATCTCATGCTGCATCGGTTAGGTCCGACCTATCGAGATTGGTGTTAATAATAGCTTGTTTATTAGATGTTTGTTCAATCATACATAAAGCCGGTCCAAGCTTATTATAAATCCTGCATAGCCGATTGATTTCTATTTGGCATCGGCTCATTGGTATCGGCCCAGTGGCCGATAGCACCAGAAATTTAACTTAAGTTTATTGTTCTTGTTGATTGCAGGATCAAATCAACTGGCACGCCCGCACCCACACACCACGCGTTTTCTAAGATTTGGAGCCTGCACTGAAGTTAAACAGATCTTCCAGGCCCTCGTGTGTCACGCACGTGATATTTTCGCTTCAACACACTTTTTGGCACGCTCGGTGGGACCATACATCGCTTCATCATGTCTGAAGACAAAGTCATCAAAGTTACTTGGGATAGGCTATCACCGCAACATCAAGCTGAGATCAATGGTTTAGTCGATACATATCAACTGCTTTGCTTGGATTCTTTCAGTGCTACACGATCGGGTGTGATTAAGAAAAGTGATTATCCAAGAATATCGGCTGTGGGAGATGCTTCAACATCAAAGGAAGATGAGGCCGATATGAGGAGAATTGAAGAAGCATTATACAAAATTATTAACGAATCTCTTGTTAATCACTCTCATGTGTTTGCAAACTCTATTGTGCAAGTTTTTCAGAAGAATTTTGGAGGAGTTTTTAAAGGGAATGTTGATGGTCCAACCTACTTCACTAAAGATAGTAATTATCATAAGATGGATGGAGGATACATCAAAGTTGGGGATCAGAGTTATGAAAAGTATATGTCAAAGACACCCGATCCTAACCCAGCTGGGACAACGTCAAATCCCAAGGTTACCCAGCATAAGGTACGTGAATATTCTGATGCACCTCATGGAGAGAATTATCAGATGAATACCCAGTATCGTCCGGATAATCAAAATTTCCAATATCAGCATGTTCCAAATCAGTATAATTATAGCCCAGGCCATCAGACTGAGAGCATTGCTGATCAAATCGCTGAAGTCATGAGAAGTCAATTCGGTATCAAGCCTAAGGAGAATACATATATGTATTGGCGTCCATATCCTGAATGGTTCGATAGAGTTTGTTTGCCACCACGTTATCGGGTCCCTGAGTTCAATAAATTCTCTGGGAATGATGGTATGACTACGATCGAGCACATTAGCCGATTTTCGGTACAATGCGGAGAAGCTGCAGCTGATGAACCCTTGAGGGTTAGACTTTTTCCACTTTCATTATCTGGATCGGCCTTCTCTTGGCTTGCATCATTACAGGCAAATTCCATCAAAAGTTGGACCGATCTGGAAAAACAGTTCCATGCTTACTTCTTTGCTGGAGTTCAAGAGATGAAGCTTACTGACCTCATGGTTGTAAAACAAAAGATGGATGAATCTATTGGTGATTATGCCCAGAGGTTTAGAGATGTACGCAGCCGATGTTATAGTTTGCAGCTAAGTGATAACCAAATGGCTGAACTGGCTTTCAATGGGTTAATTCCTCAAATCAAAGATAGATTTCCATCACCAGATTTTGAAAGTTTAGGTCAACTCGTACAATGGGTATCGGCTCATGAAAATCAGTATCAAGAACAGAAAAGGGAGAGACAGATGAGTAGGAGAGTTGCTTCTTTGTTTACATCAACCGATAGCGAATCCGATGAAGAAAATGAAATTGCTTTAGCCGAGTGGTCAAGACAGAAAAAGGTGGTAACGTGCCCTTGGGTAAAAAGATCGGAAGAGGATGAGCATTATGATTTTGATATCAACAAGGCTGACAAAATTTTTGATCTTTTACTCCAAGAAAAGCAAATTCAATTGCCGCCCAATCATATCCTTCCATCGGCTGAAGAATTGAAGAAAAGAAGATTTTGCAAGTGGCATAATACGGGATCTCATCATACTAATGAATGCAAAGTTTTGAGGCAACATATCCAATCGGCTGTGGAACAAGGGAGAATAAAATTCGATAGCGGGAAGAAGCCGATGAAAGTTGATGGGCATCCTTTTCCAGTAAATATGGTTCATGGAGAATATCGGAAAGAAGGGCGTCAACATCGGCAATCACAAGTTGGATACCAAACTGTTATTCGCAAGTATCAAAGGCGATATGAAGAAGAGGAATAGGCCCAGTGTTCATATTACGAAAATGAAGACCCAGAATTTGATCCACATTGGACTTGTGAATTTTTTCAGTATTGCTGGAATAAGGGAATAAGGCTTCCATCGGCTGATAATTGTCCTGAGTGCAATAAATCAAAGCCGATGAGAAGCTATAGACAGTATGATGATCATAATGATCGGCCTACCAGGAGAATTTCTGTTCATGAAAGGTTAGGGCCGATTAATAAAGATAATAAGGAAGATATAAGGCAACCTCAATGGTGTCCAGCATGTATTTTTACCAAGAATCAAAAGCGTCGGGTACAACGTATGCGACATTGGGAGATTGCCAAAGAAAAAGAAGACCAGAAGCCATTGAAGACACGAAAAGAATGGCGAATTAAGGCCAAACCGATGATAAAGGAAAATCGGTTGAAATCAATATGGTTTTCATGTTACCAGCTGAATTCAAGACTGCAAATTTGGTTGAAGAAGATGAGGAATCTACAACGCGTTTAGTCTTGGATCCACAGCAAGCTATTTTTGAAAAGCCAGAAGATTCAGAGCATCGGCATCTTAAACCCTTGTATGTAAAGGGGCATGCTAATGGGAAACCGATGGCAAAGAAGTTAGTCGATGGTGGTGCTGCAGTAAATCTTATGCCATATATACAACTTTCAGAAAACTTGGCAAAACTCCAGAAGATTTAACAAAGACCAATATGCTTTTAAAAGACTTTGGAGGAAATTCATCAGAGGCCAAAGGGGTTTTAAATGTTGAGTTGATTGTGGGCAACAAAACAATCCCGACGACTTTCTTTGTAATTGATGGCAAGGGTTCCTATAGCCTTTTACTTGGTCGGGATTGGATACATGCAAATTGCTGCGTTCCTTCAACAATGGATCAATGCTTAATTCAGTGGCAAGGCGATCAGGTAGAAGTGGTGCAAGCCGATAAATCGGTTGACATAGCAATAGCCGATTTATCTTTATGGGAATTAAGAGGAGTCGAATGTATTTCTGGAAAAGCCTGGGAATGGGATTTTTTAGAGGTATCAAGCGAGGGACTCAATCCGATCAATCCTGGATCAGAGCTTTGACTCTAACAGGTGCTATGCCTGATGAAGAAGGGAAGTTGGGGCAAGGATTCATGTCAGCTGATGAATTACAAGAAGTTGATATTGGACCAGGAGATAGACCAAGGCCGACATACATTAGTGCCTCGCTACCAGAAGATTTCAAGCAAAGGTTGATTGCGTTACTCAAAGAATATCGGGATTGCTTTGCTTGGGAGTATCATGTGATGCCAGGGTTAAGCCGATCTATTGTTGAACATCGGTTACCAATCAAGGCAGGATTTCGGCCGTATAAACAGCCTCCTAGAAGATTTAAATCAGAGTTGCATCAACCGATTAAAGAGGAGATCACGAGGTTGTATGAAGTTAATTTTATTAGGCCGTGCCGCTATGCTGAGTGGGTTTCTAATATAGTTCCAGTATTCAAGAAAACGGGAAGATGCGAGTTTGCATTGATTCTAGGGACTTAAATAAAGCAACGCCCAAGGATGAATATCCGATGCCTGTAGCCGATATGCTAGTTGATGTTGCTTCAGGGCATAAGATGATCAGTTTTATGGATGGGAATGCGGGTTATAATCAAATTTTCATGGCAGAAGAAGACATTCATAAGATTGCTTTTAGGTGTCCTGGTGCTATCGGTTTATATTAGTGGGTTGTTATGACTTTCGGTCTCAGAAGTGCTGGAGCTATGTATCAGAGGGCCATGAATTATATTTATCATGATCTCATCGGTTTATTGGTGGAAATTTATATTGATGATGTTATTGTTAAATCCAAAGGAGCCGATGAACATTTAGCCAATTTACGAAAAGTGCTTGAGAAAACGAGGACATATGGACTTAAGATGAATCCTAACAAATATGCTTTTGGCGTATCGGCTGGACAATTCTTGGGTTTTCTGGTGCATGAGCGAGGAATAGAAGTTAGCCAACGAAGTATTGAGGCTATCAAGACTACCAAGCCGCCGATCAATAAGGAAAAATTGCAATCGTTGATCGGTAAGATCAATTTCATCAGGAGGTTTATATCAAATTTGTCGGGGAGAATCGAACCATGGACTCCGTTGTTAAAATTGAAAAGTGATGATGAGTTTGTTTGGAAGCCAGAACATCAGGTGGTGTTTCATGAAATTAAGAGTTATCTAAGTTCACCTCCAGTATTGATTCCTCCACAAAAAGAGGTACCATTTAAATTGTGTTTATCGGCTGAAGATCACTCCATCGGGTCAGTTTTAATGCAAGAATTTGAAGGAAAAGAGAGGGTTATATTTTACCTAAGCCGACGGTTGATAGATGCTGAGACAAGATATTCTCCTGTTGAAAAGCTATACTTGTGCTTGTATTTCTCATGTACTAAATTGAGGCATTATCTGTTGTCAAATGAGTGCACTGTGGTTTGCAAAGCCGATGTGGTAAAATATATGCTATCGGCTCCGGTGCTAAAGGGACGAATTGGAAAGTGGATTTTTGCCTTAATAGAGTTTGATCATAAATATGAATCGGCTAAAGCAGTAAAAGGACAAGTAATAGCCGATTTCATCGTTCAACATCGAGATTCAAATTATGTGGAACCAGTGCCTTGGACTTTATTCTTTGATGGATCGGTTTGTAGACATGGTTGTGGTATCGGTTTGGTTATCATATCGCCTCGGGGGGCAAGCTTTGAGTTTGCGTTTACAATCAAGCCTTATCATACAAATAATCAAGCTGAATATGAAGCAGTGCTCAAAGGTTTGGAGTTACTTAAAGAAGTTGAAGCCGATTCTATCGAAATTATTGGAGATTCTTTATTGGTTATCAAGCAATTATCTGGCGAATTTGATTGCAAAGATGGGGTTTTGAAAGTTTATCAAGATCAATGTTTGGAGTTGATGAAGAATTTCAAGATTATGTCTTTACTTCATGTCCCTAGGGAACAAAACTTGGAAGCCAACGATTTATCCCAGGGTGCATCGGGTTATAACACAATTGCAGATGTTGAAGACCAAAAGCCGATTGAAGAGGAAATTGCAATAATGGAAGTGGATGGAAATGATTGGAGATATGACATCTTGAATTATTTACGAAATCCATCTCAATCGGCTACAAGGAAATTGAAGTATCAAGCTCTCAAATATGTGCTTTTGGATGATGATTTGTATTATCGGACGATTGATGGTGTATTGCTTAAATGTTTAAATTTTGAAGAAGCAAAAGTTGTTATGTGTGAAGTACATGAAGGTATTTGTGGCACGCATCAATCGGCCTATAAAATGAAGTGGTTGCTTAGGTGAGCAGGGTATTTTTGGCCTACAATGTTAGAGGATTGCTTCAGATATTACAAGGGTTGTCAAGATTGTCAGAAGTTTGGAGCAGTTCAACGAGCACCCGCATCGGCTATGAACCCAATCATAAAACCATGGCTGTTCCGGGGTTGGGGCATTGATATGATTGGACAAATTTATCCAGCATCGAGCAGGGGACATAAGTGGATTTTGGTTGCTACCGATTATTTCGCTGTGGGCTTATCGGATGGCTTGTCATGGGTCTATTAAAGTGCCTCCATATCTGTTGGTTTATGGTCATGAAGCTGTATTGCCGTGGGAGACTAATATTGGTACTCGGAGAATTGGGCTACAAGACCAGTTGACAGCCGATGAATATTACAACTTGATGGTTGATGTCTTAGAAGATCTAACTCAGGTTCGTTTGAAGGCATTGGAGAAAATTAAAGAGAACAAGGCTAGAGTTGCAAGGCATTATAATAAAAAGGTTGTTAGTAAATCTTTTGAAGAAGGTGATCTTGTTTGGAAGTTGGTGCTACCGATCGGTACTAAGGATAATCGGTTCGGAAAGTGGTCTCCTAATTGGGAGGGACCGTTTCATATTCATCGGAGTGCACCTGGGAATGCCTATTTGCTAGAAGGATTAGATGGAGAAGTGTTTGGACGAGCGCTCAACGGAAAATATTTGAAAAGATACTATCCTAGTGTTTGGATTAATACCTAATCGGTTGCGTATAGCCGATGGTGTAATAGCCGATGTTTTTACATCGCCTTAATATGGCCGATATGAAAAGTCGCCCTTAGAACAAATAAAACAAGAAGCATGCAAGTTCGCGAAAAGGAAATTACAGTCGGCTACATGGCCGATCCATCATTACAGTTATATTACAAAACACCATTGTGTGAGCAAACAAGTTTGTGAAATTGTTAGTTTCATGCTACCCTATTACAAGCCGATCAGTGGCCAAGATGTTGCATTATGGCATCAATGGCACGACGGCGGATCTGATCGGCTTCATCGATAATTTTGGCGTCATCGGCATCAGTTCCTGGAATGGCCTTTAATTTCTTGTTTAAGTCCCAAGTCTTTTTGAGTGAGGCGCGGAATTTGGCATCTTGATCAGCTATGGCTGTGGGAAGATCAGCGAGACGTTTTTCCTCAGTAGCGATTTCCGATCTGATGGCGTTGAGCTTAGCCACAAGTTCTTCTTCTTGTTTCTTGAGAGAATCAAGAACCGATGGAGAAGCAAGGGAAGCCGATAAAGCATCGAGCTTAGTTTTCTCGTCGGTTGTCAATTATCTAAGAGTAGATAGCTGGGGTTGAAGTGAGGCCAGGTCAATCATGTGATGACGAGCGCGAAGAACTTTAAGCCGATGGCTATCAAGGCTGGCTGCTTCACTCAAGACATCTGCTAGAGAATCAGGGAGTTGATCCAAGATTTCATGTACGTGATCCCTTATTGAGCCGATATTTTGAACAAGATCATTGATGTCGATGTCCAGTCTTTTGGCGATATCTTCCAATATTGGGATAAGGGGAGCAGGTACTGATGAAGCAGGAGTTGGAATTTCAAGATCTTCTTTGGATAGGAACTGAGCAAAATCAAAGTCAAAGAGATCCTGGTCAATCTGAAAAATAAACGGATCGAGTGTTATCATAAAAGCGAGTAATATCGGTTGTTATCATGATGATCGGCTACATACTTGAGGGGCATCAAGAACGCGCGTAGGAGTTGTTGCTGTAGGTTCTACTTGTGGGGTTGATGGCAACTCAGAGGTTGATGGTGGTTCAAAAGCCGATGGTTGTTCGGGAGCTGATTGTATTTCAGGAGAAGACGGAACGATGGTTTTTGAAGTATCAGCCAGCTCGCTGTTAGCATAATCATCTTCGCTATCGTCAATAATTTGTTCTCTTTCAGCATGAATCGGGGAATTGATGATTGGAGAATTGGCAAAAGTTTGATCTTCAACTTGAGTTGATGCAGCATCCACATCGGCGTCAAGGTCTGATTGCGGCAGCTCGACATCGGGATCTGATTGTGGTGGCTCAGCGATTTTGTTTTTATTTCTCCTCTCAGCAGCTGCAGTAAGGCGTTCATGATCGGCTTGAGGAGTTAACGCGGCCTTCCGTTTCTTGCTATCAGTTTTGTTTTCGATCGGGAGGCGCGTGGTTCCCTTGAGGAAATAACGAGGGAGTGGGGCGGTAGAGCCAATGTTAGGGTGTTCGGTGGCATCCATATAAACGATCGGCACCCCAGAATCGCTGACTTCGGGTTTTCTGAAAGAGGGGAGCTGAAATAATTGCAAGGATTATTAATAAAGAGAAGATATGAAGGGTTGCATTGTTTTATCGGTACAAATACCTCGTCGTCGGGTGCAGTGAAGTCCGGGAAGAGTTTGATGCAATATCTGGAAGCTTGGCGATTGAAAAGATGCTTGCTCCATTCTTCCCACCAAGTGTTCCAGAGAGCCGATGAAGATGAGAGTCGACGAAAGGTTGGCGGGTCTGTTACTACCGGAGGAGTAATGTTCAGAAGCCGATTGTATAGCAAGCTGCCATCGACTGTGGATCTGGCACGGAGATTGTCAGAAAAGTGAAGTTTTATCGGGAGCTGGCCCAAACCGAGTTGACGTGCAGCCACAAAAGGATGGTAGAACTCATATGTGGTCTTGTTGTTCTTACAACCCGATGAAATTCCCGATGGAAGTAAACATGGGGTTATGCAGCGATGGAAGTTAACTTTGCTAAACCTTGAAGACATCGGGTCCAAGGGATCCAAATCTAGTGGGAACTCGAATATATCGGCGGAAGTGTATGCAAACCACATGATCAGATCTTCTTTAAAGCCATAATAGAAACAGCTAAACCATTCGGCTACGTTTGAGGCCGTGAGCCATTTTCCTTTAAAGGTATACACTGCTTCGCAGATTGATGTGCAACAACGATCGGAGAGATTGGATTGGACCTCGACTTCTTCTTTCTCGGCAGCCTCTCGAATTGCATCAGCCTCGAAAATGTCCAGAGGAAAGCTGGCATCAGAAAGCATCGGTCGGTCAATAACCGATGAGGTGTACAGATGGAGAAACAGTTGAACAAACCACCAAGGACCGCCACAACTTATCGGGCCATCGGTAGTTAACTTGAAAGACGCGTCGTGGAGCATGGAATAAGTTTCACCGAGAAGGATTTGGCCCCAAGGGAACGGCTCCGCCTTCTGATAACTTTTCGGCCAATAGTTGCATATTGTTTGTCGGGCCGATAGTTGATCCGCAGAAAACAAATCACTCCAGCCACATGTTGAGGAAAGGTGCATGTTCTTTGTCACTTACATGACCTTCTTTCATGTTCTCAATGATGTAGTTTGGCCAGCCACCCGATTTTGGGATGTTGAAAGTATGATGGGGTTTGTTGTTCTTGTGGGAAAACAAGTTGAAGCTAGTGATGATGCTGAGCCCTGTTAGCATCTTGACGTCCATAAGGGTTGGTGTCATTGGCCCATGGCCAAACATGAAGGCGTTGAGGGTGTCGGACCAAAAGGAGGTTGCGGCGATATGGATGAACTCATCTTTCGGATAATCGGCTAGCGATAAGCCAATGCAATGTGAAATGCCGATGTCAGTCCAAGTCTGGTGATAAGCCTTGTGCATACGATGGTACCATTTATTCCAGCTAAGGACTTGAGATGGCCATGATCGCATCGAGTTCTTCCAAGATGACAATTCCATCTTCGAGAGTTTGAAGGGAATCCGATATGTCTCTGCTTGGATGAAATCGGTTGGATCTATATTCCCCATCGGACCCAAAAAGAAGGCATCGGGTTCATCAGCGCGTGGGATAAGAACATGGTTCTTCAATTCCTATAAAGTTATTTTTATCATGAGTGAAAGTGAAGAACATAAACAGCGGCGAAGAACATGGAAAGGAAGATGAATCTAGGTATCCAAATATATTACTAAAAACAAGCGGAATGGATGCGGAAGCATTTTTACCTGAGGAACCGCGGTTGAGGATGCCATTGCAGAAGAGTTGTGCTTGTGTTTCGAGGAGAACCAGTGTCGCCGGAGTTCGTCATCGGAAAGGAGGAGAATAGAGCAAGAGTTGGTTCCAGTCAAACAACAAGGAAGGCAGAAGAAGGAAGAAGATTGACGGGACGGTTTATAAAAAGGGAGTAATCATCACGCCGAAAACCGAGGAGCCGCCTCCGTTTTCCGTGCCTAATGGGCTTAATGGGCTGAAACCTTCTTAATGGGCTTAAAGAGAATTTTGAAGCACCAAAGCTACTTCGAAACTGGGGGGCATGTGTTGATACCAGAATTTGGATTTGACTGTTGACCGATGGTATTTTTGGAAAGCGCTAAATATGGGAAGCAGTCGGTATCGGATCGGATCGGAGGTGTGTCGGTTTCCATGTGTGGAGTCCGATTGTATCTAGATTAGGAAAGTTTGTTAGTTTCCTTATTTTGTACAAGCAGGAGTCCTAGTTTCCTGTTTTGTAATGATCACATATGTTAAGCCGATCGAGTCCTGTCCTAGTAGGAGTTGAGTTACTCATGGGTATAAATATGTGCACCCAGGGTATTGTAAAGAATACACACAATCAATACAACTTTCGGCGCATCACTACCCAAGCTTCCGCTAGGTTTTCTCGACGAGTTTGCGCTATCGAGTCGAGCTGCATCGGTTTGGTCCGAACTTTGGCAGGTAATACATCTCGTCAAACTTCACGTATATCGGCTAGTTGATGCTGCATCAATTAGGTCCGACCTATCAATTACTGGTATATGCGTCGCGTATCATATATATCGTCTGATTATAGATCTGCCCTAATTACCTTGATATCGGTTTGTTTTAACTAGGACTTCCTTGGTTAGGTCCAATATTCTAGTTAAAATACTATTTAAGACTTCCTCGGTTCGGTCCGATATTTTAAATAGGTTCTATCGGTTCAAGTTAATTAGTTTATGCTAGATACGACACGATATATCTACCACTATACACGCTACTAATCGGTTCATTTAGATCGCTCATTGTTATCTTAGCGCAAGCTGTCTTGGTTAAGTCCGATCCTTTGGGCTAAGATAAGATTGATCGGTTTACATGCATCGGCTAGTAGCGTGTATGGTTCCATCGGGGTTTCAGCCGATGGTTTATCTTTTATATTAAGTTCTTTTATATCTTGCATCGGCTAAATACTGCATTCATACAAATCTAAGATAAACTAATATTATTAGTATCAATCTCATGCTGCATCGGTTAGGTCCGACCTATCGAGATTGGTGTTAATAATAGCTTGTTTATTAGATGTTTGTTCAATCATACATGAAGCCGGTCCAAGCTTATTATAAATCCTGCATAGCCGATCGATTTCTATTTGGCATCGGCTCATCGTTACAGGTGGAAAAGTCCGTAGTTGATTTTCAGAAGATTTGTCTACAATCCTTCAGCATGACGCAACAAGGGCCGATTCAGAAAACACAACTTCCCAAGGCAAATCCGATGAAGAAAGCAAATCAAGGTGAATTCATGAATCAGCAGAAGAATATTCAAGATTTGGTCAATGAAATTGTGTGTTCTGCAATAATCGGTCAATCAAGAGTTTTGATGGATATACTCTGGGATTTCGTCAAACACACAATTGATGATTCAATTATGTCGCTCGGGGGGCAACTACATCATCGGCCAAGAGCAACTCATCATAGAGAAGAACCTTATCGGTATGACACGGGCAATAGAAAGAACGATGAGTTGGCCGATCAAATTGCTGAGATAATCAAAGATCAATATGGTCTTAAATACAAAGAGCAAGACTTTATGTATCGGCGTCCATATCCAGATTGGTTCGATCGGGTTCCATTACCTCACTGATACAGAGTCCCAGATTTTTCAAAGTTCTCAGGGCAAGACAACATATCAACTGTGGAACACATAAGCCGATTCTTAGCTCAATGTGGAGAAACATCGGCTGAAGATGCTTTGAGGGTTAGATTGTTTCCTCTGTCGTTATCTGGATCGGCTTTCACGTGGTTTTCATTATTGCCAGCAAATTCTATCAAGAGTTGGGCCGATCTAGAGAAACAGTTTCACAAATATTTCTTTGCTGACATTCAAGAATTGAAGCTTTCAGATTTGACATTGGTTAAACAACGATCAAATGAATCAGTACCAGAATATATTCAAAGATTCAGAGATGTTCGAAGCCGATGATACAATTTGATGTTGACAGATGCACAACTAGCGGAATTAGCTTTTCAAGGGTTGTCAACATCCATTAAAGACAGATTTTTCTCCCAAGAGTTTGAAAGTTTAGCAGATTTGATGCACAAAGTATCAGCTCATGAAAGATGATTGCAGGAAACAAGGGAGGAAATATCAGAGTTATGGAAGCCCGAAAGAGAGAATTTCGAAGCATGAGTCCTGATACTCCGAAATTGGGGGGCATGTGTTAACGCCAAAATCTGGACGATTCTTACTAAATTCGGTTAAGGAAAGGAGTGGATGATCCGATGGAAAGAATAGGCCGAAAATAGGCAGGAGTCGTGAAATCCGCGGATTGGCAGTTTAATTCTATTTATTAATTAGGCATGTTTTAGCTATTTCCTTACGTAATTAGGAAGGTTTGTTAGTTTTATATTCCTAGCCAATTAGGACTCCTATGTTTCCTTTTCTTGCAAGGAAAGTTTTGTATCTAGAGTCCGATCGGGACACAATAGACCCAAGGGTATAAATTGTGTACTAGGGGTCCCTGTAAACACACCACCAAATCTACAATACAATTTCGGCGCATCGCCACCCTGGCTTCCGCTAGGATTTCTCGATGAGCTTGGGCTGTCGAGTCGTGCTGCATCGGTTAGGTCCGAACTACGGCAGGTAGCGCATCTCGTCAAACTTCACATACATCGGCTAGTTGGTGCTGCATCGGTTAGGTCCGACCTATCAGCTGCTGGTGTACGTGTCGCGTATCATATATATTGTCTAATTAATAGATCCACTTGATATCTTGCTTCGGTTCACCTTAGCTAGGACTTCCTTGGTTAGGTCCAATATCGTAGTTAAGGTGCTGGTTAGGACTTCCTTGGTTAAGTCCGATATTCTAATCAGGTTCCTATAGGTTCAAGGTACTCAGGTTAGAGTAATACGAACGATATATCTACCATTGCATACGGTGTTAGTTGGTTCGTCTAGATCAGTTAGTAATAATCTTAGCGCAAGGTGTCTTGGTTAGGTCCGATCCTTCGGGCTAAGATTAGAGCTGATTGGTTTAGATGCATCGGCTAGCATCGTGTGTAGTTCCATCGGGGTTTCAGCCGATGGACTGATGTTCTGGTCCTAGATCAGAATATCCATCACCTTGTGTAGATTTATTGGCTTAATAGTCTTTTTTCTTATTGCTTTTAATCTTATGTTGCATCGACCCGTTCGACCTATCAAGATTGCTAGCAATAGGTTTTGGTCTGTTAAGTCGTTAGGTTTTACACAATGTTATATCGGAGTGTTAGCCGATAAGTTATCTTTTCCTAGATCCAAGTATTATATCGGCTGGCTTTTCATGTCCTATTTTGGTTATAGCCAATATTACCATAGAGATTATTTGTTTATCTGTTTATTTGGATCTATGTCTAATATACAGCCGATTTATTATTGTAATATTCTTGATAATCGGCAAGCAGCGCACCATCATCGGTTATTCAGCCGATCGACTCCTGGATCAACACATCAACATCAGCTGGAGACGTTACTTCACATCGGTTTGTTAGCCGATCAGCTCCTTGGCGATCAACGATCAACCATCTTGTCTGTTGTAAGATCAAACTTACTGGCACGCCCGCAACTCCAAGATTTGGGTCCTGCACTGGAGCTAAACAGATCTCCCAGGCCCTCGTGTGACGCGCAACGACACATTTTTGTGCTAACAACTTCGCATCTATTGCCGATGAGGTAGTGACGCCAGATCTTAAGGGCGTGTACAACTGCAGCGAGCTCTAGGTCATGAGTTGGATAGTTGACTTCATGGGGTCGAAGTTGTCGCGAAGCATAAGCTACCACTTTCCGGTCTTGCATTAGGACACATCCCAATCCTTGCTTGGATGCATCGCAGAAAATTTCGAAATCCTTCCGAATGTCAGGCAAGGTGAGCACAGGTGCTGTGGTCAACTTATTCTTCATCTCTTGAAAACTACGCTCGCAAGCATCTGACCACTCGAACTTCTTCTCTTTCTTTAGTAGTTCGGTCATGGGTTTTGCCAACTTAGAGAATCCTTCAATAAATCTTCGGTAGTATCCAGCCAATCCTAGGAAACTTCGGATGTCGGATACATTCCTTGGTGATTGCCAGGCGACTACTGTCACCACCTTGCTAGGATCCACTTCGACTCCTTGAGCCGAAATCACATGTCCAAGGAAGGCAACTTTGTTCAACCAAAATTCACATTTGGAGAACTTGGCGTTGTTGACACCAGAATTTGGACACAGACCATCGGGTAAGATGGCATCAGGTACGAAGCCGATGCGAATTAAGCCGATTCTGTGTTGAGGCGATGAAGACCGAGTCAACGCAAGATTGCGGGAAGACAGGCTGTTTCGGGTTCCAATTATGGAAACCAATTGTATCTAGATTAGGAAATTTTAAATAGTTTCCTTGTTTGTTAAGATTGAGTCCTAGTTTGTTAAGATGGGATTTGTTTCCTTTTGTAAAGTGTCCAGACTTGGCAATTGATGGAGCCTTGTCCCAGTCGGAGTCTAACACCTATGGGTATAAATATTGTAGCCCAGGTGCTTGTAAAAAAAAAGACACAATCAATACAACTTTCGGCGCATCGCCACCTTAGCGTTTCCGCTAAGTTTTTTCCGACGGATCGAGTTTTCGAGTTGTGCTCCATCGAGTTTTCGAACTACAACAGTTGGTAAGATTCGTCAAACTTCATGTCGATCAGTTATCGCTTTAGATGCCGACTTGCATGTCGCGAACCATATACATTGTTAGATTGTAGATCACTCATGGCATGCGGGCTTCAGATCGTTTTTACTAGAACTTCCTTGGTTCGGTCCAATATTTTAGTAGAGATGCCGATAGGGACTTTCTTGGTTCAGTCCAATATTCTTATCGGGTTCCTTCTGATAAACATGTGCTATGACAATGCCATATACGACACAATGTATCCACCATCATACATGCCACTTATCGGTTTATCGAGATCGGTTAATGATTGCCATCGGGTTAAGCTGTCTTGGTTCGGTCCAATCCTTCAGCCCGTGGCGATTGCTAATCGGTTAAGAATAATCGGTTTGCGGCGTGTATGGTTCTATTGGGGTTTCAGCCGATAGTTTATCTTTTGCTTGTATCGGCTTCCATTTAACCTGCTAAGTAATTAAACAACAAGTACAATCCTTAAATAGCCGATCCAAGCCTATTCTTGTTTCACATCCTCTTCGAGGCCGATCCCACATTTCACGGTATCGGCTTCCAAGTTATCGGCCTAGAGGCCGATAACGATAATTATCTAACTCAAGTTTATTCTTGTCGATTGCAGGATCAAATCGACTGGCACGCTCAGAACCCGATTTAAAGGACTTGCGCTTAGGAGTTAAGCAAATCTCCCAGGCCTAGCGTAGTACACGTGGAGGTCAAATTTCACGTCAACACGCTTTTTGGCACGCCCAGTGGGACTCATCGTTTCAACAATGGCTTTTCCCAATCCCAATGCTGACGTTATCCCGGTGACAAAGGAAGATCTAACCGATGAGCAGCAAAAAGAGTTAAAGGAAATAGTGGATAATTATGAGTTGCTCTGCTTAGAGTCTTTCAGTAAAACTAGAAACGGTGCTCCATTTAGAAAATCAGCGTACCCGAAGGTTGGCGTACACGATGAAGCTTCAAGTTCAAGGTTACCCGAGGTATCTGAAGAAGAATGGCATCGACTGGAGGGGACAATGTACAAAACGTTCAATCAAGCCATGGTAGATCATTCAAAAGTGTTCGCAAATTCAATTGTGGACGCTTTCAAGAATGCTCAGGGGATGCGAGGTGCTGAGGGGCCAACGTATTTTGCAAGAGATTCAAACTACGCCCAGATGAATCGTGGGTTCCGTGATGGCTTTGAAGCAACCAAGACCCCAATAGGAAACCCTCCTCCAGCTATTAATCAACAAGATGGCAATCCACAGGGGGGCAACCCAATAGGTGGTGATCAACAAGTTGGCAATTCAGGCGGAAACCCTCCAATCGGTCATCCACCACCGATAGGGAATTCTCCAAGATATGGTTATGTGGCAATTGAAAATCCACCAGGGTTTGAGACACAATACCGACCATCGCTGGAGAACCGACCGCCACCGGAATACGAAAGATATTATCGGCAACCACCAGTGAATGAAGCACATTACCGACAACCTGAAGCGTATCGGCAGCCTGCATTATGACCAGAGGAATCGGTATGCAGCGCGCGGATATACTGATCTGGAGGACAATATGGCCGATAAGATCGCACAAGTCATGACCGAGCAGTTCGGATTGAAGCACAAGGAACAGACCTTTTGCTATCGGCCTCCATATCCAGACTGGTATGATCGGGTTCCCCTTCCACCCAGATATCGGGTTCCTGATTTTACCAAATTCAATGGTAATAGCAAGATGTCAACATTGGAGCACGTTAGCCGATATCTTTCCCAATTGGGAGAGGCAGCAGGAGAGGAAGCACAAAAAGTGAGATTGTTTTCTCAATCATTATCAGAGTTGGCCTTTGCTTGGTTTACATCGCTTCCGCCAAATTCTATCTGAGGATGGGCTGACCTGGAGAAAAAGTTCCATCATTATTTCTTTTCTGGGAATCAAGAGTTGAAGCTGTCAGACTTGACATCGGTTAGGCAACGGGTGGATGAATCGGTTACGGACTATGTGCAACGATTCAGGGATGTTAGAGCCCGATGCTACAGTTTAAGGCTAACTGATTCTCAAATAGCTGATCTGGCTTTTCAAGGACTGCTGTCACCGATCAAGGAAAAGTTTTATTCCCAAGATTTTGATAGTCTATCACAGTTAGTCCAGAAGGTATCGACTCATGAAGCTAGATTTTTGGAGATGAGGAAGGAAAAGTTTATGGCGAGAAAAGTCAATTATCAAAGCTATTCTAGCGACTCAGACTCCGAAAATGAGATTGCTGCGGCCAATTGGGCGTCTAAAGGAAGGAGGGTGGTGACATGTCCCTGGGCAAGACGACCTGATAAAGAGGAGCATTATGATTTTGATACCAACAAAGCCGACAAGATATTTGATATTTTACTCCAAGAAAAACAATTGATATTGCCGCCTGGACATGTTATCCCATCGCCTGAAGAGCTGAAAAGGAAGAAGTATTGTAAATGGCACAATTCAGGTACTCATCATACAAATGAGTGTAAAACTTTCAGGCAGCATATTCAATCGGCTGTGGAGCAAGGGCGGATCAAATTTGATTCTAGCAAGGCACCAATGAAGGTAGATGGGCATCCGTTTCCAGTCACTATGGTACATGGTGGCTATCGGGGAAGATATGAAAAAGGCAAGATGAAAATTGGATCTGAAGCCATCATCAGGAAGTACTAGAAGCAACAGGAGTAGGCGTCATGTTCATACTATGAGAAGGAAGATCCGGAATTTGACCCTCATTGGAGCTGCGAATTTTTCCAATACTGCTGGAATAATGGGATCAGGCTTCCATCGGCTGAGAACTGTCCTGTTTGCAACCAGGAGAAGCCGATGGATAAAAAACCAGTGCAGAGAAAATCGGTTCATTAACGATTGGGACCAACCAATGAAGAGTCGATACGACATGAGAACCAATGGTGCCCGAGTGGATTATTCACGAAGAATCAAAAACGTCGGGTTCAAAGGCTGAGGCATCGGGAGATTGCTCAAGAGCGCTATGCAAATCGACCAAGGATTGTTAGGAAAGAGTGGCGCGTGAAGGCTAAAACCGATGATACAGCCAAGAAGGGAGCCGATATTGGCATGGTTTTCTTTCTACCATCCGATTTTAGAGCAAGGGTAGAATCGAATGATGAGGAGCCATCAAAGGCGCAATTGTGCTTGGAGCCACAGCAAGCTATCTTTGACAAGCCAGAAGAAGGAGTGCATCGGCATCTAACTCAAGTTTATTCTTGTCGATAATTATCTAACTCAAGTTTATTCTTGTCGATTGCAGGATCAAATCGACTAGCACGCTCAGAACCCGATTTAATGGACTTGCGCTCAGGAGTTAAGCAAATCGACTGACGTGAAATTTGACCTCCACGTGTACCACGCTAGGCCTGGGAGATTTTCTTAACTCATGAGCGCACGTCCTTTAAATCGGGTTCTGAGCGTGCCAGTCGATTTGATCCTGCAATCGACAAGAATAAATTTGTTAGATAATTATCGTTATCGGCCTCTAGGCCGATAACTTGGAATCCAATACCGTGAAATGTGGGATCGGCCTCGAGAAGGATATGAAAC
>CM002482.1:10655017-10711173 GCA_000325765.3 Leersia perrieri | reverse complement strand
CAGGATCAAACCGACTGGCACGCCCGCAATCTCAACGTTTAGGACCTGCACTGGAGCCAAGCAGATCTCCCAGGCCTTCGTGTGTCTGAGCGCAGAGGACTCTATCGGCCAACACACTCGACGACAACACCCGATAGGCCGGTGGCAGAATTTTGCATCAACATATTTTTGCCGTACACCCCCACCTGAATGCAAGAACCACAACAATACGGGTGGAGACGAGAACAATCGCACGAGGCGAACACCACCTCCAGAGCACGACCACCGTCCAGAACGAAAATCCCCACCACGTCGTGATCGCGAGGATCGTCATCACACAAGGCAGCATCGACATCGGCGCGGGAGTCGCTCCAGGCGTCACCGATCCACGGTGCGTGACGACATCAACCGCGATCATCAGCCATCTCCTCGAGATAGTCGCCGACCAAACGACAACGGAGGACGACATCACAACATCGGAGGTCACAACAAAGATCAAGACAACGATAACCGGCGAGGGCGTCCTTCGTGATCCCTAGTACATCGCCGACGATCAGCAAATCGTGGCTCAAACGATCCTTCTTCTCCATCTTCCTCAGATTCGGATCGAGGACGTCGCCCAGTGGGTCGACGACCACCCATCGTTCTAGGTGGCGGATGCCGAGCATTTGTACCCGCCTTGCGAGATGTGCACTGGCCCGACAAGTTCAGTCCCGGAGCCATCGAGAAGTATGATGGGAGCACCGATCCAGAAGAATTCCTTCATGTTTACTCTACGGTCCTCTACGCAGCAGGAGCCGACGACAACGCCCTGGCAAACTACTTACCAGCAGCATTAAAGGGATCCACTCAATCATGGCTAGTTCATCTGCCTCCGAGGTCGATCACCTCTCGGGAAGAATTGTGGCATCAGTTTATCACCAACTTCTAGGGGACATATAAGTGCCATGCCATCGAGGATGACTTACATGCCCTTACACAAAATCCCAGTGAATCCTTGAGGGAATATATCCGACGTTTTAACGAATGTCGGAATAAAATCCCCGAAATTACCGATGCATCTGTAATACGAGCATTCAAGTCCGGAGTCCATGACCGCTACACCACCCAAGAGCTGGCAACAAGACGAGTCACCTCTTCTCGCAAGCTCTTCGAGATCATCGACCGATGCGCCCATGTCGATGACGCCCTCCGCCGCAAAGAGGGACAAAATAAAACAGTTGTCGACAAAAAGATAACTGCCAAGGAAGGACATGAGTCCTCCAAGAAGAAGAATCATAGACCAGCAAAGCACAAGGCCACTACCGAGGTTCTCGCAACAGATCGATCAGGTGATTCAAAGCGCTCAGATCCACAAGATGATGGTTCTCGCCGACAATGGTGCCCAATACACAAGACCAACTCCCACTCGCTTGAGGATTGTCTGGTCTTCAAGAAAGTGCTAGAGCGGCGGGCATCAGCTAACGAGGGCAAGCGAGTTCGCGTAGTCAAAGCGAAGGACGATGCCACCACACCCAAGAGCGATCCTGACTTCCCTGACTACAATCTCCATGTCTCCCACATCTTCGGGGGATCAACGTTGTACTCCTCTAAAAGGGAGTACAAGAAGACAGAACGCGAAGTCTGTTCAGTGGGTCGAGCTGGGTCCTCAAAGCTAAAGTGGTCCGAGTAGAAGATCGAGTTCACAGCTGTAGACCACCCAGCAGTCACTATGACTCCACGACGATATCCAATAGTAGTCGAGCCTACAATTCGGAATATCAAGCTCGCGCGCGTCCTCGTCGATGGTGGCAGTTCGATAAACCTACTCTTTGCTAGTACGCTCGATGCAATGGGCATCCCATGAAGTGAGTTGATCCCTTCAGATCAACCCTTGCACGGCATCACCCCAGATTCATCGTCCAAGCCAGTCAGGAAGATTGCGCTCGCCGTAACTTTCGAACAGGTGGAAAGCTTCAGAACGGAGCAAGTAACTTTCGACGTTGCAGAAATCAACACGGCTTGCAACTCTATCTTGGGAAGAACTGCACTTGCGAAATTCATGGTAGCCTCGCATCACCCATACCAGTTGCTGAAAATGCCAGGCCCAAAAGGGACAATCATAGTTCAGGGGAACACCAAGCTAGCGGTACAATGTGACAAGTGGAGCCTCGACATGGTCGAGCATACTCCCACCACTCCCACCACAGCTAAATCCCCAAGCAAAGTGAGCAAGCCCAGGAAAGCCCCGAAGCCCGACGGTGACATCAAGATCGTTCCTTTGACGAGCACCAACCCCGAGAAGACAGTTTGGATCGGGGAAAACCTCAATCCTAAATAGGAACTCGCGCTCATCACCTTCCTCTGCGAGAACGCAGACGTGTTCACATGGCAACCATCCGACATGCCGGGGGTTCCAAGGGAGGTGATTGAGCACAAACTAATGGTGCGGCCTGATGCCCACCGCGTTGTTGGTATTTCTTATGTCATCCCTAGGAATATAGTTCCTAACAGCGGCAACTTGAAATAATCAATGATAATCTATGAGTTGGCATAAATGAATCCGCAAGCACATGGATATATCATTGTAGCATTTCACCCGGGAGTATTCCAAGGTATCGTATTTATTTTATCCCAAGGGAAGATTTGTAAAGTGTAATCATTCTAATAAAATACATACACATGTATAAGTCATAGTTCTAAACAGGGGTAAGAATACTTCTTGGGTAGAGTGACACAAGATAAGGTAAAACCCTATTTCCAGTTTATATGGGATTGATCTCGAAGGCGCAGATTACAATATAGTGGACTATGCTATGGAAAGTCATCGAGAACATAGTCGAGGGACCGACCAGCTATCTCAGCGACTAGTGGGTTGTCGACGAGATCGTAGTCAAGTAAACGACCAGCGATCCGGCAACTTAGGGTTTGAAGTGCTCCGGCTTCGAGGGCTTTGGTGGATGAGTTGTAGGCTTGATTGAACGTGGGGATCCCCCTCCTGGGGCTCCCCTTATATACCGTGGGTTGCCCTGTCCCCAAGCGAGGCTTGGGGATGTCAAACTCGACACGGTCTCTTAGAGTCCTGGCCTTCTCCGAGTAGGACTGCTAGTCTTCTATTTCCGGACGAGTAAATCCTATGTTGAGATAGGGATTCCGTTTATATCCCGAGTACTTGCCGTATACGAGCAGATATACCGTATTTGGATACGTGACCCCGGTACTCGGGGGTATACCTTTCCCGTAACACTGATAGTAGCCCCCGACTTCAACTCAAAAGAATTCATGTTGTCGACCACGACCTCTCTTGCCACTTGTATATTTGGTTCTCTTGACCTGTTCTTGAGATCTATCGAGAAGGTATGGAACGCTCGAGAACAAGGATGGAAGTTCAACGGTCTTATGAATGAGTTTGAATTGAAGTCTAAAAGTTTCCGGTAGTGGACCCAGAAATTTCCGGCGGGACTTTCTCAATTCCTCGGAATCCGGAACGACGGGCGGTGGGCTATATAAGCGGAGAGGAAACGTTTTTCTTGGTTTACGCCACCGAAAAATCCCCAAACTTCTAGCGCTCTCCGCCCTCGTCTTTCTTGTTCATTTTCCTCCGCCGTCTTTAATCTCCGTCGCCCTACTCCGGCAATGGCCAATCTGGACGCGTTAGTAGTGAGCGCCGCTAGCCTGGAGAAGATGGAGGCAGAAGGTGCCCTCCCCAAAATGGAGAAGCTGGGGAGGAAGGAAGGAGGTACTACCCCCGCCCCATCCTAGGCCAAATGGTAGCGGTAGAAGATTTCATTTACTGCGGCTTTTTGCCCCCTCCTTCTGAATTTCTTGTACTTCTGCTCAATTTTTATGGCATTAGCCTCCTGCACCTCAACCCCAACTCTGTAGCCTTCCTGAGCATCTTCACTCATCTCTGTGAGGCCTACATTGGGGTTGTACCTTTTCTTGACCTTTTCCGCCACTTTTACGAGCTCCGCTTTATGGAGAGAGCGAGAGTTTCAGTTTGTTGCGGGTTTCGTCTTCGCTACGGGATGAAATCCGCCTATCTCCCTTTTGACTGCCCTAGTTCTCGAGGACCCTGGAGGTCGAAGTGGTTCTACCTCCAGATAACCAATTCGGACCCCGTCCTCATGATCCCCGAGGAGTGACCGGTTCGGAACAAGAACTGGGCCTCCAAACCATCTCTCACCCCTTCGCTCGCCTCCTTTGTCAATATCATCCTTTCCCTTAGAGAACGCGGACTGACTGGTTACGAGGTCTTCGAAGACTTCGTGGCCCGTCGTATCCAGCCGCTTCAACATCGCGCCCACCCGGCTTTTGACTACACCGGGGCGGACGACACAACGAGGATCTCTGATCAGGGTACTGGTCTGGCTTAGAGACTGACGTCTTTGATCATCTTGATATACCTGTCAAGTTTTGACATCTCTCTGTTATTTTTGCCGATCTGAGTGCCGCCACCGTGGCCCAACGCATGGGTCACGTGGTGATCGGGGGCCCGAGCACCGCCGAGAACCCGCCGAAGCCCATCTGCAATCTCGCAGATACAGACAGGGTTGCCGTCATCAACGTAAGTATTTTCTTGTTGTCTTCGATGTTTGATGTCTCCGTGTAGAGGATGATCTCGATCTTTGCAGGCCTTGCCACTGACGGACGCCATTGGCCCTCTTGTCGACCACCAGACGGCCTACTCGTTGAAGGAGAAGACCGTCGTCCCAGCCGTCGAGGCCGGGGGTAGTGGTCGATCCCCCAAGCGGTCTCTAGCGAGCCGTTGCTCCTCCGCCCTTGTCGCCCAGGTATGGCTGCCTATCACCTTGTCTAGCTTTGTTTAAGGGAGGGAAGAGTTCCATTGTAGTCGATCCTTATAAGATCCATCTTGTCTTTTATAGGCCTCCACCGGCGGCGCCGCTCCTCGGGTGACCAAGCGCACCAGGAGAACGTAAGCCTATCCTCGTGCAGTTTCCTTTACTTTTTTTGTCACAAACGCTTGTTAACCCTTCTCTTCTCCTTTCAGGGTATCGGCCTCGTCTTCCACACGCAGCGAGGAGCAGGTCACCAGCGCCGAGGTGAAGAACTCCTCGACGCCGGCTGCATCCGCTGCCGCACTCATCACCCCTCTTGCTCCAGCACCTGAGGTGCCGGCTTCATGGCCTGCGCTCAATGCGAAGTTCGAGATGCGCTTCGAGGAGATGAGGCAGAATGCCCTCCTCGAGTTCAGCCGCGCCTATGACCGGGCGACCGCCGTCGGTACTCGAGCGGCCAAGCTCGAGGAGGAGCTGGCGGAGGCGCGCTCCGACCTGGACGGCCTGCGGAACCTCGTTCAGGGGAAGGAGCGACAGCGGAAGGGGCTTGACGACAAGATCGCCGAGCTCGAGGACCACCTAGGGTCCCTCCGCATCGCGCTGCGGGCTGACTTCACCCGCCTCCACCAGATCGCCCGTGGCATGGGCATCGATGTGGAGATCCCCCAATCTGGCGACAAAACATCGCTAGTGGCGTCCCTCTCCGAGTTGATCCAGGCGATGGAGAAGCTTCCGAGCTCCTTCAGTGCGCAGATCAATGAGGAGGCCATGGCGGGGATCCATTCTGGCGCCTGCCACGTCCTCGCCTGCGCACCCTGAGTTGGACCTGAAGGGGGTCCTAGCAGCCGGTGGAACGGCAGCGTCCTCGGAGCGGCGCGACGCGGTGATGGCGGAGATGTCGGAGCTAGGCGACGCCATCCTCCCCCTATATATGGGGTAAACGTTTTGTACTTTTTGTCTATAGCTTTCTGGTGAACCTGGGAATATGTTTGGCCCAAAACAAATATTTTATCATGTATATTTATTTTGGTTAGTTCCGAGGAAAACACTGGTTGTCTGATTGCACGACTTCTGCTGTTTGTAGAGCTGTAGGAGACAAGGAGGTGAGGACGAGCGAACTCGATCCGCCATCACAGGCGGTGGTCACTGTAGCCCCCAGCCTTACTCCCGTTGCGGTTGGTGGTGAACTCGTGACGGGGGCCGGCCCTAGTCGTGAGATCAGCCTACCGAGTACGCAACCTATCTCCCTGCTCCAACAATGCTTCGGTTAGATTTTTCTGTAAGTCTTCTTTCCTTCCATGCGGTAGTCTTATGGATTTAGAAACCTTGAATCTGTGTTGTCTTGCAGTTCTCGAGAGCACCATCCTTGATCGGGATAGGTAGATTGAGTACTGGAAGACGAAGTTTGACCTCGCGCAACTCAAGTCCTCGATGGAAATTGGTAAGAGGGACCAAATTATTGAGACCCTTCGAGGACGAGAAGTGTGGCTCAACTCGTATTTGAATAGCTGCTGCAATGCGATGGCGCCCATCTGCCAAGGGTTGAAAGTGGAGCGCCATCCTCTGGAAGAGACAACTACCGGCTATAGCTCCTGGTTGAAGGGAGCGTGCACCCAGCTCAAGGGCATCGGTGCTCGCATTGACAACACCCTTAGGTAGGAGTGTCGTCGATCAAGCCGTTACGCTGGTAGGCACGTGCTCGTCTGTTTTCGACTTCATCCACCAGGGATGAGCCTTAGCTTCCTCAGAGAAGGTTTTCGCCAAGCTTGGATGACGTCGGCCGAGATCGACCAGCTGGCGCAAGAGTTGTCTCCTTTGGCAGAGCTGGTGTTCGCGTCAATGAACTGGCGATGGCTAGCTTGGTAGTTTTGTACCTGCGAAACAGTAGTTTTGTGTAATATTGTATGTATATAAGATGTTTTAAATTTCAAGAACCAGGTTTGAAATTGTTATCCTTGTGAATGATCAAGTAGTCGTGTGGTAACGGCCGTCCTCACGAAAGTTCTTTCAATGTGACTTGTTGTCTGGTTGGTATCCCTAGCCCCCAGCTTTGTTTTTGAGAAGTGGTTCTCGGATAGCAAAGTTCTTAGGAGAAATGATAATCCATACTTAGTCGAAACAACATGTTATCCTAGCCCCCAGCCGCAAGGTTGGAAAAGTCAATTTCCGATTATGCGGCTTAGTTCATACCTTCCATTGAGTACTCTTACATGACCAGGTCTGACATGGTCGTTTGACTTAGAATCTGACAAAGCCTTATCAGCTCTGGGCATCCCCAGCCGAGATCCCCTTGGGTTTCTCAGAGGCCATGCAGGAACAGCGTAAAGGGTTATAGGTGTGAGTTCAACGTAAAGGTGTTATCATTGTGTAGGGATGTAGAAATTTGTAGAGTATAAAATAGGGACGTATGTCTCTCTGATAAATTATACTTTATTGAACTGTAATAGACTTACAGGGATGGAAGCATTGACTTTACACATAGAATTTTCATAGTTGATCAATGTTCCATGAACTTGAGAACTCGCGGCCATCACCATCAGCAATCTTGTACGCTCCGGGTCGCAGTAGCCTTACGATCGTGTACGGGCCTTCCCATTTTGGTGAGAGCTTGTTCCGCCCTGCTTGGGATTGAACTCGACGAAGAACGTAGTCGCCGATGGCAAGTGTGCGAGTGCGGATGCGTTTCTCATGGCAGCTGCTCGGATGGCAACTCGTTCTCGATGTTCCTCGAGGAGGTTTACATCGTCGTTGCGCCTGTTCTCCTGTTCCTCGTCAGAGTATAGCTGAACTCGTGTGCTCTGATGACGTAGTTCTGATGGAAGCATGGCTTCAGAACTGTACACGAGAAAGAACGGTGTTTCCTTGTTTGAGGAAGTTGGTGTAGTACGAACGGCCCAGAGGACGAAGGAGAGTTCTTCAACCCATTGTGTGTTGTAAGACATGAGTCTATCATAGACACGGGTTTTGATCCCCTGTAATATGATCCCGTTGGCGCGCTCGACTTGACCGTTACTCTGGGAATGAGATACCGAGGCGTAGCAAATCTTGACTCCGAGTTCGTTGCAGTAGTCCTGGAAGTCGGCACTGATGAACTGCGAGCCGTTGTCGGTGATGAGGCGATGTGGCAAGCCGTATCTGCAGAATATACCCTTCATAAATCTGATGGCATTGATGGCTTTGATTTCGTGTGTGGGTTCGGCCTCAATCCACTTTGTGAATTTATCGATAGCCACGAATAGAAATCGTTTTTGTCTGTGTCCTTGTCGGAAAGGTCCGAGTATATCGAGCCCCCAGCATGAGAACGGCCATGTCAAGGGTATTGTCTGCAGGGCTTGAGTTGGCATCCGTGATATCCTTCCATGGAATTGGCATGCGTCACATTGTCGTACCATGTCAATGGCGTTTTTAAGGGCGGTCGGCCAGAAGAAACCTTGTCTAAAGGCTTTTCCGACAAGTGTATGTGCCCCTGAATGTGAGCCACATGTTCCTTCATGGATGTCGATGAGGAGTTCCTTTCCGTTGGCGATGGCGATGCACTTGAGGAGGATGCCGTTTGGGGCCTTTTTGTATAGCATGTTGCCGATGAGACAATAGATTTTGGCCTGACGGGCTAGCTTCTCTGCTTGTGCTTCATCATCGGGGCGTTGTCCGGAACTGAGGAATTCCATAATTGGTTTGCGCCAATCGTCCGTGTTGTTGATGAAAGTGATGACGTTGTCGGTGGGGCTAGCTCCCAAACTCGTCTCGGTGTTACTCGAGGTGTCATTGTCGCTTTCTCGAACGGACGGCTTGGTGAGGATGTCGAGGAAGGTCCCCGGTTCCAGGGGCAATCTTCCGGAGGCGCGCCAAGCGAGGTCGTCTGGCTCTATGTTATCCTTTCGATATACATGATGGACCTCGAAACCATCGAATTTGCGCTCCACTTTTCTGACTTTGGCAAGGTACTTGGCTAACTCTATGTTTGTGCATTTGTAGTCCTTGTGCACATGGTTGGCAACCAACTGGGAATCACATTTGACTATGAGTCTCTTGGCGCCAAGTGCTACTGCTGCTCGTATTCCTGCGAGTAGCCCCTCGTACTCTGCCATGTTGTTTGTGGCCCTGAAGTCGAGTTGAATAGCGTGCTTGAACCTATCTCCGCTTGGAGATGTTAGGATGAAGGCCGCGCCAGCTCCTTGTATGTTGAGCACTCCGTCGAAAGCCATTGTCTAGGTATCGCTGCTTGTCTGACTGACCGTGCTATTTTCAAGTATAGTCTAGTCGGCTACGAAGTCTGCGAGTACTTGTGATTTGATGGCTGTTCTTGGAGTGAAGTGGATGTCGAACTGCCCGAGTTCGATGACCCACTTAGCGATTCGCCCGATGATGTCTTTGTTCCTCATCACTTCTCCAAGGGGGAATGATGATACGACGGTAACCTTATGAGCTTGAAAGTAATGTCGTAACTTGCGTGATGTCATCACCACTGCGTAGAGCAGTTTTTGAATTTGGGGATACCGCGTCTTGGCGTCTTGGAGAGCTTCGCTGACGTAGTATACTAGATGCTGGGCTGTATCTCGTTCGACCATGATGACGGTACTGACCGAGTAGTCAGTTGCCGAGATGTAGAGTAGGAGGTCCTCGTTTGGTTGGGGGTGCCACGAGGACTGGTGGGTTGGATAGGTAGCGCTTGAGTGCAATGAAGGCGTCCTCGGCTTCCTATGTACACTCGAATCGATCTTGCAACCAAACGTGCAACCAAACGGCTAAGAGCTGCCATGCAGCCTGTCAGCTTCTGGACCTCTTTGAGCCTTGTTGGTGATTTTATATTCTCAATTGCCTTGATCTTGTCGGGGTTGGCTTCAATTCCTCTCCCGGAGACGAGGAAACTAAGTAGCTTGACAGACTGTACTCTGAACGTGCACTTTTCTGGGTTTAGCTTGAGCCGATGTAGACGGAGGTTGTTGAAGGTCTCATTGATGTCTTCAATCAACATGTCGCTAGTCTTTGTTTTGACTACGACGTCGTCGACGTAGGCCTCGACGTTCCGTCCGATCTGGTTGCCAAGTGCGCTTTGGATCTCGCGCTGGCATGTGTTGCCGGCGCTGATCAACCCGAAGGGCATCTTGGTGTAGCAGAATACTCCGAATGGGGTTATGAAGGATGTCTTCTCCTCATCCTCTTTGGCCATACTGATCTGGTGGTAGCCGGAGTACGCGTCGAGGAAACTCAACAGTTCGCATCCTGCTGTTGAATCCACCAGTTGGTCAATTCGTGGGAGAGGGAAGTGATCTTTGGGACAGGCCTTATTGAGGTTAGTGAAATCAACGCACATCCTCCACTTTCCATTGGACTTGCGGACCTTGACTGGGTTGGCCAGCCACTCTGGATGCAGTACTTCTCTAATGAATCCTGCCTTCAATAGCTTGTCGAGTTCTTCGCATATTGCCTGCTTGCGATCTGGGGCAAATCGTCGTAGCTTTTGCTTGACTGGATGGGCATTGGTTCGCACCATTAATTTGTGCTCAATCACCTCCCTTGGAACCCCCGGCATATCAGATGGTTGCCATGCGAATACATCTGCGTTCTCGCGAAGGGAGGTGATATGCGCTAGTTCCTATTTAGGATTGAGATTAGCCTTGATCTGGACCGTCTTCTCGGGGTTATAGCTTGTTAGGGGGACAATCTTGATGTCGCCGTCAGGCTTCGGGGTCTTGCTGGGCTTGCTCACTTTGCTCGGGGGTTCAGCTGTGGCGGGAGTGGTGGGAGTATGCTCGACCATGTCGAGGCTCCGCTTGTCGCACTGTACCGCTAGCTTGGCGTTCCCCTGAACTGTGATTGTCCCTTTTGGGCCTGGCATCTTGAGTAATTGGTATGTGTAGTGTGAGGCTGCCATAAACTTCGCTAGCGCAGTTCTTCCCAGGATGGCGTTGTAGGCCGTGTTGAACTCAGCGACGTCGAAGGTGACTTGCTCCGTTCTAAAGTTGTCCGCTTGGCCAAAAGTGACGGCGAGCGTGATCTTCCCGAGTGGTTTGGATGATGAATCTAGAGTGATGCCGTGGAAGGGTTGTTCCGACGGGGTCAACTCACTTCGCGGGATGCTCATTGCGTCGAGCGTGCTGGCGAAGAGTAAATTTATAGAACTGCCGCCATCGACGAGAACGCGTGCCACCTTGATATTCTGAATCATAGGCTCGACTACGATTGGATATCGTCCCGGGGTCATGGTGACCGTCGGGTGATCTGTAGTTGTGAACTCGATTTTTTGCTCGGACCACCTCAGTTTTGCAGATCATGCTCGTCCTACCGAGCAAACTTCTCACTCCGTCTTCTTGTGCTCCCTTTTAGAGGAGTATGATGTCGATCCTACGAAGATATGGGAGACATGTAGATCGTAGTCGGGGAAGTCTGGATCGCTTTTGGGCAACGCGACGTCGTCCTTCGCCTCGACCACGCGAACTCATTTTCCCTTGTCAGCTCATGCTCGCTTTTCTAGCGCCTTTTTGAAGACCAGACAGTCCTCGAGCAAGTGGGAGTTAGTCTTGTGTATAAGGCACCATTGTCGGCGAGAACCATCATCTTGTGGATCTGAGCGTTTTGGATCGCTTGGTCGGTCTGTTGCGAGGACCTCGGTAGCGGCCTTGCGCTTGGCAGGTCGGTGATTCTTCTTTTTGGAGGACTCGGGTCCCTCCTTAGCAGTTGTCTTTTTCTCGACAACTGTCTTGTTTAGTCCTTCCTTGCGGCGGAGAGCGTCATCGACGTGTGCGCATTGGTTGATGATCTTGAAAAGTTTTCGAGAAGAGGTGACCCGCGTTGTCGCCAATTCCTAGGTGGTGTAACGATCACGTACTCTAGACTTGAATGCTCGTATTACAGATGCGTCGGTGATTTCATGGATGGTATTCCGACATTCGTTAAAACGTCGGATATACTCCCTCAAGGATTCACCGGGATTCTGTGTAAGGGCATGTAAATCGTCTTCGATGGCATGGCGCTTGTATGTTCCCTGGAAGTTGGTGACAAACTGATGCCACAGGTATTCCCAAGAGGTGATTGATCTTGAGGGTAGATGAACCAGCCATGATCGTGCGGATCCCTTTAGCGCCGCTGGTAAGTAGTTTGCCAGAGCATTGTCGTCGGCTCCTGCTATGTAGAGGACTGTGGAGTAGACATGAAGGAATTCTTCTGGGTCAGTACTCCCATCGTACTTCTCGATGGCACCAGGTCTGAACTTGTCGGGCCACCGCACGTCTCGTAGGGCTGGTACGAACGCCCGACATCCGCCGCCTGGGACAAACGGAGGTCGTCGACCCCTAGGGTGGTGTCCTCGATCTGACTCTGAGGAAGATGGTGATGAAGGATCACTTGAGCCTCGGTGTCCTGATCGTCGGTGATGTGATCGTTGTCTACGATCTGGGGATCGCGAAGGGCGACCTCGCCGATCATCGTTGTCTCCATCTTCGCCATGGCCTTCAGTGTGAGGAGTCCGTCCGTCTTGATTTCTTGGTCGGTGATCGTTTCGATGAGAAGGCTGGCGGCCGTGATTGTTACCGTCATGTGCTGGAGATCGGTGTCGTCTGGAGTGGCTCTCATGGCGACGTCGATGTCGACTGGAGTGGTGACGATCTTCACGATCGCGACGTGATGGGGATTCCCATTCCGGATGGCGGTCATGTTCCGAAGGTGGCATTCGTCTCGTACGATCGTTATCGCCTCCTTCCGTGTTGTTGTGGTTCTCGCACTCCAGTGGGGGAGTACGCTCTCCCTCTCTGTTTGGAGGCGGGGAACGCTGTGGTGTCCGGGTACGGTCTTCCTCACGTTCAGTTTCATCGAAGGCAGCTTCGAGATTGGCCATGGACTCCTTCATCCGAGTTGCCCAAGCGTTTGCGTCATGGTTAGTGACGGGGTCGAACGGGCTTTCGTTCAGCAATGCTCGAATAGAATCGAGGTGCTGTACGTGTCTTCTCATCGACATATTGGCTCCTGACGCACTGGCGGATGGGTCGTTGATGACGTAGACGTCCCGTGGTGTGAGGTTGAACACCAATTACCCCGACAAGGCGGTCGTCTGCCTGGTCGTCGCCCCGTTCCTCTTTGGCGCTGCGAGCATGCACTCGAGGCCATTGGCTCTGAAGACGGTTTGACCTAGGGGTGGCGAGGAAGACCTTGCACTCTGTCAGGGTATGAGATGTAGTTTTGTGGATAGGGCATCGAGGGACGCGCGTTGGAGACGTGCATCTGATGCCGCGCTTCTTGCAAGCTCGGAGTTCATCGTCGACATCCTTCATCACAAAGCTGCCTTGCAGTGGGTGCTTGGTTGTTCTGTGGATTGGGCACCAAGCAGGCTTCTTCTCGAGGGGCTTTGTCGTCCACGCCGGATTTCTGTTGTCGAAACAGAACTTGGTCATCGGGAGTTGCTCCTCTTTTGTCTTCAAGGTCGATGCTCCGTTCTCCGTGTGGACGGGAGGAGTTGTCGATAGTTGTTGCTTCTTTGGTACTGGAGCGGCATCGGTCCCCTTCCCAATGTAAGTAGGGCCATAGGGAGTGACTGCCGCTGGTTGGATCGGAACGGCGATGGATCTGACTTGGGTCCATGTTGTTGGTTCCATCATGAAGAATAACAGGACGAAGTTGACGTAGATGCCGCCGGGATTGATGTTGGTAGATCCTTGAACACCAGGGCCCCCTACCTGGCGCGCCACTGTCGACGGGTTATACCCGTAGACCGGATAAATAGGGTATTGGGGTACGCCGGTATAAGGGTCTACAACATACGCCATAAATAAATGCAGGGAGACTTTGTTTATACTGGTTCAGGCCCTTAGATAAGGTAAAACCCTACTTCCAGTTTATATGGGATTGATCTCGAAGGCATAGATTACAATATAGTGGATTATGCTATGGAAAGTCGTCGAGAATGTAGTCGAGGGATAGACCAGCTATCTCGGCGACTAGTGGGTTGTCGACGAGATCGTAGTCAGGTAAACGACCAGCGATCCGGCAACTTAGGGTTTGAAGTGCTCCGGCTTCAAGGGCTTTGGTGGATGTGTTGTAGGCTTGATTGAACGTGGGGATCCCCCTCCTGGGGCTCCCCTTATATACCGTGGGTTGCCCTGTCCCCAAGCGAGGCTTGGGGATGTCAAACTTGACACGGTTTCTTAAAGTCCTGGCCTTCTTCGAGTAGGACTGCTAGCCTTCTATTTCCGGACGAGTAAATCCTATGTTGAGATAGGGATTCCGTTTATATCCCGAGTACTTGCCGTATATGAGCAGATATACCGTATTTGGATACGTGACCCCGGTACTCGGGGGTATACCTTTCTCGTAACACTGACAACTTTGGGGGAGACACCCGTACCGAGCTATCACCTTCGGCGGCCCGCAAACACACCCAGATTATAGTCGCCCAAATAATAGTAAGATCCAGCCTAGGCACCATGCCTAAGCCATCACTCCCTACTCTACAGCCTTGCAATTGAAGTAGAGTATCTATGTTCCAGATTAATATTACCAGGCCTAGCCTAAGTTGAATACTAACCAAGTTCCTAGACATTATACCCGCACCAATTCAAATCCCAGACATATGTAACTACACAAGTATACTAATCATATAAATACTAAAGTTGGCAAGACTAGTCTATGATTGGACTAGGCTACCACAATTGAATAAGAAGAATATTTCTATTGATATGAAGAAAGTCTAACAGAAGAACTAGAAAGCAAAGTAGAACTTTACCCGTATTCCTTCGAAGTCCTTCTTCTTGAACTAGAGCTATTCTATTCCTATTTCTACTTAGACTAATACTACTAGTGAGAAGAGCTTGATTCCATGCTTTGGTGTGTGTTGAAGAGTGGAGTGAGGCATCCTCTTATAGAGCTCAATGGCGGCAGCTTCCCATGGGAAATGACCACCATGCCCCTTGTAACCGCCATCAGGAGCCAATGAGAGACTGCCACGTCGAAGGTCGGTGGGGAAGGCAGCGAGCCTGGTTCGGCCGAACCAGGGTGGTTTGGCCAAACCACCCAGGCCTCCCACCGACCTCTCCTTCGTCCAGCAGTCTGACAGGTGGGTCCCGGTGTCAGTGGCACATGCAATGACGGTTACTTAGGTCGGTAACTCTGTCAGTGGGCCCTCTCATTCCTTGGGAGTGAGGTTTCCTCCATTTCTTCTCCTTTTTGATATATTTTCTCTACAAGCAAATATTTACCAAGTACAAGTGGAAATAGATTTATTCTGACATAAATATGCATTGCAAGCATACCTAATTCTCCATTATTTTGGTAATATTGATGGTCAAAATGTTGCAATAACGACCGTCAACAAAACCCCCCAAGCTTAAACCTTTGCTCGTCCCGAGTAAAGGAAAGAACAAAAATTTAAACATGGTTGTTGATCAGGAGTTGCTACAATGTCATATATCTTAGACCTACAGATGCATAGTGTAATATCCTCTACAACCTAAGCAAGCTAGCATATTCCATGTCCATGTACTCGTGTTCATGAATATAGCACATACCTTTGCCTTGCCTTCGGTGGTTGAGAGATAGAACAGCTCGTAGAGCACTATTCACCTGCTCTAGTTCAACCTTTATTCCGGAGTTTTTGAAAGATTTTGAAAATGAAACCAAGTTCCTCAAGTGATCTCTCGGTCACTCTAATGTGTATAAATTCCTCACCAAGAGATTGTCTCTTTTGATTCCTACATCTAAAGGTTTATATCTGGAGCTTGGTAGGGATCAAAATGAGGCATACTTGTATTCACAATAAGTCAAAAACTATGACTAAAGCAGAAAGTAAATGATACTCAAGATCAAGATCGCGCAAAGTATGTGGAGTATGAAGTGAAAGTGGATGTGGAATTTATTTGGCTCCTTTTTGGGGGATATGTCTCTTTCTCCTTTTTGGAAGCCTTTTTGCGAGGGAGTATTTTTGGCCTCATTGTTTTATTTGGAATATTTTTGTAAGATTTTGCACTCTTGATTTTTGGCAATGGGCTACCCTCCTCTTGTTGGCTTTGGAATTTTTTTTTGTGGAGAAAGAGCATATGTATAAGGATATTTTTGTGGAGCTTTTTGGTGGAATGGAATATGGTGGAATGGAATGGATGCTTCCTTCCGGTGTAAAAGTGTAGCATGTGCAAGTGGTATTTGATCTTGATCATAGAGCATGAAAAACATCTACACAAGTCATCGGGTTTGACAAAGTTCAATGGAAGTACAAGTAACCAAAATATATAAGGCTTGTCATGAAGAACATTTTTCGCCTTGGTGGGTATTTATATCACATGAAGAACTTTTTATTTTATTTTTGAAAAAGAAATCTTCCAGAATTCAGGTTAAATGTTGAGCAGGATTCTAGCAACCCTATTTACCATATCATATTTCACAACAACCTAGACTTAACATTGGCAAGTTACTAAAACATTTACCACAAGTTTGGCATAAAACAGGTTTGCTTACTTAAAGTCTAAGAGACTATTCTACTATGAACCCATACATAAGGGATATATAAACAAAGCAACTTTTCATCATTTCAACATGAAGAAATTAGGATGTCTTACCTAGCATAGTAAATCTATCCTATCTTTTTGGTATTTTCTATTTTGCAAATTTTTATGTTGTTTTATATTTTTAAATGCAATGCAAAAAGTAAACATGCAAATGCAATGATAAAGTTACCTTGGTGGGGGGAGAGACATCTCCCCCCAAGCTTGCTTTTCGCTCAGGGGCCCTGGTATGGGTTGAATCCCTAGAAGCAAAAATAAGCCTGCAAGTCGGCCTGCTGTTGCTGCATCATAGTGTTGATGTTGGAGAATTGCTCGTCAGCATGCTGCTGCCATTCTTGCGTCTCCGCCACATGTTTCGCAAGGTGCCGGTTCATCTCCTCCATCTGCACATCCAGTGCATCTATCCTTCTTGTGAGATTTCCCAAATCCCCGCGAGAGGACGTGGAACGTCTAATGTTGAAGGATGGAGGCGTGCCACTCGAGTTGGCCAAATGGGCAGCAGCGGGTGTATGCCATTGGCTGTTACTGGCACTAGGCCAGGGTGAGCCGCTGGCACTGGGCTGTGAGTACGCCTGAGTCCAACCAGGCGCATCTCCAGTAGAAGCCTAGTATACCTCATCGGTGCGTGTCGGTGCAGTGGATGAAGATTCCTCATAGCCTTCTCTTGCCCTTTGTCGTGTTTTCCTGCGTGATGTTCCTGCAGCTGGTTCTATCGGCTGCAACTGTATATGGTTAGTTCACCACAGCTATACAAATGATATCCCGGGTTAGGTAACGGGATTTCATTCGTATAACCGGGGAAAAAGAAAACAAGAGTATTATCTGTTGCATGCTTGAGAGTGTGGCCTTGCACCCAATATGACTCATCAATATAGTAACGGGGAGAGGTAAGGAAGGCAATGCGCTTGCCAGTCGTTACCCCCAGCCCATTCATTATACGAGTAATTAAAGAGGTGCACTCCACTGCAGCAGTAAACTTAATGTTCTTTAACCATTGTTTAATCATACTACGCATAGGAGCAATTTTTATCTTAAGAACCATGGCAAAAAGAATAGCTATTTCATCTTCTCTAACTGGTCTTAAATCTTTACGTGGAAACATGGTGATGGCAATCCATTTGTGCATGAATCTAAGGGTAGGATTATGGATGTCATTATTTTTAGATTTCCTAGAGGTGGGGGAACTTGAGATTTTCCCCCAGAATGCTACCTTCTCAAAGCCAGGAATAGCCTTGCGAAGGTTAGTCTTGCACCTATCATGAAAAAGGTGTAGGGTGCTTAGGTTCGACCAGGAGAGCTTGTGCTCCTTGGCAAAGAACCTAAACGTGATTTCCTCCTCATCTTCTCTCAAAGTGCGGAGGAACTGAATAGTAAGTAAACGAGAGCCAGGCTCATTTACTTCCGCAAATTCCCTCCATCCTAAAGTTCTCCAAATTAAATTGAACTCAACATCCATACCTGTTCTTGTGAGTAGAGCCGGATCAAATGTCTTGGTGTGGCTGTACTCCTAGTTCTTCAACATCTGGTACGCCTGTCGCTCACGTTCACCGACGAGGTCGAGGTCGGTGTCTTCCATCAACTTTGGCACCTCGCCCTCCTCATCCATGGATGTGTCCTCAAACGAGTGTGCACTTGGCTCATCGTGGTGAGGGCGTGATCGGGAGCTGGATCCCTTTGAGAACAAGCGAGAGATGCTCCTCTTCATCCTACACAAATGATTTTTGACAGCACTCGGGCGGGGGTTAGGCTAAGCAAGATTTCTACCCGCCGAGTGTATATCTCCAAAGTAACGTTGTGGATGCAGCTAAATGCAGATTAAATGGACTAAAACTTTGGAGTAAATCTTGCAAAATGTAAAAATGAAGGTTTAGAGCAAAGTGGAAGCTTGAGAGGGAGTGAAAATGGGTGAAAATGGTGTGGAACTCCCCTCAGCCGACCCACCAATTTATAGAACAGGGTACAACGGCTAGAATCGGGGTGTGGGCCCCACTAGCCATTGGCCTACCAAAAATGGCAGGTAGCCGTTGCTGGCATGGTTCGGCCGAACCAGGGTGGTTCGCCCGAACCCCTGTGGCGCCAACCAGGCCCACTTTCGACCGTTGGATTCCAACGGTCAAAAATGTGGGTCCAGTTGGTGCAAAGGCCCCAATTACTCTAAAAATTATTTTATTTTGCAAACACTACTCCAAAATTTTGTCCTAATGCAAAAATTGAAGAAAATCTTTTTGAAATTTTGAATTTGAAATGCTGAAAATAAATATGGGATACATACCAATTTACCTGTTGGCGAGGGCGGCGTCGTTTTGGGTGTGACGGCAAGACGGTACCTCCGGCGTTCAGCTCTTGGTTGGTACACCCGTCTCCGGAGGTGATGGAGCGGGCACATTCTTCTTTATCCGCCAGATCTTCTTGGTTGACGGCGGTGGTGCTGACGGTGCCTTCTGGGATGACAGAGCTTGCTGAGTGTATCGGGGAGTAGGATTGTTTCGGTGTTTAGCCAGTTCCCTCCTCCGGTATGCCTCCTTCCGCTCGCGGCTCTGGAGTTCGGCGTCCTTTTCCAGGCTGTTCCTCATGAACGCAATGAGGTTGTCCGTCTTCCTAGGTTGCAGTTCAACCTCTTGGATTTTCTGTCTCTGACTCATACTTGATCTTCACCATTGAGCACTGTTCCGGAGCCTTCGGACGGAACTCAAACTTCTCCTTCTTCCCGTCGATATGGAACTGAATCTCTCCAGCCCCAACATCAATGGTGGCTTTATTAGTGTTGAGGAACGGACGCCCAAGGTTGAGCGTTGTGTCTCTCTCGGCCATGTCTAGCACGACGAAGTCCACCAGGATGAAGAGCTCCCGAATCTTCACTGGCACATCCTCGACAATACCCACGGGGTAGCGGACTGACGAGCCTGCCAACTGGAGATGCATTGTTGTGGGCGTCAGTTCGGTGAAGTTGAGCTTGTCAAAGACGGCTTTGGGCATCACACTAACGCTGGCCCCAAGGTCGCACAGTGCTTGGTTGAACCGCTGGTTTGCAATTGAGCAAGTGATGGTGGGACACCTTGGGTCCTTCTTCTCCGGGACCCGGTGGAGTATAGCATCGCTACACTCCTCCGTCAGCTTTACTACCTCTGTCGGCAGTGGCCTCTTGTTTTTGAGGATATCCTTCAGGTACCGAGAGTAAGTCGGCACCCACATGGCGTCCAGCAGCGGCACGTTGATGTGGATCTTCTGGATCATCTCCATGAAACAAGCGAACTGCTCGTCCACGGATGGCTTCCTAAGCTGCTGAGGAAATGGCAGCAGTGTAGTATCGGAGAAGGCCTGTGGCACTGTCTTTGGTGGTTCTGCTGCCTCCTCAACGGGGGTAGATGGTGCCGCTTCCTTGTTGTTGCTGCTGGTTCCTGCATGCTTAGGATGCGGCGGATCACGAGTGGACTTACCTCCCCTCGTGGTCACAGCCTTGACATTCTCTAGTGAAGATGCCGATTGCCCAAGTATCTTCCTAGATTCATTTACAGGAACTAAAGCAGCTAGCTGCGCCAGCTGGGTTTCTAGCATCTTGTTAAAGCTAAGCTGGTTTTGGAAAGCAGAAGCAAAGCCATCTAGCTTAACGCTTATGTTTTCTAGGAGCTTATCATTAGCGGCAAGCTTTTTGTGGATAGATTGGTTAACCTTAGCTTGCCCAGCGATAGCATCCCTCAAGGGGCTAGGACTAGAATAACTAGGAGAGAAATTACCTTTTCTGTTATTGCCTCCTTGGTACTGTGGTCAAGGTTGATTCCAGCCATGACCTCCTTGGGGACGGAAGTTGTTCCCCATGTACATTGCCTCGGCACGAGAATTGAGACAGTTGTTCCCAGAATGACCCGTGCCGTCGCAAACTTCGCACGTCATGTGCGAGTCCAAGGCATTTACCATGCCTGGTGCTCTCCCCTTCTCTTGATCTTCGAATTTCTTCATGAGGAGGTCGAGCTTGGCAGCGAGCATATATGTCTCCTTGACGGTGTGTGTTCCTCGCTGACGGGGTTGGAGGCGCTCATCGCTCCATCCCATGTTGGAGACCATCTTCACAATCAGCTCGGTGGCAGCTCGAACTATCTTGGAGAAGAAAGCTCCTCCAGCTTCCTCGTCAAGGTGATCGCGGGACGATGGGATGAGTCCATTGTAGAAACTTTGCAGGATTAGCCAATCGTCCATCCCATGATGAGGACAGGCGACGACATACTCCTGCAGATGTTCCCGTGCCTCGGGAATTGACTCATCCCTCGTCTGCTGGAAGCTTGAGATTCTCCCACGAAGGGCGTTGGTACGACCCATCGGGAAGAACTTCGCCAGGAAAGCCGTCGAGCACTTGTTCCAGGTGGTACGACACAAGTATACTAATCATATAAATACTAAAGTTGGCAAGACTAGTCTATGATTGGACTAGGCTACAGCAATTGAATAAGAAGAGTGAGCTTGATTCCTTGCTTTTGTGTGTGTTGAAGAGTGGAGTGAGGCATCCTCTTATAGAGCTCAATGGCAGCAGCTTCCCATGGGAAATGACCACCATGCCCCTCGTAACCACCATCAGGAGCCAATGAGAGACTGCCACGTCGAACGTCGGTGGGGAACGGCGGCGGGCCTGGCTCGGCCGAACAAGGGTGGTTCGGCCGAACCACCCATGCCTCCCACCGACCTCTCCTTCGTTCAGCAGTCTGACAGGTGGGTCCCGGTGTCAGTGGCATGTGCAATGACGGTTACTTAGGTCGGTAACTCTGTCAGTGGGCCCTCTCATTCCTTGGGAGTGAGGTTTCCTCCATTTCTTCTCCTTTTTGATATATTTTCTCTACAAGTAAATATTTGCCAAGTACAAGTGGAAATAGATTATTCTGAAATAAATATGTATTGCAAGCATACCTAATTCTCCATTATTTTGGTAATATTGACGGTCAAAATATTGCAATAATGACCGTCAACAATATATTTTCTCTACAAGTAAATATTTGCCAAGTACAAGTGGAAATAGATTATTCTGCAATAAATATGCATTGCAAGCATACCTAATTCTCCATTATTTTGGTAATATTGACGGTCAAAATGTTGCAATAATGACCGTCAACACCCGTCAAGCAAAAGTTGCGAAGATTTGCCCCAGATCGCAAACAAGCGATATGCGAAGAACTCGACAAGCTATTGAAGGCCGCATTCATCAGAGAAGTGCTACATCCAGAGTGGTTGGCCAACCCAGTCATGTTCCGCAAGTCCAATGGAAAGTGGAGGATGTGTGTCGACTTCACCGACTTCAATAAGGCTTGCCCAAAAGACCACTTCCCTCTCCCATGAATTGACCAATTGGTGGATTCAACAGCAGGATACGAACTGCTGAGTTTCCTCGACGCGTACTCCGACTATCACCAGATTAGCATGGCCAAAGAGGACGACATCCTTCATTACCCCGTTCGGAGTATTCTGCTACACCAAGATGCCCTTCGGATTGATCAGCGCCGGCAACACGTACCAGCATCCAAAGCGCACTCAGTGACCAGATCGAACGGAACGTCGAAGCCTACGTCGACGACGTCGTAGTCAAAACAAAGACTAGCGACACATTGATTGAAGACATCAACGAGACCTTCAACAACCTATGTCGACATCGGCTCAAGCTAAACCCAAAAAAGTGCACATTCGGAGTGCAGTCTGGCAAGCTACTCAGTTTTCTTGTCTCCGGGAGAGGAATCGAAGTCAATCCCGACAATATCAAGGCAATCGAGAACATGAAGTCGACAACAAGGCTCAAAGAGGTTCAGAAACAAACAGGCTGCATGGCAGCTCTCAGCCGTTTCATAGCACAGATGGGAGAGTGAGGACAACCTTTCTTTGCCTTACTAAAAAAGCATGATAGGTTCGAGTGGACACAGGAAGCCGAGGACGCCTTCATAGCAATCAAGCGCTACCTATCCAACCCACCCTTCCTCGTCGCACCCCAACCAAACGAGGACCTCCTGCTCTACATCTCGGCAACCGACTACTCAGTCAGTACCGTCATCATAGTCTAACAGGATACATTCCAGCATCTAGTATACTACGTCAGCGAAGCGCTCCACGACACCAAGACGCGGTACCCCAAATTCAAAAACTACTCTATGCTGTGGTAATGACGTCACGCAAGATGCGACATTACTTCCAAGCTCACAAGATTACCGTCGTATTATCATTCCCTCTTGGAGAAGTGATGAGAAACAAAGACGTGGTCGGGCGCATCGCTAAGTGGGTCGTCGAACTCAGGCAGTTCGACATCCACTTCACTCCAAGAACAGCCATCAAATCACAAGTACTCGCAGACTTCGTAGTCGACTAGACTATACCTGAAAATAGCACGGTTAGTCAGACGAGCAGCGATACCTAGACAATGGCTTTCGACGGAGCGCTCAACATACAAGGAGCTGGCGCGGGCTTCATCCTAACATCTCCAAGCGGAGATAGGTTCAAGCATGCTATTCAACTCGACTTCAGGGCTACAAACAACACGGCAGAGTACGAGGGGCTACTCGCAGGAATTCGAGCAGCTGTAGCACTTGGCGTCAAAAGACTCATAGTCAAAGGCGACTCCCAGCTGGTCGCTAACCACGTGCACAAGGACTACAAGTGCAAAAACACAGAGTTAGCCAAATACCTTGCCGAAGTCTGAAAACTGGAGCGCGAATTTGACGGCTTCGAGGTCTGCCATGTATATCGAAAACATAAGATAGAGCCAGACGATCTCACCTGACGCGCCTCTAGGAGACTGCCCCTGGAACCGGGAACTTTCCTCGACATCCTCACCAAGCCGTCTGTTCGAGATAGCGACGATGACACCTTGAGTGACACCGAGAAGAGCTCGGGGGCTGGCACCTCCGACAACATCATCGCTTTCATCGACAACACGGACGATTGGCGCAAACCGCTAATAGACTTCCTTAGCTCCGTACAACGCCCTGATGATAAAGCACAATCAAAGATGCTAGTTCGTCAGGCCAAAATCTATTGTCTCATCGACAATATGCTATACAAAAAGGCCCCGAACGGCATCCTCCTCAAGTGCATCACCATCGCCGACGGAAAGGAACTCCTCATTGACATCCATGAGGGAACATGTGGCTCACATTCAGGGGCACGTACGCTCGTCGGAAAAGCCTCTAGACAAGGTTTCTTCTAGCCAGCCGCCCTTAAGAATGCCATCGACATGGTACGACAATGTGACGCATGCCAATTCCATGGAAAGATATCACGGATACCAGCGCAAGCACTACAGACAATACCCCTAACCTGGCCGTTCTCATGCTGGGGGCTCGACATACTGGGGCCATTCCCACAGGGACGTGGGCAAAAGCAATTTCTATTCGTGGCTATCGACAAGTTCACCAAGTGGATTGAGGTCGAACCGACGTATGAGATCAAAGCCGTCAATGCCATCAGATTCATGAAGGGTGTATTCTGCAGATACGGCTTGCCATATCGCATCATCACCGACAACGGCTCACAGTTCATCAGTGCCAACTTCCAGGACTACTGCAACGAACTCGGAGTCAAGATTTGTTATGCCTCGGTATCTCATCCCCAGAGCAACGGCCAAGTAGAGCGCGCCAATGGGATCTTGTTACAGGGGATCAAAACCCGTGTCTATGATAGACTCATATCTGTTGACAATCGTTATTACAACATTTTGACCGTCAATATTACCAAAATAATGAAGAATTAGGTATGTTTGCAATGCATATTTATTTCAGAATAATCTATTTCCACTTGTACTTGGCAAATATTTACTTGTAGGGAAAATATATCAAAAAGGAGAAGAAATGGAGGAAACCTCACTCCCAAGGAATGAGAGGGCCCACTGATAGAGTTACCGACCTAAGTAACCGTCATTGCACGTGCCACTAACACCGGGACCCACCTATCAGAGAGCTGACCAAAGGAGAGGTCGGTGGGAGGCTCGGGTGGTTCAGCCGAACCACCCTAATTCGGCCGAACCAGGCCTTTCCCCACCGACCTTCGATGTGGCAGTCTCTCATTGGCTCCTGATGGCGGTTACGAGGGGCATGGTGGTCATTTCCCATGGGAAGCTGCCGCCATTGAGCTCTATAAGAGGATGCCTCACTCCACTCTTCAACACACACAAAAGCAAGGAATCAAGCTCACTCTACTTGTAGTATTAGTCTAGTAGAAGTATGAATAGAATAGTTCTAGTTCAGGAAAGCCTTCGGAGAAATTCGGGTAAAGCTCTAACTTTACTTTCTAGTTCTTTTGTAAGACTTTCAGTACTTTAATATATTCATTTTTATGCAATTACGGTAGCCTAGTCTAGTTATAGACTAGTCTCGCCAACTTTAGCTTTTATATGATTAGTATACTAGTGTGGTTATATTTACTGGGATTTGCATTGGTGCGGGTATAATATCTAGGAACTTGATTAGTATTCAACTTAGGCTAGTCCTAGTAATATTAATCCGGAACTTAGATACTCTACTTCAATTGCAAGGCTGTAGAGTAGGGAGTGATGGCTTAGACATGGTGTCTAGGCTGGATCTTACAATTATTTGGGCGATTATACTGTGAGGAACACCCTAGAATCCAAATAGCGTACTCGTTTGAGACATGTCAGCGCGAAATATCTGGCGGACTGGGATCTCGAATAAAAATCAAATAAGTACTGTAACCATCCGCCCTCATCGCAGACCCTGACACATCTCGAAAAAGAAAGCTACATGGACTCTGAGTGTCGGACCCGAAATAAAAGACGTAACCAGAGAAATAGCCACACCAGTCACCTCCATCATATGCTCGTCAAACCCCTCGATGGAGGCGACCACAAACATACCCCAGGGACTCAATCTCAACAAAGGCTATTTCCCGGTTGCGGCAATCATTTCAAAGCCCATCCTCGTATGAACTAGTCGCCTAGGAATGCAACTAGCCCACACAATTCATCTCAAGGCATGACATCAAAATATAATGGATCTAAAGCATAAGCACAATAAGAACTTAATAAAACTACAATATTACAATGGCATCATGCCAAATAATAATACAGTGGCTCAGCGGTAGGTGAGGCTACCCTTCCCACAGGCATACCGACTGGGTAATCCCCAGTAAGAGCCAGCTTCCTAGAAAGCCAGCTTTCTAGAAGTCCAACAATCAAGCTGCAAGAACTCATCACTCAATATCCATTACCTGCAGCGGGCAGCGGGTCAGAAACAAACATATACAAGCAAGACTCAAGACTCAGTACATTAAACAAGTTAATGTACTGGCAAGGGGGAAACAAACCTAATACACTACATGCATGGCTCATTATCAAAGAAAAGTGGCTGAATATAGGTTCATTTGCATAAAGCCAATTTTAGTTCACAATACAGGTATATAGAATTGCAATCGGGATTTATAAAGCATTTGGCAACCAAATATAAGTAACAGTAAAACATGTATCAAATATCATCGTAGTAGTCATAATAATTTCCATCCATTTCACAAGCTCAAGTTGAAAACATAACACGACACTTCACCAAGTCGCTCTTGACCGTGAGCACGGCTAACCGGTTAGTTTTAACTCTGCAGAGTTCGTACACGTCCACACGATGCGAAAGAAGCCCAAAGGCTACACCCTAGGGGTCTCGATGCCCGCGAAGCAACATCCACACTCTCAAGTTGAGTGCAGCCTAGAGGTCACAAAGAAGCCTTTACATTACTCAACCACCAGCCTTGCACCAGCACGATATGTGTTCCTCCGCATTACTTTGCAAGGTAACGCCGCTAGGGGGCGGGCCCTCGCCGAACCTAGCGCCGTAGGCGCAACCCCCTGGGTCCCCTACGAGGCACGATATTGTTGAATTGGACAAACTTAGACGCCTACCACCGTTACGGGTGCATAGGTAGTTCCTCTGGATAGCCCTATTACCGTTACGGGTACATAGGCACTACCCCTTCTACACCGGCCTACTAGAATGCAAGACTAGTGATTAAATAACTTAATAGGCTAAGGTCATCCCACAATGACACGTGTGGCAGTACTATATACTTAGCTAATGACATAGAGTTCAGTCCTTAATCGACAGGCGAACGCTCCCTCTATCGGTGCACAACTACTACCATATGCGCACCACTCGCCGCCCAAGTCTAAAAGTTCACATTTTCCTTCATTTTCATCAGTTCACAAATAATCAAGTGGACACTCCTTTGTCCACTCGTTTTCAAATTCCACAAGTTCATAATCAAATTACAGTTGTAGTGTTCGCAACTTTAAGGCATAGCATAGAGCGGCATATTTCAGTATTTGTCCCAGATAAGTACTAGTAAGGTTCTCCAATTTAACCTAGGGTTTTATAATTTGTGTGGAGTAGATGAATAATCAAGGTAGATCATGCAATAGTTTAGGTATTAACTATCCCATCCATGTTTTACATTTGTTTAATTAAATAACAAGATACCGCATGCAATTTTGCAATAGACATACTTTGCCTGGCATCCACGAAATATCACATTGCACGGCAAGATCAACAATAACACCGTTTGCTCCACCTTCGTTGTTACCGTCGCCTAATGCAATCATACGCATGCACGATAAATAATAGCAATACATAAGAACCAAATATATGAAATGGATGCAGGGGGTCCTATAAATCTTGGTAGGATATAATGTTGATTAAACACTACTCCAATTACTAGTGCCTAATGCATATTTAGTTCACTAGTTAAATTCTACCGATTAGTGTACTAAATTCTAAGTATACATGTGACAAATGTTTAAGTAAATTTCCAGGTTTTAGGAAGGTAGAGTACTGCCACACAAGACCTACACAAATTTTATAAGTTGCAAGGCTTAAAAGGGATTGTTCAATTTTAAGTGATAGTAATTACAGAGAAGTAGTGGGTTCAATATTATTCCAGTACAGAGGAGAGTCTCAGAAGTCTAACAAAATTAGTTTCACAATTTTTAGGGCTGTCATGTATTTCATATACATTTTACAAGGTTGTACAATAGGATTGAACTAATAATTAATAAATGGCATTTACAACAGATAAGTGTCAGGTTTTGAGTCTCTAATCTACAGAGGATGTTTCCAGGAGTAGAACAAAAGTGGTTTCACAATTTTTAGAGCAAGGATGATTTTCTTATGAATTTTATAAGTTTCAACTATGTCTAAACTACTCATTTGTTGCACAAAATTTTAGGAACTCTTCTTATACAGAAATGGTCAGGTCCATCTATACAGTCAAATAGAGCAGGATTCTATGATTCTATCAAAATTGATTTGAGATTATTTGGAGCTAAGATGGATTTTATATGGGTTTTACAAATTGGGCTTATTTTCAGTTTTTACAATTTTCATTTGAATTCTTTTCATTTAAATTCGAATTTCAAATACCAGTGGGGCCTACACGTCAGTGAAACAATTTTTTCAGAAAGGTCCCTAGAAAACTTTGGGTATCAACCCGCAGTCTCTGGCCACGTGGGCGGCTTTTTTTCCTAAAGAGTGCTTAAAGGTTTAAATATTTACTAGTAGATCCTTGGTTCCACATGTCATGCTCTGCTATTTAACATTTTAGTCCTTGTAGGCTTTAAACGTTCACTAATTAAGTCCCTCTCTCAGTTCAGGCGGCTGACGAGCCGGGAGGCAGAGGCCGGCGGCTCTGTTCGCCGGCGCCGGCGGCGAACGGTGGCGCGGATGGGTTCGGAGTCCGAAGACAAAACGTAGAGGGGGCTTGCGCGGTTCTAGGGGTAGTGATCTCACGGTGTGAGGTGGCCGGAGTTGGTTCGCCGGAGATCGCGGCGGCGCAGAATGGTTGAGCACGGCGGCCGGCGAAGTTAATCGCGGCGGCGCCGGCGAACGGGTCGGTATCAAGGGCTAGGGTCAAAAGGTAAAAGGCTCCTAGGGTCTATGCGCAGCTGATGGGGGTGATCTCGTGGCGAGAGCTGGCCGGAATCATTGCCGGCGACAGCGTGAGCGGCGGTGGTGTACGGGGTGCACGGCGAAGTGAGGTTTCAGGCTTGGTGGCGACTAGATGCTATGCAAGAAGCGTTTCTGGGAGTCCACTAAAGCTCACCATGCATCTAGAGGAGGGTGTCGAAGTCCCGTTGACGACGGCGACGGTGTACAGCGGCCGGCGGCAGCGAAATTCCACGGTTCATGGCGTCAGCTCGTCTCCAGCGTCGTCCTGGCAAAAGATCGACGGCGGAGGAAAATTAAGGTCCTAGGGATGCTATAAACTGAGATCAACAGGATTCTAGCTCACCAGAGCAGGGTGGTCATCGTCGGGGGCGGCGGGTCGGCTTTGGTGAACGACGACATGACAACTCGGCCAACGGCATACAAAATCAAAAGGAGTACTGCGTTAGTCATTGCTTGGGGTAGGTTCGCCTGCGAGGAATTGAAGCGGGACTCACCGGATGCAGAGATCGACCACGACGGCGCCGGCTGCCGGAAAAGAAGGGGGTGACGCCGATCTGTGCGTACGGGCGATGAAATGGCTTGGGGCTTGGTCGGGAGATCATCACAGCCGATTGGAAGACGTGGAAGAAACAGCTTGGCCAGAGGTAGTCGACGGAGAGAGAACAGGCGAAGTGCGGCGGAGGTGCTCCAGAACTCCGGCGACGGGATCGACGGCACGCCAGGTGCTCGACCTAGAGAACCAGGAGTCATATAGGGTATGGTTAGGTCCAGCGTGAGGAGGTGAACACAATGGGGTAGAACAGCGGCAGCAGAGCTCATCGGAGCGCGAGCGCGACGGCGAGGTTCCTGCCGGAGCCGACGAAGGCGACGCGATATCTCGCTCTCTCTCAGGTTTCTCGAGCTGTCAACGATGGGAACGTGATGTGAACACACTGCCACGTATTCTGGGAGGTTTGCCATCGATCTCGTGCGAGTTGACACGGCGACGACGACGGAAATGTTCTTCGGCGATGCAGCGAGTGAATGACGCGTGTGTGCGGGCGTGGCTGTATTCCTTCGCGAGCTGAGCGGCTGGGGCGGTGTGGGAGGCTGGCAGGTGGGTCCCAGGCCTGGTGGAGCCCACTGGTCAGTGAATTATAGCAAGGAACACATGAAAATATCCAAGGGGAGAGAGTGTGCTGTCATGTGTTCTTCCTCTATGTGTTTGACTAATCAAAGAGCCAACTAATTAATGATGACTAGGCTCTCACATCTCTCTGTTAAATATACTACACCTTTTGGTACAGAGGATTAGCAGAAGAGACCTAGGTTTAATTTTTAGTGATCAAGCAAAGTGCCAATGTGACATGATTTTCAGGTTGTTCCAGACTTAGATTATTTTTTCAGGGTTTTAGGCTGCTGCTCCATTCATTTTTTAGGAGAGTGATTAACATAATTAGAAGGTGAATTAGCCCAGGAAAATGACAGGGTTTGTAATACATACTTTGTTGCACACTTTAGTTGAAAAGGATTCCTTTTAACAGGTTTGACTAAAATGTGGCAAAAGCCCAAAATTCATATGGAGAGTCTGAAATTTCAGATTTTAGTAGCACTTAAATTAGATCATCAAAACCCTAAATGAAGTGATAAAACTACTAAATTTTGTAGAGTGTCTACTCCTTATGTGAAGTACCTTTGAGAATTTTCCTAGGATTTTTAGGTCTTTAACTTTGGCCTAAATAGTTATGTCTACTAGTGTACTATATGCACAAGTCATGGAATGGTATGCAAGAAGATCCAAAAACAAGGAAAATTAAACAAGCACACAGATGATCAATGTTGTCAGAGTTGAATTCATATTTGGTCAAATTAGTTGTGCACATTTTATATTTTCCTAAAATTACCTTTTTGGTGTTCCCATAGCTTAACTATAATTAACTAGTACAAAGGTTGATTTAATTCTTACCACTATTTTAGTTGATGCCAAAGTGAACATTTAATTTGTCCACTCTTCACTTAGTAATTTAGTTTGAGTCTTTATATTTGCTTGACTTAGATGAGTTCGAAAATAAATAGTACACATGTTTTATTTTTTTTTGGCACTAGTCGAGCTAGGTTAGAACGATAAACCTTCCGGTATCCGACATCTTGCTAACGAAATCCTTCGCTGACCTTAGAGCAATCGAGTTAACAATTCGGTTCAAAATTCCCCATAAAATTATCCCCCGGACATCGTGAATGGTTCGGGCTAGGTTTTCGGCCGCCGATGGTGACAGCTCGGTACGGGTGTCTCCCCCGCAGTATAGTTTCCTACATAGAAATTCCTGGGGTTAGATGCACGTCCGCATTTAACTTCGGTTGGATGGTTATGACAGTCTGTCCTAAGTAACTTGGCAGGCCGGGATAACTTTGCGAAGCACCGGGAGGACATAGCTAGGTTTAGGCTTAGTTATAGCTGTATTGTAAGGAGGGTACACCATACTATTGTATGGTAATTAGAAGAGGTTAGAGTGTTGTATAAAATAATGAAATAGAACTATACTATGACTGCTCTTACTTAGACTAACTTAGGATTAATGTAGAGTTTAGTTATTCCTATGCTTGTGTCACTCTACCCATGAATTACCTTACCCCTGCATAGACTATAACTTATACATGTGTATGTATCATATTAGAAATATTACTCTTTTTTTTACTAATCTTCCCTTGGGATAAAATAAATACGATACCTAGGAATAATCCCAGGTGAAGCTACAATGATATATCTGTGCGCTTGCGGATTTATTTCTGTCAAACCATAGATTATCATTGATTATTTCGAGTTGCCGTCGTTGGGAACTTTGTTCCTAAGGATGATAATAAGAAATACCAACAATGTCTTGCGATACACAATGGGTTGACGAACTCCCCTCCATCCTATGGGCTGTTCGTACTACACCAACTTCCTTGAACAAGGAAACACCATTCTTACTCGTGTACGGTTCGGAAGCAATGATTCCATCAGAACTACGCTACCAGAGCACACGAGTTCAGCTATACTCTGACGAGGACCAGGAGAGCAGGCGCAATGACGATGTAAACCTCCTCGAGGAACATCGAGAACGAGTTGCCATTCGAGCAGTCGCCTACCAACAGGCCCTTCGCCGATATCATGAAAAACGCATCCGTGCTCGCACACTTGCCATTGGCGACTACGTTCTTCGACGAGTTCAATCCCAAGCAGGGCGAAACAAGCTCTCACCAAAATGGGAAGGCCCGTACATGGTGGAAAGGCTGTTGCGACCTGGAGCGTACAAGATTGCAGATGGCGATGGCCGCGAGCTCTCAAATTCATGGAACATTGATCAATTACGAAAATTCTATGTGTAAAGTCAATGCTTCCATCCCGGTAAGTCTATTACAGTTCAATAAAGTATAATTGATCAGAACGACATACGTCCCTGTTTTATACTCTACAATATTCTACATCCCTACACAATGATAACACCTTTACGTTGAACTCACACCTATAACTCTTTACGTTGTTCTGACACGGCCTCTGAGAAACCCAAGGGAATCTCGGCTGGAGACGCCCATAGCTGATAAGGCTTTGTCAGATTCTAAGAGTCAAACGACCATGTTAGACCTGGTCATGTAAGAGTACTCAATGGAAGCGTATTAACCAAGCCGCATAATCGGAAATTGACTGTTCCAACTTTACGGCTGGGGGCTAGGACAGCGTGTTGTTTTGATTAAGGATGGATAATCGCTCTTCTAAAAGCTTTGCTCTCCGAGAACCTCTTCTTGAATTCAAAGCTGGGGGCTAGGGATACCAACCAAGACAACAAGTCAATCTAAAAAGACTTGCGAGAGGACAGCCGTTACCACACGACTACTCGACACTTCTCAAGGATAACAATTTCAAACACGGTTCTAAAATTTAAACATTCTTATATACATATACTTCACAATATTACACAAAAACCACTGTTTTGCAGGTACAAAGAAACTACCAAGCTAGCCACTGCCAGTTCATTGATGCAAACACCCCTTCCACCAGAGGAGACAACTCTTGAGCTAGCTGGTCGATCTCGGTCGACGTCATCCGAGCCTGATGGAAACCATCTCTAAAGAAATTGAGGTTCATCCCAGGTCGATGATGCCGAAGACAGGCGAGCACGTGTCCACCGGCGTAACGGCTGGCTCGACGACGCTCTTGTCTAAGGGTGTTGTCGATACGAGCACCGATACCCTCGAGCTGGGTGCACGCTCCCTTCAGCCACGAGATGTAACCGGCAGTCGTCTCTTTGGGCGGATGGCGCTCCACTCTCAAATCTTGGCAGATGGATGCCATGGCATTGCAACAGCTCTTCAAATACGAGTTGAGCCACACTTCTCATCCTCGAAGGGTTTCAATAACTTGGTTCCTTTTACCAACCTCCATCGAGGACTCGAGCTGTGCAAGCTCCAACTTCGTCTTCCAGTACTCAATTTGGCGGTCCCGGTCAAGGATGACACTCTCGAGAACTGCAAGACAATATGATTCAAGATTTCTAGCTTCATAACTTGACGCGAAAATATCACGTGCGTGACATACGAGGCCTGGAAGATCTGCTTAACTTCAGTGCAGGTCCCAAATCTTAGAAAACGCGTGGTGTGTGGGGTGCGGGCGTGCCAGTTGATTTGATCCTGCAATCAACAAGAACAATAAACTTAAGTTAAATTTCTGATGTTATCAGCCATTGGGCTGATAACGGTGAGCGATGCCAAATAGGAATCGATCGGCTATGCAGGATTTATAATAAGCTTGGATCGGCTTTATATATAATCGAATAAACATCTGATAAACAAGCTATTATTAACACCAATCTCGATAGGTCGGACCTAACCGATGCAGCATGAGATTGATACTAGTAATAGTAGCTTATCTTAGATTTGTTATGAATGCAGTACTTAGCCGATGCAAGGTAAAAAGAACTTAACATAAAAGATAACCCATCGGCTGAAACCCCGATGGAACCATACACGCTACTAGCCGATGCATGTAAACCGATCAATCTTATCTTAGCCCGAAGGATCGGACTTAACCAAGATAGCTTGCGCTAAGATAATATTGAGCGATCTAAATGAACCGATTAATAGCGTGTATAGTGGTAGATATATCGTGTTGTATCTAGCGTAACCTAATTAACTTGAACCAATATAACCTATTTAAAATATCGGACTGAACCGAGGAAGTCTTAAATAGTATTTTAACTAGAATATTGGACCTAACCAAGGAAGTCCTAGATAAAACCAACCGATATCAAGGTAATTAGGGCAGATCTATGATCAGACGATATATATGATACGCGACACGTATACCAGTAATTGATAGGTCGGACCTAACCGATGCAGCATCAACTAGCCGATATACGTGAAGTTTGACGAGATGTATTACCCGTCGAAGTTCGGACCAAACCGATGCAGCTCGGCTCGATAGCGCAAACTCGTCAAAAACCTAGCAAAACTAGGGTGGCGATGCGCCAAAAGTTGTATTGATTGTGTGTGTTTACAATACCCTGGGTGTGCATATTTATACCCATGAGTAATTCGACTACTACTAGGACACGACTCGATCGGCTTAACATATGTGATCGTTATAAAATAGGAAACTAAGACTCCTGCTATTACAAAATAATGAAACTAACAAACTTTCCTAATCTAGATACAATCGGACTCCACCTATGGAAACCGATACACTACCGATCCGATCCGATACCGATTGCCTTCCATATTCAGCACTTTCCAAAAATACCATCGGTCAACGGTCAAATCCAAATTCTGGTGTCAACACGTGCCCATCAGTTTCGAAGTAGCTTTGGTGCTTCGATATTCTCCTTAAGTCCATTAAGAAAATTTTGGCCCATCAAGCCCATCAGGCACGGGACACGGTGACGGCTCCTCGATTTTCGGTGTGATGATTACTCCCTTTTTACACCCTGTCTCGTCAATCACTTCATCTTCTCCGTTCTCTCCGCCTTTGAATGCAAACTGCCCTTCCGTTCTCTCTCTCATCTCTCTGGCGACGAACTCCAGCAATCAAAAAATCATCACAAACAACCATTAAAACCTCACAAAAATGGCTTCATCGACTGAGGTACCTGAGGTATGACACGTTTATCTCCCTCTTTTAATGATTTTGAAGCACATTTCGTAAACTTAGATCTGTTTTTCGCCTTCCCTGTTCTTCGTCACTGTTCCTGTTCTTCATGTCCTTAATTTTCTTTGATTTCATCGTCTTTTTAGGAACTCCGCAACCAACTCTTGATTCCTATTTCTGATCACCCAGAGATGTTCTATTTGGGTCCAATGGGAAATCCCGATCCCACAGACATCATCGTCTCTGAAACCAATCGGCTTCCATTCAAAGGATCCAAAATGGATTTAGCCGATTGGTCTAGAACAATGCGAGCTTGGCCTTCTCATATTCCAGGTTGGAGAAATTGGTATAATCGGGTACGAAGATACAAGATTGCTCACTGGATTGATAACAAATTAGATCAGTGCATCGGCCTATCCGTCTGTGATATGAAGAAAGACGAGCCTCTTGTCGCATCGGCTACCTATTTCTAGTCAGATACTCTGAACACTTTCCTCTTCCATAATGGGCCGATGTCTCCATCCCTTCTAGACATTTCTCTTCTCACTGGCTTAGACATCTCTGAAGATGAAATCAATCCTTTCAAATACATCGGGAAACCACACCATCACCTTCTCTCCAAGGGAAACAGTAGCTGGGCCCGATACATCGAAAACCACAACAAACTTAACGGACCAGTTGAATAAAGGGAACACGTAGCCTTCCTTAATATGTGGTTGGAACGTATGGTTTTCTGTGGATCTACCCTTGGCCCTACTGCCAACATGCAACACCTTGCAGAGAGATTAGCCGATGGAGTCAAAATCCCGATTGGAAAATTACTGCTGGGTGCTACATACCAACTGCTGCACAATATTTCTTCAAAATTATCGGCTGGAGAGGCAGTAGGTCACATCGGAGGGCCCTGGTGGTTTTTGCAAATGTGGCTTCATACATACACCATCAAGATAGCCAGCCGTAAGAAACTCAAGACACTGAGTTTTCCATCGGATCACACAGAAGGCGAGGACTATACTCTTCGTCGATGTATTTCAGCTGGAGAAGCTGCTTCTGCATATTCCAATACTGGAGAAAAGCTGTCAACCGACGCCATTAGCCGATGGTTTAAAGGATTTTACAACGGCTTCATCAAGGATTCAATCCAATGGTTTCCTTATGAGAAATGTGAATTCGAGAATCCTGTGCATTTTGATCGCTTCAACATTAACACCGATGAAGACAGTAAGAAAAATCTCACTACCAGTATCACCCCATGCCTTCTCCCGACGGGATTTTACAAGGGCCGTGGTATTGAAGTATCTTACGAGTTTTACAACCCGTCGGTTATTGCTCGTCAACTTGGCTTTGGCCAACTTTCTCCAAGTCTCTTCTATGCCGATCGGCTTCGCCCAAGATCACCGGTATCAACCCAACTGATTTACGGCAAGCTTCTCAACATAAACCCTCCCCCTATCGGCGATCACACCATCATTAATCTCCATCGGGCCACTACAAGGATTTGGCAACAATGGTGGAACGAATGCTGTCACCATTTTTTTGCCAATGCCGTAGCTGTTTATTGCAGCCGACTCAAACCCGATTATGAAGAATTGGACGATGAGGTAACACTCATAATTTATATTCATTCCAGCCCTCCTCTTTAACACATAACTTTCTTTTAACCATTGTTTATCTTTTAGGCTGCATCCATTACTCCTCCTGCCATTAGTTCAAGCAATCGCCCGATTCAATACACATTGATCCGCTCTTCTTCGATGATCGGCCTCCGAGCTCCCCTTCCATCGGCTTTTCTTCAAGGCCAAATACGTGGGCCGATTATCAAGCGCAAAGCTCCAGCTTCAACTATCCAAGCAGAGCGCAAAAAGAAGAAAAAGACTCCTACTGCTGGTATTCTGTCCACTGATATTGATCTGGATGCTGACATCGACGCAGCTGCTCGCCTTGTTGCAGATCCCATCGACTCGGTCGACCCAGATCCTACCTCTCAAGTGGTTGTAAATGAACCTACTGCTTCCACACCGCCATTGGCAATCATTCCACCTGCCTCCGCTGCTTCAGTAAGTTTCATTTATTCATTAACGCTTTTCTTTTTAAAACCAACCAACACTTCTAACTTAGCCTTTTATAGCCTGCTCGTATGCCATCACCATCGGCTTCCGGAGATACAGAAATCGTCCCTTCTGTTGATACCATCATCCAAACTGAAGCCGATGTCCCCCAAGTAAATACACATAAAACTTTCCCTCAAACTTTATAAATTAATCACCATCTAACCCTCAAATTCCAGGCTGAAGATAAACCAGGCACCGACATCCTTCAACTCTTATCAGATGATGATGAAGAAATCTCTAGTACTTCAGCTCCTCCATCGGCTCCCATCATATCTGCTCTGGAAGATATTGCTCAAAGATTGGATATCCCCATCGACTCGTTGATACATGCTACAGCACCCATCAAGGCACGAGTCGATGAGATCTTGGACAATCTCCCAGACGATCTAGCCGATGTACTTAATACAGCTTCTTGCCCCGATGGTTCCAAAGTTCGCATATCTTTAGCCCGGAAGCGCATGGCTGATCGTCATTCTTATCGGTTTCAAGAAGAAGAATTCCAGGCGGTTCTTGAAGATGCTAAGAATAAAAAAGCTCAACATAACCAAGCAATAGCATCGGAACCAATCCTTCGTCAAGAACTTGCTACTTTGAAGAAAAACAAAGCCGGTCTAATAAAAGAACTTCAGCTATGTGATGAGGAGATTTTCATCAGAGAATCCAACATCACCAACCTTCCCGAGGTTATTAAGATCTGCGATGACAACTTCCAACAAGCCGTCGAGGTAGCTAAAGACAAGAAGAAGAAAATTAAGCCGATCACTGGCACCGACGCAGAAGACGCAGCAATCATCGATGAAGTTGACCAAATTCGTCGACGAGCCATTGAAGCCATCAACAAATATCTTGGCCGCTGATTGGCTTGTAATACAATAGTCGAACTAACGCTTCACAAACTCGTTTGCTTACACAATAGTGTTTTGTAATATAACTGTGATGATGGATCGGCCATGTAGCCGATTGTAATTTACTTTCCGTAAATTTACATACATCGGCTATTATTCCATCGGCTATAAACAACCGATTAGGTATCAATCCAAACGCTAGGATAGTACTTCAAATATTTTCCATTCAGCGCTCGTCCAAAAACTTCTCCATCCAGCCCCTCTAGCAAATAGGCATTCCCAGGTGCACTCCGATGAATACGAAACGGCCCCTCCCAATTAGGAGACCACTTTCTGAACCGATTATCCTTAGTACCGATTGGCAGCACCAAATTCCAGACTAAGTCACCATCCTCAAAAGATTTATTAACAACCTTTTTATTGTAGTGCCTTGCAACCCTAGCTTTGTTTTCCTTGATCTTCTCTAATGCCTTCAAACGAACCTGAGTTAGATCTTCTAAGCCATCGACCATCAAGTTGTAATATTCATCGGTTGTCAATTGGTCTTGTAATTCAATTCTTCGAGTACCGATATTAATTTCCCATGGCAACACAGTTTCATGTCCATATACTAATTGATACAGAGGCACTTTGATAGATCCATGACAAGCCATCCGATAAGCCCATAGGGAATTGGCTAAGGTTGTATGCCATCACTTAGGTTGTTCTTCAATCGTCCTCTTGATAAGCTTAATCAAACTCTTGTTTGACGCTTCTGCTTGCCCATTAGCTTGTGCATAATATGGAGAAGAATTCAACAATTTGATACCCATGCTGTTAGCAAAGTGAACAAACTCATCGGCTACGAAAATAGACCCCTGATCCGTTGTAATTGTCTGTGGAATTCCGAACCGATAAATTATATGTTCTTTGACAAAATTAATTGCATCGGCAGCTGTAACTCTCTTCAAAGGAATAGCCTCAACCCACTTCGTGAAATAATCGGTAGCAACCAAAATCCACTTATGTCCTTTGTTCGATGCTGGATAAATTTGTCCAATCATATCAATACCCCAACCCCGGAACGGCCATGGTTTTATGATCGGGTTCATAGCCGATGCAGGTGCTCGTTGAACTGCTCTAAACTTCTGACAATCATGACAACCCTTGTAATATCTGAAGCAATATCGGCTGTGGGAGATGCTTCAACATCAAAGGAAGATGAGGCCGATATGAGGAGAATTGAAGAAGCATTATACAAAATTATTAACGAATCTCTTGTTAATCACTCTCATGTGTTTGCAAACTCTATTGTGCAAGTTTTTCAGAAGAATTTTGGAGGAGTTTTTAAAGGGAATGTTGATGGTCCAACCTACTTCACTAAAGATAGTAATTATCATAAGATGGATGGAGGATACATCAAAGTTGGGGATCAGAGTTATGAAAAGTATATGTCAAAGACACCCGATCCTAACCCAGCTGGGACAACGTCAAATCCCAAGGTTACCCAGCATAAGGTACGTGAATATTCTGATGCACCTCATGGAGAGAATTATCAGATGAATACCCAGTATCGTCCGGATAATCAAAATTTCCAATATCAGCATGTTCCAAATCAGTATAATTATAGCCCAGGCCATCAGACTGAGAGCATTGCTGATCAAATCGCTGAAGTCATGAGAAGTCAATTTGGTATCAAGCCTAAGGAAAACACATATATGTATCGGCGACCATACCCTGAATGGTTTGATAGAGTTTGTCTTCCACCACACTATCGGGTTCCTGAATTCAACAAGTTCTCTGGGAATGATGGCATGACTACAATCGAGCACATTAGCCGATTTTTGGTGCAATGTGGAGAAGCTGCAGCTGAGGAACCCTTGAGGGTTAGACTTTTTCCACTCTTGCTATCTGGATCGGCCTTCACTTGGTTTGCATCATTGCAAGCGAATTCTATCAAAAGTTGGACCGATCTGGAAAAACAGTTTCATGCTTACTTCTTTGCTGGAGTTCAAGAGATGAAGCTTACTTATCTGATGGCTATAAAGCAGAAGATGGATGAATCTATTGGCGATTATATTCAGAGGTTCAGAGACGTACGTAGCCGATGCTATAGTTTACAACTAAGCAATAATCAAATGGCTGAAACGCCCAATCATGTCCTTCCATCGGTTGAAGAATTGAGGAAAAGAAGATTTTGCAAGTGGCATAATACAGGATCTCATCATACTAATGAGTGCAAAGTTTTCAGACAACATATCCAATCGGCTGTTGAACAAGGGAGAATAAAATTCGATAATGGAAAGAAGCCAATGAAAGTTGATGGGCATCCTTTTCCAGTAAATATTGTTCATGGAGAATGTCGGAAAGAGGGGCATCAACACCAGCGAGTTGGATACCGAACTGTTATTCGCAAGTATCAAAGGCGATATGAAGAAGAGGAACAAGCCTAGTGTTGATATTATGAAAATGAACATCCAGAATTTGATCCACATTGGACTTGTGAGTTTTTTCAGTATTGCTGGAATAAGGGAATAAGACTGCCATCGGCTAGTAATTGTCCTGAGTGCAATGAATCAAAGCCGATGAGAAGATATGGACATTACAATGATCATAATGATCGGCCTACCTGGAGAATTTCTGTTCATGAAGGGTTAGGGCCGATTAATAAAAAGGCAGAGGATATAAGGCAACCTCAATGGTGTCCAGAAGGTATTTTTACCAAGAATCCGAAGCGATGGGTTCAACGTATGCGACATCGGGAGATTTCTAAAGAAAAAGAAGATCAGAAGCCATTGAAGACACGAAAGGAATGGCGAGTTAAGGCTAAAACCGATGATAAAGGAAAATCGGTTGAAATTGATATAGTTTTCATATTGCCAGCTGAATTCAAGACTGCAAATTTGGTTGAAGAAGATGAAGAATCTACAGCGCGTTTAGTCTTGGATCCACAGCAAGCTATTTTTGAAAAGCCAGAAGAATCAGAGCATCAGCATCTTAAACCCTTGTATGTAAAGGGGCATGTTAATGGGAAGCCGATGGCAAAGATGTTAGTTGACGGAGGTGCTGCAGTGAATCTCATGCCATATACAACTTTCAGGAAACTTGGCAAGACTCCAGAAGATTTAACAAAGACTAATATGCTTTTAAAAGATTTTGGAGGAAATTCATCAGAAGCTAAAGGGGTTTAAAATGTTGAGTTGACTGTGGGCAACAAATCGATCCCTACGACTTTCTTTGTAATTGATGGCAAGGGTTCCTATAGCCTTTTACTTGGTCAGGATTGGATACATGCAAATTGTTGCGTTCCTTCAACAATGCATCAATGCTTAATTCAGTGGCAAGGCGATCAGGTAGAAGTAGTGCAAGCCGATAAATCGGTTGATATAGCAATAGCCGATTTATACTTATGGGACTTAACAGGAGTTGAATGTATTTCTGGAAAAGCTTGGGAAGGAGATTTTTTAGAAGTATCCAGTGAGGGACTCAATCCGAATCAATCCTGGACCGGAGCTTTGACTCTAACAGGCGCTTTACCTGACGAAGAAGGGAAGTTGGGGCAAGGATTCATGTCGGCCGATAAATTACAAGAAATTGATATTGGACCAGGGGATAGACCAAGGCCGACGTACATTAGTGCTTCATTACCAGAAGATTTCAGGCAAAAGTTGATTGTGTTACTCAAAGAATATCGGGATTGTTTTGCTTGGGAATATCATGAAATGCCAGGGTTAAGCCGATCTATTATTGAACATCGGTTACCAATCAAGCCAGGATTTCGGCCATATAAACAACCTCCTAGAAGATTTAAATCAGAGTTGCATCAACCGATTAAAGAGGAGATCACGAGGTTGTATGAAGCTAATTTTATTAGACCGTGCCGATATGCTGAGTGGGTTTCTAATATAGTTCCAGTATTCAAGCAAAACGGGAAGATGCGAGTTTGCATTGATTTTAGAGACTTAAATAAAGCAACGCCCAAGGATGAATATCCGATGCCTGTGGCCGATTTGCTAGTTGATACTGCTTCAGGGCATAAGATGATCAGTTTTATGGATGGGAATGCAGGTTATAATCAAATTTTCATGGCAGAAGAAGACATTCATAAGACTGCTTTTAGGTGTCCTGCTGCTATCGGTATATATGAGTGGGTCGTTATGACTTTCGGTCTCAGAAGTGCTGGAGCTACATATCAGAGGGCCATGAATTATATTTATCATGATCTCATCGGTTTATTGGTGGAAATTTATATTGATGATGTTATTGTTAAATCCAAAGGAGCCGATGAACATTTAGCCGATTTACGAAAAGTGCTTAAGAAAACGAGGAAATATGGACTTAAGATGAATCCTAATAAATGTGCTTTTGGCGTATCGGCTGGGCAGTTCTTGTGTTTTCTGGTGCATGAGCGGGGAATAGAAGTTAGCCAACGAAGTATTGAGGCTATTAAAACTACCAAGCCGCCGATCAATAAGGAGAAATTGCAATCGTTGATCGGTAAGATCAATTTCATCAGGAGGTTTATATCAAATTTGTCGGGGAGAATCGAACCATGGACTCCATTGTTAAAATTGAAAAGTGATGATGAGTTTGTTTGGAAACCAGAACATCAGGCGGTGTTTGATGAAATTAAGGGTTATCTCAGTTCACCTCCAGTATTGATTCCTCCACAAAAAGGGGTACCATTTAAATTGTATTTATCGGCTGAAGATCACTCCATCGGGTCAGTTTTAATGCAAGAATTTGAAGGAAGTGCATGAAGGTATTTGTGGCACACATCAATCGGCCTATAAAATGAAATGGTTGCTTAGGAGAGCAGGGTATTTTTGGCCTACCATGTTAGAGGATTGCTTCAGATATTACAAGGGTTGTCAAGATTGTCAGAAGTTTGGAGCAGTTCAGCAAGCACCCGCATCGGCTATGAATCCGATCATAAAACCATGGCCGTTCCGCGGTTGGGGAATTGATATGATTGGGCAAATTTATCCAGCATCGAACAAAGGACATAAGTGGATTTTGGTTGCTACCGATTATTTCACGAAGTGGGTTGAGGCTATTCCTTTGAAGAAAGTTACAGCTGCCGATGAGATCAATTTTGTCAAAGAACACATAATTTATCGGTTTGGGATTCCGCAGACGATTACGACAGATCAAGGGTCTATTTTTGTAGCCGATGAGTTTATTCAATTTGCTAACAGCATGGGTATTAAATTGTTGAATTCTTCTCCGTATTATGCACAAGCCAATGGTCAAGCTGAGGCGTCCAATAAAAGTTTGATCAAACTTATCAAAAGGAAGATTGAAGAACAACCTAAGAGATGGCATACAACTTTAGCCGATTCGCTATGGGCTTATCGGATGGCTTGTCATGGGTCTTTTAAAGTGCCTCCATATCAGCTGGTTTATGGTCATGAAGCTGTATTGCCATGGGAGACTAACATCGGTACTCGAAGAATTGAATTGCAAGATCAGTTGACGGCCGATGAATATTACAATTTGATGGTTGATGGCTTAGAAGATCTAACTCGAGTTTGTTTGAAGGCATTAGAACAAGGCTAGAGTTGCAAGGCATTACAATAAAAAGGTTATTAATAAATTTTTTGAGGATGGTGACTTAGTCTGGAAGTTGGTGCTGTCGATCGGTACTAAGGATAATCGGTTCGGAAAGTGGTCTCCTAATTGGGAGGGACCGTTTCGTATTCATCGGAGTGCACCTGGAAATGCCTATTTGCTAGAAGGATTGGATGGAGAAGTTTTTGGACGAGCGCTCAATGGAAAATATTTGAAGAAGTACTATCCTAGCATTTGGATTGATACCTAATCGGTTGTTTATAGCCGATGGTGTAAATAGCCGATGTTTTGACATCGCCTTAAGATGGCCGATATGAAATATCGCCCTTAGAACAATATAAATAAGCATCTAAATTTGCGGAAAGTAAATTACAATTGGCTACATAGCCGATCCATCTTCATAATTATTACAAACCAAGATTGTATCAGATCAATAAGTTTGCTAGGCAAGAAGAACTCTATTACAAGATCAATTAGAGATTCAGGAAGCTGTTAATGGAATCAATGGCATGGATACGAATTTGATCAATCCCTTCAACCAAGCGTTCATCGTCTGCTTGAGTTTCTTTAAGATGCTTGAGATCTTTGCATTCACGGGCAACTCGACGGACAGCGTCTCCAACTTTATCGTCTTGGTCGGTCACAAGTTGAGAAAAATCAGATAGTTGCTGCTGTTTTGACGATCGATGCAGACGGAGTTGATCTAAAGACTGGAGAAGCTTGGACTCTTCTATGTTCATTTGATTTATTTCTGATTCTAGTTGAGAGACAGATGCTTTAAAAGAGTCCAGTTGATTCTTCATCTCCAATGTTGATTGACGAGATGCTATGAAATTCTCACGCCTTTGTTCAAAGTGGGATCTATCGGCTATTCGAAAGCGAGCTTGAGAAAGTCGGAGTTGATGGTACTTCAAGAATGCTGCATCGTTCAAAGCTTTCGCAAGAGGATTAGGAAGAGGAATATCGATGTTCTCGATGATGCGTTGAATAGAGTGAGTTTGCGTCATCACAGTGTCCAGAGGATTTCGCAAAATTTCAAGGATCTCCAAGAGTTGTTGACGAAGCTTATCAGAAATAGGGAATCGGCTTGATATCTCTTCTTCATCAATGTAATTTGAGATATCAAATGGAAAGATGCAGTGAGGAATCTAAAACGGAAAATATATTAGTAATATTCGAATATGAAAGATATGCAGAAAAGATTTGTGTTTACCTGACGTGGAGGATTTGGAGGAGCGAGAGTGGGTTCGAGCTCCATATCTTCATTAGGGATTGAGGAAGGAACAAAAGATTCATCCGACTGAGCTAGAGTGAGGGTCTTGTCTAAAGAACACTGGAGAAGATGGATGATGAGTTGATTGATAAATATGTACCAAAGGAAAAATCAGGGAAATAGTAGAAGAGTTATACCTCTGGTGCTGAATTTGAAGAAGTCATGGTGAGAATGATGAAAGATGAAGAAGAAGTGAGGGTATTTATAAGAGGTGAGAATCTTGTTGAAGAAGGAGGGGCGAGGCTTGTAGAAGAAGAAAGAGAAAAATCATCATGCCAAGGATCAAAGAGCCGCCTCCGTGTCCCGTGCCTGATGGGCTTGATAGGCCAAAATTTTCTTAATAGGCTTAAAGAGAATTTCGAAGCACCAAAGCTACTTCGAAACTGGGCGGCATGTGTTGACATCAGAATTTGGATTTGACCGTTGACCGATGGTATTTTTGGAAAGTGCTGAATATGGAAAGCAATCGGTATCGGATCGGATTGGAAGTGTATCGGTTTCCATAGATGGAGTCCGATTGTATCTAGATTAGGAAAGTTTGTTAGTTTCCTTATTTTGTAATAGCAGGAGTCCTAGTTTCCTATTTCATAACGATCGCATTTGTTAAGCCGATCGAGTCATGTCCTAATAGGAGTCGAGTTGCTCATGGGTATAAATATGTACACCCAGGGTATTGTAAAGACACACACAATCAATACAACTTTCGGCGCATCGCCACCCTAGTTTTCGCTAGTTTTTCGACGAGTTTGCACTATCGAGTCGAGTTGCATCGGTTTGGTCCAAACTTCGGCAGCTAATACATCTCGTCAAACATCACGTATATCGGCTAGTTGATGCTGCATCGGTTAGGTCCGACCTATCAATTACTGATATACGCATCGCGTATCATATATATTGTCTGATCATAGATCTATCCTAATTATCTTGATATCAGTTTGTTTTAACTAGGACTTCCTTGGTTAGGTCCAATATTCTAGTTAAAACACTATTTAAGACTTCCTTGGTTTGGTCCGATATTTTAAATAGTTTCTATTGGTTCAAGTTAATTAGGTTATGCTAGATACGACACGATATATCCACCATCATACATGCTACTAATCGGTTCATTTAGATCGCTCATTGTTATCTTAGCACAAGCTGTCTTGGTTAGGTCCGATCCTTCGGGCTAAGATAAGATTGATCAGTTTACATGTATCGGGTAGCAGCGTATATGGTTCCATCAGGGTTTCAGCCGATGGGTTATCTTTTATATTAAGTTCTTTTTTACCTTGCATCGGCTAGTTATTTCATTCATAATAAATATAAGATAAACTACTATTATTAACATCGATCTTATGCTGCATCAGTTAAGTCCGACCTATCAAGATTAATGTTAATAATAGCTTGCGTATCAGATGTTTGTTTCAATCATACATAAAGCCGATTCAAGCTTATTACAAATCCTGCATAGCCGATCGATTCCTATTTGGCATCGGCTCACCGGTATCGGCCCAGTGGCCGATAGCATCAGAAATTTAACTTAAGTTTATTGTTCTTGTTGATTGCAGGATCAAATCAACTGGCACGCCCGCACCCCACACACCACGCGTTTTCTAAGATTTGGGACCTGCACTGAAGTTAAGCAGATCTTTTCAGGCCCTCGTGTGTCACGCACATGATATTTTCGCGTCAACACTATCTTACCATCTTGGGTAATTGAGAGATGGAACGACCTTGATTCCAGTCCTCCTTGCTTTCTTAATCACATTCTTGGGGTTTTTGATTTATTTTCGCAAAGAAGCAATACTCCTCAATATGACTTCAATATGACTTGCTCTCGAGGCACTCATATATATATGGAATTTCTGTGGATCCTCACCAAGGTTCGTGTGTTGAACCCCTTTTCCCTATACTAACAAGCTTATGTAGAGCTTAGTAAGGAAAAGTGAGACATGCCTGAATTGTATATATTGTAAAACCAATTACATGGACTCAAGAAGATAACTTGTCATATCCTAGGTCAAGGGTATATGGTGGATGGAAATAAAGTGGGAAATATTTTTGCTACATTTTTCAAAAGAATGCAATTCCTACTTTCAAAGTCTTTTTTTAGAGAGAGTTATTTTGGCCAAATTCTTTTTATTTTGGGGAGATCTCATGGAGAGAGTTTTTGTCCTCTCTTTCTTTTCTTTCTTTTTCTTTCCCCCCGTTTTTTACAATGGTCACTCCCTCATTTATTTTGACTTTGAAGAGGATGAACATGGAAAATGGATATTTTTGTGGAGTTTTATTTGGACGGAAAGTGATGACAAATGGAAAGGGGATATTTTTGTGGAGCTTTACTTCCAGAATAGAAGTCAGCTTTATTTTGGTGGATGTACCCTTGACCTTATGAATATGAAAAGAATCTGAACACAAGTCCAATAATTTGATAACGCTCAATAATTTGCAAGCAGTCAAACCTATGCCTAAGGTTATGATCATGAATATCACGGAATTTGGCTTTGGTAGGTGACGATATGGTCAACATGAGGAGTAAGCTTTAAAACATTTTATGTTTTTAAATTAAATCCCAAGAATCATGACAAAGATTACAAGAATTTCTTTCATCTTAATCATATCTCATCTATCAATTACTTAGATAAGCAAGGTTCCCTAATCATGATAGTGGTTTTCACAGGGTATAAGTATAGCTCAAAATAAAATATGCACAAGATTAATCATGGCAAATTTCATTATTTGGACATTTTTATTTTTATCATGCTTGAGTTTTATTTTATTTTATGCCGTATAGTACAGGATTGCAATCAAAGGGGAAGACTGAAAAATGAGATGCACTTACCTATGAAAATTGAGAGTGAGTGGGGATAGAGGGGGTTCGGACGAACCAGGATGGTTCGGCCGAACCACAGTCTGGCCCCCTCACTCTGCAATTTTCTGCAGCTTCTCCTGGTGGCCAGGTGGTACGTGCAACATCTGCATTTCTGAAGGATTTCCCCCCACACTTGTTTGCAAGCCTAAATTTTATTCAACAATATGAAATAAAATGCAACATTGGGGAAAATACCAATGTGCCAAATTTTTATTGAATTCAAATTTTGGGACGCTTACAATCTTTATTGGAAAGGGAAATGAAATAAATAAACCTAAACTAAGCGCCGAGTCCTAAACTAACATACTAGATGGGGAGAAAACTACTCGATGAAGTACTTATCCTCCTTCCCCATCTCGCAAAATGCGCGCTTCACCTTGGCGCACATCCCGCAGCTTAGAGCCCTAAGCTCATCCCTGAGTCAGCGATCTCGACCCTCATCTCCATATTCGCATCGGAGAGCTCGATGTTCTTAAGCCTAAGCTTCTTCACCTGCTTAGCGAGCTCTTCAACGGACGAAGTCAAATCTCGTGCCTCCTAGTACTTGCCAGGTGCAGCATGAATCGGGGGTAGCGAGGTGAATCGCCGAACCCGATCGGGAGAGGAGCTCATGGACTCCTCCAGCTTGACCGCCGGCGAGGCCGAGCGATAAAGCCCTTTCCCGAATCCTCCGTTCGGGGTGCGAACCCCCTTCACCATGAAGCGGTCTCCGCGGGGAGTGGATGGAGTGGTGGACGGTGTTTCATACTTGTGAAACACCGGGTCTCATACGCCGGTGCGCAGGGTCCCGACGAACTTCTCGCTAACCGGACTGTTCAAGTCCAATTTGTGTGCAGGCCGGGGTTTCAACCCGGCGGTCGTTGGTCGGCATGCTGGAGATTCACCCCGCACCTTTGTGGGAGTGCGGCGTGGCGAGAGCAGTCTCACAGAAGAATAGGGGGCCGAGAGGGGCCGGCCAGGGTTTGGCCGAACCCCTGGTACGGCAAAACCAGAGGCGGCGCCCCTCGCGCCCGTCCTTGCAGGTGATGGTGGTGAAGAGGCAATGGGGTCCACCCACAGCGCGTTCATCTGCTCCAGTTGAAGCCCTTCCGAGCAAACCAATTGGTTCGCCGGAGTTGGTTCACCCTCCAAATCATAGGTGTTGGAGGAGGGTGCACCATGCAACATCAGGGCCTTGCCTTTGCCAGCCATGGAGAGGAATGGAAAGAGAGTTTGGCAAAGGTGTGGTTGATGGAAAGTGGAGAAAATGGGGAGGAAGGTGGAGGAAGAAAAAGGAGTGTGCAGGGTTCTCTGGATCTGAATCAGAGATTCACCGGCGCACTCGAGGAACGGGAAGAAGAAACAGAAAAGAGGGTGTGATTTGAAAACGGGGCCCGTTGGAGCTCGGGCTAGTTCAGCCGAACCAGGGTGGTTCGGCCGAACCTAGTCTGCCTCCAATGGTTCCCATTTTTGAATCACTGACAGAGAGGGACCAGGGACACACAGAAAGCTATGCTACACGCAGGGTTAAGCAATTTTTAGGCAGAGAGCTAGGGAGTAAAGTTAATTAACTCTAACACATCTAATTCTTCATCTATAAATTTATCCGGCTCAAGGAAAAGCTTAAGACGTTGACCATTTACCTTGAACATCGTACCTGAGTCATCGCGGAGTGTGATTGCTCCGTGTGATGAGGTGTCGATGACGTCGAATGGTCCTTCCCATTTGCTCTGTAGCTTTCCGTGGCCAAATAGCTTTACCCTGGAGTTGAACAGTAACACCTTGTCTCCTGGGTGAAAGGTGTTCACCTTTATCCCCTTGTCATGCCATCTTTTGGTTCTTTCCTTGTAGAGCTTGGCACTGTGATACGCCTTGTCTCTCCATTCCTCCAGCTCGGACAGCTGCATTTTCCTCCAATCTCCGGCCCCCTCAAAATCCATGTTCCAATTTTTGATGGCCCAATATGCTCGATGCTCTAACTCTACGGGAAGCCGACATGGTTTCCCGTAGACAATTTGATACGGTGACATCCCGATGGGTGTCTTGTACGCCGTACGGTATGCCCATAGAGCATCTGATAGCTTGTCCTTCCATCTTGTTGACGGCTTCAGCAGAATGTTCTTAATTTGTTTATTGGATGTTTCTGCTTGACCGCTGGTTTGACGATGGTAGGGTGTGGCTATGTCGTGCTTGGCACCCATCTCGTGCAAGAGCTCCCGGAAGGTTCTGTCGATGAAGTGAGATCCTCCATCACTGATGATCATCCCGGGGGTGCTGAAGCGTGGGAAGATGATGTCGGTGAACATCCTCTTCGCATTCTTGGCATCCGCGGCTCTGCATGGCATGGCATCCACCCACTTGGACACATAGTCGACTGCCACTAGGATATACTCGAAATTATGGGACCTTGGGAAGGGCCCCATATAGTCGATGTCCCACACATCAAATATTTCTACTTGAAGGTTGTAGGTGAGAGGCATCGCATCTCGAGCAGTGATCCCTCCAGTTCTTTGGCAGCTGGCACATCTTCTGATGAACTCCTTGGAGTCTTCATACATGGTGGGCCAATAGAATCCACACTGCCACACCTTGGCTTGCGTGCAAAATGCTCCATAATGCCCACCATATGGTGCCGAGTGACACTGCTCAATGATCTTCATGCCCTCATCTTTTGGCACACACCTCCTTAACACTCCATCTGAGCAGACTTTGTAGAGGTATGGCTCATCCCAAATGTGGCGGCGACTCTCATATTTGAGTTTCCTGGAGCTTTCCCCTGGCGGTACATACTTCGTCACCATGTAGTTGATGATGTTGGCATACCAAGGGTCAGAGTCGCAGACGGTCATGAGCATGTCGTCTCGTAGGAAATCATCTATCAGGGGGCCTTGCAAGTTAGTACCCTGCAGACGAGACAAATGATCTGCTACAGAATTCTCTACTCCTTTCTTGTCTTTTATTTCTAGATTAAATTCTTGAAGGAGTAGGATCCACCTCAAGAGGCGGGGCTTAGCATCCTTTTTAGTTAATAGGTACTTAAGTGCGGCATGATCAGTGTTGACAATCACCTTGGCACCTACCAAATAGGATCTAAACTAGTCGATAGCAAAAACCATTGCAAGGAGCTCTTTTTCAGTTGTTGCATAGTTGAGTTGGGCTCCTGTAAGGGTTTTGCTAGCATAGGAGATCGCATGAGGCTTCTTATCTTTTGTCTGTCCTAGAACAGCTCCAACAACATAATCACTAGCATCACACATTATCTCAAAAGGTAGAGTCCAGTCAGTGTTAACGCCAAAATCTGGACGATTCTTACTAAATTCGGTCAAGGAAAGGTGTGGATGATCCGATGGAAAGAAGAGACCGAAAATAGGCAGGAGTCGTGAAGACCGCGGATTGGCAGTTTAATTCTATGTAATAATTAGGCGTGTTGATGAGGACATCACTCCTTTGGATGCACACAACACACCTCCGCTGGACATTCAAGGTCCAATCACTAGAGCTCGCGCACGACAATTGAATTTAGAGGTGAGCTCGTTCCTATGTTCTTCTTTGTATGATTTTGAGAATAGATTGCTACCTAATGATTATATTATTATTAGGAATCATGGATAGGACAAGGAGACCTTTGGAGAAGGACTTAGAGGTGTGGAGGATCATCAAGGACGTCCAAGTCAAGATGGAGGCCCAAATCAATTCTACTTCGACCACGAATTGGAGTCCAGGACCAGTCTGCACTAAAACGGGCGCCCAGGTCGCATACGTGCTCGGATTGAGGCGTTCTTTATATGGATGGAAAGCTAATGAGATAACCTTTCCAATGGTTCTGATCCCACGTCCAAATTCATTCTGAGTCAACGGAAATCGTCCGAAGAAGTTAATGTTCATAATCTGTTCCGGGCATTTTGGGCCTTGTATCGTGTCCGAGTCCATTAAGGAAGCGTCCAGGGTTTGGGTTTTGCTTAGATTATTTCTGTCAAGTACAGTTTCACCGTTCATCAGTTTGTAAAAATTTTACATCTATTTCTCCCCCCCTTCGGCGGGTTTGGCGAAATCAGTTTTCCAAAATTCGGCCCGCAAGATTGTCGTTTCGAGCCCGCAAGATTCTGGATATTCTTGATCATGGTTTCAGAAATTTCCATAGGCCACATATCAACTCCGATTGAGGTGTAACTTTGGAGTGTTTTCCTTTTTTGGTGCTCCTGGAAGAGAAAAAAAAATAAAAGAAAAAGAAAAAAATAGAAAAAAAAAGAAAAAAAATTGATTTCCATGACCACCTAGGGCTCACGACGAGCTCCGTTGAGCTTATTAGCCTTCCGGTTTGCTGATTTTTGCTGAAACTTGCCGAAGCTTGTTTTCCTGTCCATCCTTGCTGATTACTAGCTTGTTTTCCTTGCTCCATCTTTGCTACCACTACTATCCAGGACACGAGTATACCAGCAACTTTGGGCAAGTGACTTGGGATTTTTATTCAGCATTACTATCTGTCATTGGATTGTGTACCATTCATATATATATAGTTTGCCTTCCTAGCTCCACATACTAGTTTTGGACGACACAGGTTCTTGATCCTTGCAATCGCGTCTGTGGAGGTTATGGGTACCAGGTATACATACGGTACCTTAATCTACTCGGTAATATGATGGTAGCCCGAGTAGTTGATATATGAAGCCCATTGAAGCCCAACATAGCCCATTGGATTATTACTTGATCCACACGGCAAGAAGATCGAAGAGAAGCCAGGCGATTATATGGATAGATATGGCGGTATCAATATCTTGCAAATAAGGAATATCTAGTTGAGACTTGCCTTTAATCTCACGGCATATCTCCATAGTTTGGTTAGATATAGATATGGTAAAAAACCAGGAAACCTATTCAGAATAGGTTAGAGTTCGTCAGCACCCGTATAAATCTCATTGCCAGGAAAAAACCCCGACAGTTGACGTGCCAGGTAGGGGTGCGGCGAAAAATCTCGTCGGCAAGGCTGATGGCATCCTCCTCGTCTCAAGGCTTAGATGGATCGCTCTTTCCTCTGGGAACAGAGCTCCAGTTTGGTTCCTTTAGTTTTGTTGCTGATCCTCAAGGAGAATTGAAGATCCAGTCGGGTGCTTCCAACCCGACAGAAACCTTCGCGGTACCACTCGGATTACGGAACGCCGTGGAGTCGACCTCACGTCTCCTTAAGTGTGTAGTGTCGCAAGTTGATGACCAAGAACTCAAGATCACCGCCATATACAAGACCGTGCCCCTGAAGCAGAGCCGATCTGCTCAATGTCGGGCCCGGCGCCGGGCAGCCCAGACTCCCAAGAAGGCTCACGTCTCCAACGTCACACTATCTTCATCTCAGATCCCATCTGAGATCCCTGGAGGGCCCTCTCCGGTACCCAATCCAGTCGATGGGCCGGAGACCTACAAGTTGATCAATGAGATAGTCCAGCTACCCGAAGAACCACTCGGTGCCTTCGTTCAGAGATTTCTCTTAGCCATCAACAAAGTGTGGCCGATCACAGATGAGCTTGCCCTGACGATTTTCTACCATTGACTCACGGACCCCGAGTTTCGGAGCCAATGGGATCGCAGGCCCCCTAGGTCTTTAAGCGATCTAATCTTCCGAGCAGACACGCAAGCCTACGGCAAGCATTGGGTGGATCTAGTCCACATCGACTCGAATGAAGATACACCTCCCAAAGACGACTCGGCCAATCAGGCACCACGCCCACAAGAAACCCAGAGCCATGCCTCTGGGGTTCCCGGGTCCCGTCTTCCTTGCTTGCTGCATCCCATGCAGTGCAAGCCCAACGACGAACCCTCCGTTCTAACTCAAGCTGAACGCCATCTTGCCTCCCTTCAACTGGCTCAGATGGTCGGCATCGTGCAACGAGCCGGGGAATCCTTTCCAAGCTATCTCCGAAGGTTTCTCTATGAAAAAGACCTTTGCCTATTGATCTCGGATACCACAATAGAGGTTTACCTCGACCGTGGTTGCTACGAATGCCAATGGAGGAGTTGCATCATCAGGACTAGTCCAAGAAATCTTGATGAGTTGCTACGACTGGCCGCGGATTACGCTGCCAACTGGGACTCTATTCTGAGTGGATCTACTCGGCCAGGGTCGAACAAGGAAGAACACATGGAGCCAGCAGTCATCCATCGACGGATTGTTACTCGGCAGAACGCTGATCTACTCAGGGTGACGCCAACGGACAACGAGCTACTCGAAGACTACAATGAAAGGTTCATGGTCATCGCCCGATCTTTGTTGGATCTAACCGAAGGAGAGATCATGATATGTTTTCGTGCCAACGTACAAGATCGCGACTTTCAGGATATGTGGCGGCAACAGCCTTCATCTTCCTTGGATACAATGCTCTATCGCATTAAACTCCTAGGGTATCGTCGCTGCGTCGTTCAACAACAGTCTGCTGAGCCAAGCAAACATCAAGCTGGCCCAATCACTCTACCACAAGATCCCGTGCCGAGCTCGAACAACTCTCCAAGTCCAATGCCGCCGCCATTCGAGGCAGAGTGCAACCCACTCCTCAACCTACGACAGGGCAACAATCATTCAGAAACTATCTTCGATGATTCTTGATGACCCAAGCACAGTGCCCTTGGCTATCTGATCACATGGCTCTCATAGCTTTTTAGCGTGATGCCAGGATCGGGATTTCAAGCTCAAATGGGTCCAAGATCTGCCAACAACCCTTGCGGAGTTGATCGAGCAAGCAGACATCCATGCTTACAACACGCGATGGATGCCTGATCCACTCGCCTTGGCAGACTCGGAGTTCGACCTTCCTGAAACACTCGGAGAACCGCCTACTCGGCAGGTAGCCCTTTTAGAAGACTTTGCTTTCCCAGAAGACGACGATGAAGATATGCTAAGCAGCTCAGCCAGCTTCTCTCCCACCCGAGAAGTTTTTATGGCCAGAATAGAAGAAGTTGACGGTGAAGCTGAGAGGATTAGAAACCAAACCGAAGAGATAGAAAGGCAACGTCGGGAACTCGACCGACAGAGAAGAGAACTGGACGAAGCCAAGAAGAATGATGCAGAACGGAGACAACAAGAACTCCAAGAAGCTGAAGATAAACAACTGCGAGAAGAGCGAGAACTCGCCCGTCTTGACGATGCCAAGCGAGGATTGGCTAGAGCAAGTCGGCGCATGAAGCAAGCATTTGCCACTGACTACCAAGGGGAAGAAGTTTTCACTACCCCGGAACAGAACGTGGCCGCAGCTCATACCATCCTGGGTACCATCATAAAAAACATGCCCGAGGATGCCCCGACAACCCCTCAGTTGATGAGGGCCAAAGCACTTGTCTCCATGGCAGGTGTCCTGCAGTTCAACGAGAAAGTTCAAGAGCCATCTACTTGATCATCAACGCCAAGTAAACGAGCCTCCATATCCACAGCTAGTCGATCCGTCACTACTCCAGATCGCTGGCTAGCTCGACCTGAAGATTTACGAGAAATTGAAGATGAGCGGCAAAGGTTGGATGATGAACAGCGTCGCTTGGATAGAGAACGAGCTCGCATCCAACGAGAAAAAGAGTACTACTTCGAAAGCCAGGTTCTAATCCGCGCCACCTCCTCAAGCGTGACCTCCGAGAGCATATCAATGGAAGCAAACACGAAAGGGACGAGTCAAGACGACGCTATGAACAAGATCGCCGCCAACGACTCGGATACTCGCCTCCAAGACAAGATAACTTCGACGAAGGAGTCTTGGCGTTCACTTCTAATCTCAGAAGAGTGGATTGGCCTCCAGGTTTCAAGCCCACAGGAATCGAGAAGTACGATGGCAAGACCGATCCAAGTTCTTGGCTGACGGTATACACCCTCGCCATACGTGCTGCTGGGGGAGATAGCAAGGTCATGGCCAACTACCTCCCCGTCGCTCTGTCCGACTCGGCGCGCAACTGGCTCTCGGGGCTATCGTGAAATTCAGTCAGGACTTGGTCCGCGTTACGTGACTGCTTCACCGCCAACTTCCAACGAACCTACGAGCGACCAGGAGATCAGTACGACTTGCTACAGATCCAGCAAAAAGCAGGGGAGTCTTTGAAGGAGTACATCCGAAGATTCTCAGAAGCAAGAAACAAGATCCCTGACGTGAGAGATGAGATCATCGTAGCCTCTTTTCGCAAAGGGGTCAAAGATGAACAGTTCATCCATAAGTTCCCACGCAATCCACCCACCACCATAAGCCACTTGTTCGAGATGGCTAACAAATATGCCGCCTCAGCAGAAGCCATTAACGATGTGAGAGGCGATCATGCCCAGAGTTCCACACCCAGGGACAAGAAGAAAACCGAAGACAAGCCTCCACGAGATACCAGAGATCACCACCGTTCATCGGAACGCAAGAGACGACCAGAGGAGCTCGTCGCCACCGCTGATCGATTTCGACAACAACGGCGTTTCAAGGTCTCCGACTATGAGCAAGTCATGAAGGAGAAATGCCCATATCATCCTCAGGCCAACCACTCGGCCGAAGACTACTTCATGCTCAAGAGATATATTGAGCAGCAACTCAAAGGCCTCAGCATCAAGGACAAAGCGGAAAAGGAGAAGGACAAGGACAATCAGGACCCACCGCCTGGCTTCCAAGATCCTAACCTTCAACTCAACCACATATAAGGCGGTCCACTCGGTCATGAGATGAAGCGCAAGCAGAAGCTAAGTGACAGAGAAATCAATATTGCGGCCCCAAGCATTCCTCAGTACCTGCGCTGGTCCGAAGTCGCGATCACCTTTGATCACACCGACCACCCAGACCGAGTCATTCACCCGGGTCACTATCCACTCATCTTGGACCCCATCATCCTCAAGGTCCGCCTCAGGAGGGTTCTGATTGATGGGGGCAGCGTGCTCAACATCTTATTCGCCAAAACCTTTGACGCCATGAAGATACCAAGATCAGAGCTTAGGGGCTGTTTGGGAGAGCTCCACTCCAGGAAAATGGGCTCTGCTCCATGTTATTTTTTGCCAAACACAGCAGCTGGAGTAGCTCCATCTCCAGGTTTTGGGCTCCATCTGCACAACTTTTGTGGAGCTCCTCAAGAGGTACTCCACTTAAACCTGGAGCTGGTGGAGATGGAAAAAATTACCCACTATGCCACTGGTTACACAAAAATAACTCTTCGTTTTGTTCTATTCACCCCTTACCTCCCCTCCCCGGCGCTCTCTCTCTCTCCCATTCCTCTCGTCTCCTCGGCACTCTCTCTCCCCTCTCTCTCCCCTCCCTCTCCTCTCCCCGGCAAAGGGCGGCGGACGAGCTCGGCGGGCGCGGCGCGA
>CM002482.1:10564357-10653530 GCA_000325765.3 Leersia perrieri | reverse complement strand
ATCTGATTACTTGGATCTATGTCTAACATACAGCCGATTGTCCTTCAATATCTTATCGACATCGGCTTACAGCACATCGGATTGGCTCGACAGCCGATCGGCTTCCGTACTATCAACATCAACATCACCTGGAGACGAGACGAACACATCGGCTCGATAGCCGATCGGCTTCCTGACGATCAACATACAACATCTTGTCGGTTACAGGATCAAACCGACTGGCATGCCCGCAATATCAACGTTTAGGACCTGCACTGGAGCCAAGCAGATCTCCCAGGCCTTCGTGTGTCTGAGCGCAGAGGACTCTATCGGCCAACACACTCGACGACAACGCCCGATAGGCTGGTGGCAGAATTTTGCGTCAACAAAGACCAACACGAAGAACAACCAATACAAGCAAGCGACGACCGAGAAAACCAGCCGGCAGAAGCGATGGTGATCTTCTCGGACGATGACTGCCGTTTCCCTATTTTTTAGGCATTTATCCAAGGATGAATTGCCCCAAGACAGGGCTGAAGCAGAACAGATCCAGAGAAAGAGTTCAAGCTATAGGATTTACAATGGCGAGCTGGTGAAAAAAGCGGCAAATGGTGTGCTCATGCGTTGCATCAGTCCAAACGAAGGGCGTCAGATTCTTAACGAGATTCACTCGGGCATCTGCGGTAATCACAAGAGAGCAAAAACAATCGTTGGGAAAGCTTTTTGTCAAGGTTTCTATTGGCCCACAGCGGTCAGTGACACCCAAAAAATCGTCAAGACCTGCGAAGGTTGTCAGTTCTTTGGGCGACAAATTCACGTCCCGGCACAGGATCTCCAGACTATACCATTGTCTTGGCCTTTTGTAGTATAGGGACTGGACCTAGTTGACCCGTTCAAAAAGGCACCTGGGGGCTTCACACATTTGTTTGTAGCTGTTGATAAGTTTACCAAATGGATTGAAGCCAAACCAGTGCCCAAGATTACGGCTCAACGAGCTAAGGATTTCATCTTAAACATCATCTATCGTTTCGGGATTCCTAACAGGATTATCACCGATAACGGGATCCAATTCACTGCTGGAGTCTTTCAAGATTTTTGTGAGGAGTTTGGTATCAAGGTTTGCTATGCTTCTGTGGCACACCCGCAAAGTAATGGGCAAGTTGTTGACACCAGAATTTGGATTTGGCCCAAAATAAGCCGATACTGAAATAAAAGATTATTGAATCAAAATCAAGACAAACGGATCGGTATGATAGAGCTAATTTTGGTATATTTCTTCATCAAGCCGATATGCATATACATCGGGAAGGATTTCGGCAAGCCAGTATCAAGCAGAAAGGAAATTCGGAACATTGTAGCAGTCTGATCACTGTAGCATTCAGAACTGTAGATGGCGGTTATTGTAGCAGCGCGGTACTATTCACGGAAGATGAAGATCAATTCAAAAAAGGGAATCGTGAAGGCCGCACATAGAAGTTTAATTCTATCTATTAATTAGGCATGTTTTAAATATTTCCTTATGTAATTAGGAAGGTTTGTTAGTTTCCTTGTCCTAGCCGATTAGGANTTAGACATAGATCCAAGTAATCAAATAGATAAACATGATTAATAATAGTATCGGCTAAATAAATGATATGGCATGAGAAGCCGATACAAGACTTAGATCTAGTCATAGGATAACTCATCGGCTAACCCTCCGATAAAACATTGTGTAAAAACCTTCCGACATAGCAGACATAAACCTATTGCTAGCAACCCGATAGGTCGGACCGAACCGATGCAGCATAAGACTGATAGCAATAGGAAAACGTTACTAAACCGATAGATCTACACAAGGTGATGGATAAACCGATCTGTCTAAAACAATAGTGTATGTAGAGAATCACCGACTTAGTCCGAGTATCAGACCTAACCGAGAAATTCCTAACCAAGCCGATAAAACCCTAAACACGATACCGCTAGAGATAGAAGTGATAGATCGGATAGGCAACGCCTGCGTCAGTTGGATCGATATATCGGACTTAACTGAGAAAGTACCAATCGTCCCCGATACAAACGCCGTCGACGGAACTTACTTCTTCACTAGAGATCGAACTGAACCGATGCGGCCCAACTTGGTAGCAAGACCCCGATCTCGACTAATCTATACAAAGATCCTAAAGCGAACCTTTGTAGCCCCGATAGAACAATCGAGAACCCGTCGAGTAGGTTAAACCTAACATGAGCTAGGGTGGCGGTGCGCCGAAAAGTAGTATTGATGTGGAGCTATCAATTATAGGGACCCCTGGTACACAATTTATACCCTTGGTCTTATTGAGTCCTAATAGGATACTAGACAAAACTTTCCTAACAAGAAAAGGAAACATATAAGTCCTAGTCGGATAGGAATAGGAAACTAACAAACCTTCCTAATTACATAAGGAAATATGTAAAACATGCTTAATTAATAGATAGAATTAAACTGCCAATCCACGGCCTTCACGATTCCTTCCTGATTTCGGCCTCTTCTTTTCATTGGCTTATTGCTTGACCGAATCCATTAAAGAATCTACCAAATTTGGCAATTCTCCAAATTCTGGTGTCAACAATATCATCAGATAGCATTAAAGGAGGAAGATTGTTTGAAGATAGCCTTCATCACGCCCTTTGGAGCATATTGCTACATCACCATGCCATTTGGGTTGAAAAACGCTGGGGCTACTTATCAGCGTATGATCCAAAGATGCTTGGAAACTCAAATTGGTAACAATGTAGAAGCTTATGTTGACGATGTGGTAATCAAGACTCAGAAGAAGGAGGATTTGATAGTTGACCTCGAGGAGACCTTCAAAAATATTCGAGCATACAGGATGAAGCTCAATCCTGAGAAGTGCGTGTTTGGAGTATCATCAGGAAAGCTACTGGGTTTCATGATCTCACAAAGAGGAATAGATACCAATCCAGAGAAGATTGGAGCTATAATGAACATGAAGCCTCCGAGTGACTTGTCCAAGGTTCAGAAGTTAACAGGCTGCATGGCCTCCCTCAGTCGGTTTATTTCTTGACTGGGAGAGCGAGGGATGCCTTTTTTCAAATTGCTGAAGAAGACGGACAAATTTGTCTGGACTCCAGAGGCTCAGGATGCCTTTGTCGAGTTCAAACAATTCTTCACAATAGCGCCAACCCTCGCCTCTCCATTACCACAAGAACCGCTTCTGGTATATGTCTCAGCGACACCTCGAGTGGTCAGCTCTGTCATGGTGGTGGAAAGGGAAGAAGAAGGTCGAGCACAGAAGGTTCAACGTCCTGTCTATTACATCAGCGAAGTACTGGCCGAATCCAAAATCAGATATCCTCAAATACAGAAGTTGTTTTATGGGTTACTATTAACAGTCAGGAAATTGGTGCATTACTTCCAAACCCATCCAGTATCTGTGATCACTTCATTTCCTCTCGGCGATGTACTCCATAACCGAGAGGCAACGGGACGGAAAGCTAAGTGGGCCATGGAACTAATGCCATATGATCTCACTTTCAGGCCAAAGATCTCAATCAAATCACAAGTCCTGGCGGATTTTGTCGCCGAGTGGACGGAGATTCAAACAGATCAACCAGCAGAGGCCTTAGAATTTTGGACCATGTATTTTGACGGTTCCTTGCGAGTTTCTGGTGCGGGAGCTGGCGTGGTACTCATATCACCAAAAAAGAAAAGGTTCAAATATGTGCTCCAAATTCATTTTCCAGCGTCACATAACGCAGCCGAGTATGAAGCATTGATACACGGCCTTCGATTGGCAGTGTCGTTAAACATCAAACGCCTGATGGTCTATGGAGATTCTCTCCTAGTGGTCAACCAGGTTATGAAGGAGTGGAACTGTCGTGATGACAATATGACAGCTTATCGTCAAGAAGTCCGACGTCTTGAAGGATATTTTGAGAGTCTCGAGTTAAATCATGTTCTCCGAGACTACAATGAAGCTGCTGATGAGTTAGCTAACTTGGGATCACGCAGGCAGGCTGCTCCGGATTATATCTTTGTCGAGCACCTCCTCGAGCCCACTATCAAAAAAGTCGAAAAAACTGCCGAGTCAACAACGCAATCAACTGCGATTGAAGACTGTTGACACCAGAATATGGCTTTGGTAAACGATAAGCTGATGGTGAAGTTGTGACGTCCCAAAATAATCGAAGAAAAGAAAAGGGAAAATCAGCCCATACGAAAAGCCATGTACTATTTTCGGACTGTTACTGTAGCAACCCATAAGAATATTTTCAGAGATTCAGAGATGTTCGAAGCCAATGTTACAGTTTGAAATTGGATGACGTACAACTAGCAGAACTGGCATTGTCAACACCTATCAAAGATAGATTTTTCTCCTACGAATTCAACGATCTATCTTATTTGATGCAGAAGATATCGGCTCATGAAAGCCGATTACCAGAAACAAGGGAGAAGATATCGGAGATTTTTTGAAGTCCTGAAGAAGATAATTTCGAAGCATGAGTTCTCATACTCCGAAACTCGGGGGGCATGTGTTGACACCAGAATTTGGATNCTTCCTAACGATCAACATACAACATCTTGTCGGTTGCAGGATCAAACCGACTGGCACGCCCGCAATCTCAACGTTTAGGACCTGCACTGGAGCCAAGCAGATCTCCCAGGCCTTCGTGTGTCCGAGCGCGAAGAGCTCCATCGGCCAACGCACCCGACGACAACGCTCAGCGCCCGGTGGCAGAATTTCGCGTCAACACAAGTCGAGCGAGCAAACGGGATGGTTTTCCAGGGTATCAAGCCAAGAATTTTCAACCGTCTGAAGCCTTATGCTTGCAAGTGGGTCCAAGAGTAGCCATCCGTGTTATGGTCTCTTTGAACTACCACTAGCCGGGCTACGGGCCGCACGCCTTTCTTCTTGGTTTATGGCTCGGAAGCCATCTTGCCGACTGAAATCGATCATAACTCCCTTCGGGTCGGTGCTTATGACGAGGATGTGGCTGAAGAAGACATGATCAATGATATTGATCGACTAGCTGGAAGAGCGTGATATTTCTGTGGTTCAGTCGGCTAAGTACCTTCAAGTCTTACGTCGCTACCATAATCGAAATGTGTGTGGTCGTGCCTTTTTAGTCGGAGATCTGGTTTTGAGAAAAATTCAGAAAACTTTGAACAGGCACAAATTATCTCCTGTTTGGGAAGGCCCCTTCATCATTGCGGAGGTCACTTGGCCTGGGGCTTATCGCTTACAGAATGAGGACGGAACCATGGTTAACAATTCCTGGAACATCGAGCAGCTACATCCCTTCTATACTTAGAGCTTTGTTTCTTGTTTATTCATTTTTCTTATTTCTTCGACTGCCTACGTCAAGCAATGTTCACGCTTGAGTAACCAGTCGGGGGCTATTGAGTATATTGTATCATAAGTTTTAGTTGGTTGTCCAGTATTAATGGTTTTTGGCTTTAATCTTGTCAGCTCTCCTGTTCAGTGCGATAAAGGATTTTTGTTTGCTTATTTATAGCCGAGTCCTTGTACTCAGGATTTTTGCTGAGATTAAAACTTTAAACTTATAAGAACTGGGCATACCCTGACCAAGTCATGTGCTTAATATTCTATTTTTTCCAGATCGTGAAACTTCTCTCATGAAAGTGTGTAAACGAATGGGATATAGGCATGTTAAGCACAAGACTAAAACATAAATATATTACTTAAAACCACTGGAAATAACATAGCATTCTTCAAATGTTTATATTACACAGATAATGCAGCTTTTCGTGTTATCTTCTTACAGAACGGACTCCAATGCATCCTCTACTAAATCCCTAGAGGTGTCATCTACATCATTGATCAACTGCATAATAGCATCATTGGTGGCTCCAGATGCATAACCCTCTTTAAGAATCTTGATGTCAAACCGAGGATAAAGAGATTTGAGTATTGAGAGAACTTGGCTGCTGTTGACGCAAAAATATCACGTGCGTGACACAGTAGGGCCTGGAAGATCTGCTTAAATTCAGTGTAGGTCCCAAATCTTAGAAAACGCGTGGTGTGTGTGGTGCGAGCGTGCCAGTTGATTTGATCATGCAATCAACAAGAACAATAAACTTAAGTTAAATTTCTAATGCTATCGGCCACTGGGCCAATAACGGTCAGCCGATGCCAAATAGGAATCAATCGGCTATGCAGGATTTATAATAAGCTTGGATCGGCTTTATGTATGATTGAACAAACATCTGATAAACAAGCTATTATTAACACCAATCTGAATAGGTCGGACCTAACCGATGCAGCATGAGATTGATACTAATAATATTAGCTTATCTTAGATTTGTTATGAATGCAGTATTTAGCCAATACGAGGTAAAAAGAACTTAACATAAAAGATAACCCATCGGCTGAAACCCCGATGGAACCATACACGCTACTAGCCGATGCATGTAAACCGATCAATCTTATCTTAGCCCATCGGACTTAACCAAGACAGCTTGCGCTAAGATAATAATGAGCGATCTAAATGAACCGATTAGTAGCGTGTATAGTGGTAGATATATCGTGTTGTATCTAGCGTAACCTAATTAACTTGAACCAATAGAACCTATTTAAAATATCGGACTGAACCGAGGAAGTCTTAAATAGTATTTTAACTAGAATATTGGACCTAACCAAGGAAGTCCTAGTTAAAACAAACCGATATCAAGGTAATTAGGGTAGATCTATAATCAGACGATATATATGATACGCGACGCGTATACCAGTAATTGATAGGTCGGACCTAACCGATGCAGCATCAACTAGCCGATATACGTGAAGTTTGACGAGATGTATTACCTGCCGAAGTTCGGACCAAACCGATGCAGCTCGACTCGATAGCGCAAACTCGTCGAAAACCTAGCGAAAACTAGGGTGGCGATGCGCCGAAAGTTGTATTGATTGTGTGTGTTTTTACAATACCCTGGGTGTACATATTTATACCCATGAGTAATTCGACTCCTACTAGGACACGATTCGATTGGCTTAACATATGCGATCGTTATAAAATAGGAAACTAAGACTCTTGCTATTATAAAATAAAGAAACTAACAAACTTTCCTAATCTAGATACAATCGGACTCCACCTATGGAAACCGATACACTTCCGATCCGATCCGATACCGATTGCCTTATGTATTCAGCACTTTCCAAAAATACCATCGATCAACGGTCAAATCCAAATTCTGGTGTCAACAGCTGCAAGCCAAAGTGGCGTTCTCTAGCACTCTATCCCTAAATCTTCTCGGAGCTGACTTGAGGCGTTTTGATGAGATCGCTGGGACTGCTGGTGTTGGTTCCGACTGAAGAAGGGTACAAGATGTCCAAAATAGTGAGCCTATTTTGGAAGCCTGAGTGCATATATCAGCTACCGTGGCTCTCGAGCTCTCCAATTGGGTCTTCAGCTCTTTAATCTCTGAAGCAGCTTGTCTCTTTAGATCTGAGAGTTCTAAAATGTCAAGATTTGAAAAAGATCAGGTGATAAAGGCGAAAGCAGAGTTTTCCAAAGATTACCTTTCAGACGATTCTGGAGCCCATCTACTCGGGAAACTGCATCCTTGATCTTGGCAGAAGATGAAGCTTTGAATTTGCTGTGCTCTTCATTCAGATCTTGGAAATTTTTTAGCACCTTGGCATTCTCCAGTTTCAAAGCTGTCGGGTGGACATTTTTAGATTACAAGTTTATAAAAGCATAAGATACAAAGATACGTATGGGATAGAAGGCAACCTTTTTCTCGGGCCAAGACAAGTTGGATGTTTTTATCAGATGAATCCTTCTCCTTCTGAAGAACGGATGCAGCATCCTGGAAGTCTGCAAAAGCGAAGCTTGTTGGCAAACTTCATGATGTTGATTAAAAAGAAAAGGATGAAAGAAAAGACTTACATTCCTTCAGGTTGGCATTAGAATCTTGAGCAGACCTCATGCTGGCTGCCATCTTCTCTGTTTCCACCGAAGCTGGGGTACTCTGTTTTATTAGAGTATTCTTGGCAGATGATCGTTGTACCAGTTTCTGAAACAAACAGAGATAAGCAAAAGCAAGCAAAGCAATTGAATCTCACGAAAGAAGCTTTGAGAAGATAGAAGCTTACCATAATTAAGTTGGAGACGTGCTCCAAGGAGTTAATCGCTTGTGATGCGATAGCTCTATCTTCGTCCTTGTTGGGGTGAAGTAAATCACCCGGGGATGAAACAAAAGAAAACTGCGAGATGTTATCTAAGCTCGGATGTTATAAGAGTTGAAATATCCTAAGGAGCAGGGAAATTTTGTTACCTCAAACTCATCTTCAGTCCCATCCGAGTCGTTGGGTTCCGAGTAGACTTGGGGACTGGGAACAGTGGCCTCACCTCCGAAGGAGCTTGCAGGCTCAATGCTTAAGTTTCTTGAGGAAGGTGGGGGTGGCTGGATAGCAGCAATAGCCGGAGCAGGAACTGGAGCAGGAGTGGTTGATGAAGAGGGAAGAGCAGATGGCATCGAAGCACTTGAAACTAACTCCAGCTTGTCTTCTTCAAGGTTCATTGCCTTTTCTTCAATTTGAGACAAGTCAGGAGCAGGATCAGCCGGAAGCTTGGCCTTGATGGAGCTCGGTGGTGTGGAAGTAGATGCGCAAGGCATAAGGAGTGCGGCAGCAGCCTCGACTACCGAAGTAGTCGGGGACTGCTCAGAAGTGGCCACATCATCTCCAAGAAGTCCCTCGCTTGGTTTCCTATCAAGAGAAGGAGCGAATTAGAGAATAAAATAAGATGTGAAAGTAGAAGGGTGCAGGATAACTAACCTGCTGGACACCTTGAAGCGAGTCTTTCTTGGATGAATGGCGATCTTCTTGGTCCTGGACCTCTTCATGCCAAGCGCAGTAGGAGGAGGGACATTCGCTATAGCAGTTTCATCCTCATCACTTTCCTCATCAGATAAAAGAACCCGACGTTTCCTTTTGAGGGGAGCCGGATCCTTTTCTTCCTCTTCGTCTTCCTCTACGGCTTCAGGGGCAGCGGCAGTAGTGGTGGCCACGGCATCTGGCCTTGGGGCTACGACTTCATCGTCTTCAATGAAGGGGGCCGGGCCAACAGGAGTTGTGGCGCGAGGAGGACGCTGTAATCTGGCCATGCTTGGTGGCCTGGAGTCGATGGAGTAATTTTCCTGCTGTCAATTGAACAAATTAGTGATTTAATCCAGGAATTGTGAAACAGTTATGAAGGCGATAGAGATGATATGATTTCACCTTTTGGTCCCCTTGAGTGGGAACCTGGACATTTCCTAAGAATTGGCCCTGGAGTCTTTTCTTCAAGACCTCCTCATCCACTGGTTGGCTACCTTCTCGGGTAGGATCATTTTGGCCCGAGTACTCGTACGCCGGGTGGATTCGGTTCTTGATAGGACTCAGCCGGATGCGTTGGAAATGCCTGGCTATCCATATCCCTGTAAGGCCCCTGCTCTTCAAATCCTTGATTTTGTCTAGCAGAGGGGCTAGCTCTTGGAGTTCGGCCTTGGGTAGTTGTGAGGCCCAACTTTCTCGAGGGAAGGGATAGGAATTGGCGAAATCTACTAAGGAGTTTTCGGAGTTGAGCAGATAAAACCACTCGGGATGCCAGCCCTTATTGGAGGAAACCATGGAAACATTCAAATAGTTTTTGGTGGAACGGGCTTCGATTCCCGCACCACCAATCTTCTGGATATTGGCTTTCCCTGGTTGTGGTTTTATGTGGAAAATGGCTCTGAAAAGTTGGAAATGGGGAGCAATGCCCAGAAAAGCTTCGCAAAGGTGAATGAAGATGGATATGTGCAAAATGGACTTGGGATTCAGATGATGCAGTTGAAGGTGGTAAAACTCAAGAAGACCCCTAAAGAATGGGGATACAGGCATGGAAAATCCTCGGCTAAAGAAAGGGGAAAATACAATGGTTTCATTAGTCATGGGGGAAGGAAAAGATTCAAACTTAGCTGCTCGCCATCTGGAGATTTCTTGAGCAGGAAGGAGTCCCTCGTGGACGAGCTTGCGGATTTCTGGATCGCCCATTGAACTGGGTTGCCATCCGCTTTCTTCATCGACGAGACACATGCCAGAGTCCTGTACGGCGAGGGTGGCGTCGTCGGAAGCTTGGGGAGAGTTATCGCCGGCCATTGCAATGGGATTAGTGTGGAGTTGCTAGGAAGGAGTGATTTGGAGAAGAAGTGTGCTGGAGCAAGGATTTGGGGATCGCCGGCAGTGAGCTTAACCCTAAACTGAAGAGCATGAAGTGAAAATGGAAGCGGAGAAGACGAAGAGGGGGATAATGGCCGTTAAAAGGAATGAGATCTGTTTCAACGGATACTTAACGGCTACCTTATTTCTGAAATTAACACCGTCAGTTATGCCATTGGGGATGGGAGCCTGACTATTCGTATGAATAAGAATCAGTTCACCCAGCAAGTGGATTACATGTTTAGCCTCTGATTAGTTATCTGAAATTAATCGATAACAGAAGTCATGCTATAATTTTCCTTGACCTTGTCAAGATGAGAACGATATATGTTTGCTTTCATCGCATTCTGGTTTCTAAGCCAAGCGATTTATGCCTCTGATGTGATTCTGAGTGATTTACTCGGATGATTGACATTAAGCGATAATTTTCCTTGACCTGGTTAAGATGAGAACGATATATGTTCGCCTTTATCATATTTTGGTTTTATACCATGTGAGTTATGCCTTTGGTACAATTCCGAGTGACCTACTCGGATGATTGGTGCTAAGCAATGATTTTCCTTGATATAATCAAGATGAGAACGATTATATGTTCGCAATACTTGCTTTCGATTTTGAAGATCGACAAGATTTTGTCCTAGTCTTGGGTAATCTACTCAGATGGTAAAGGCAGAGTTGTGCCAATGGTGTGGTTGCTATATTCGGAAAGAATTGCATTTAACTTGACTCTAGATTTAGTTATTTCTTAACTAAGAATAGAGTCGAGGACTACACTTATTAGGCGCACCTATTCGGTGCGCCTAATAACTCGCTCGATTGATATTTTCGAAAGATTTCTTGACTTGTGGGTGTTATTGTTCTTATTAAACTCTAGGGTTAGTTATTTCTCAACTAATCATAGAGTTGGGGACTACACCTAATAGGTGCACCTATTCAGTGCCCCTATCTTCTTTATTCCAGGAAATGGAGTCCTCCACAATCTTAAGAACATTGGTGACTGAGGAAGATGTCCTTCGACTGTGCATGACTCGAGGACTACTGTGGAGGTTATGGGTACTAGGTATACATACGGTACCTTAATCTACTCGGTAATATGATGGTAGCCCGAGTAGTTGATATATGAAGCCCATTGAAGCCCAACATAGCCCATTGGATTATTACTTGATCCACACGGCAAGAAGATCGAAGAGAAGCCAGGCGATTATATGGATAGATATGGCGGTATCAATATCTTGTAAATAAGGAATATCTAGTTGAGACTTGCCTTTAATCTCACGGCATATCTCCACAGTTTGGTTAGATATAGATATGGTAACAAACCAGGAAACCTATTCGGAATAGGTTAGAGTTTCCTGGATTACTCGACTCCTTATTCCTATATAAAGGGGGTCGAGGTCCTTGGGGAAACAGAGGCAAAACAACACCCCACGAAAAACATAGGAGCAATACCCTTGCACTATTGTAATCTCATACTCATAAAAATACCCGGCGGGATACACCACCGAAGGCTGGAAGTAGGGTATTACTCCTCACATTGAGGGGGCCTGAACCAGGGTAATCTCGTGTCCCATACCATCATCCTTTTCGAGGTCGTCAGCACCTGTATAAATCTCATTGCCGGGAAAAAAACCCCGACAGCCTCATTACGTTTCCAGGTATCCTTTGATTTGCTGGTAAGAACCTTACAAGGGCTTGGTAAGGAGCTCCATATTGCAAGTAGTTGTTGAGAGGCACCACTTACACCTGCGTAGTAGATTATTAGGGGTAACCTTCACTTATTTGTTCCTGTTTTGGTGTCTACAATGGCAGGTGACGATGGAAGTAACACTCCCAAGGATTTCAACGAGTGTGTTAGACAGGAACAACTGCAGGCTGCCCTAGACAAGGTGCAGCAAGAGGTGCATCAGACGGTCACTAAGGCCGTCACTGACGTGATCATTGACCTAAAGCTCAGCGAGATCGTTGAGAGATTGGATAGACGTGTATCCACGCTAACCGACAGGGTTGTTGCGATAGAGACATGGCCACCAACCAATGAGGATGAGGATGAGGACGTTGTGTATGACGCTCATGGCAATGTAGATGAAGCTGCTACACGACAAGCACGACTTCGGCGTCGTCTTCAATTTAACAGAACAGGTATGGGAGGAGGTCGACACAATCGCGGTAACGATAATCGTGCTCACGATGATCCATATGCCAAGGTAAAATTTACAATGCCATCTTTTTCGGACCATTATGATGCTGAGGGATACCTTGATTGGGAGATGACAGTAGAACAAAATTTTAGTTCTCATCTTGTGCCTGAACAACATAGAGTTAGACAAGCCACTAGTGAATTTAAAGATTTTGCTATCATTTGGTGGACTGGTTTAGCTGCAGATGGTGTTGTACCTACTACTTAGGAACAACTTAAGGTAGCTATGCGTGATAGATTTGTTCCTCCTTATTATCATAGAGATTTGCGCAAGAAGTTGATGCGTTTAGAACAAGGGGATAAATCTGTACAGGATTATTATGGGGAGCTACAAAAGGGGTTGATGCGATGTAGCATAGTGGAGGGGAACGAGGATGCCATTTGTCGTTTTTATTCGGGGTTGAGGCGTGATATCCAGGACATAGTGGACTATAAGGAATTTAACACTATCAACTAGTTGTTTCAGTTTGCTATGCTTGCAGAAAAGGAGTTGCAGGGACGTGATTCCAAGAACAAGGCTAGTACATACACTCCGCGCACGCCGCCATCTTCGGGGTTCAACAAGGCAACCTCTTTCCCGACACCTCCACCAGCACCAGCGAGCAAGCGACCAGCTGCATCCGGAGTTTCTGGAGCGCAAAAACCCACTCTACCACAACCGACAGATTCAGGTAAAAGTTCTTTGCAGGTACCCGCCAAGATTTCCTCATCTGTTGCTTCGACGGGACGCACTCCAAGCGTTCAGTGCCACCGCTGCCAAGGTTTTGGCCATCTGCAAAAAGATTGCCCCAGTCAAAGGGCATATGTCGCTACAGAGGATGGTTACGTCAGCACCTCGGACATTGAAGATGAAGAGGAAGACGAGGTTGAGGATGTCTTTGGTGGTGAGGATACAACGACGTACAGGACCATCATTGTACAACGGGTTCTCAACACACAGGTACAACAACCTGAGAGGCTGCAACGCCATAATTTGTTTCAGATTTTCTTCGTCATCAACAACCATCGTGCACGTGTGATCATTGATGGAGGGAGCTACAACAATTTGGTGAGCTCTGATTTGGTCAAGAAGCTTGGCTTGGTCACACGCCCACATCCACATCCCTACTACATTCAGTGGTTAAACGACTCCAGAAGAGCAAAGGTAACACAGGTTTGTAGGGTTTCGTTTTCCATTGGAACATATGCTGATTCTGTTGATTGTGATGTGGTTCCCATGCAAGCATGTTCTCTTTTGTTGGGTCGACCTTGGGAACATGATAATGATGCTATACACTATGGACGAAGTAATAAATATTCTTTTGTGCACAATGGATGCTCAAGCACGTGCTGATTTTATTTTGAAAATGCATACAACAACTAAGCACAACATTGAAAAGATGACTGAAAAATATAGAGTTGCTGGTAGTAAAGGTAAAATAGAAGTAAAACTTGAAGTAGGTGATTTAGTATGGTTGCACTTGAGAAATGAACGTTTTCCAGATTTGAAAAAGTCCAAGTTGATGCCTAGGGCTGAGGTCCTTTTAAAATAATTGAGAAGATTAATGATAATGCATACAAACTTGAGTTGCCTCCCGAGTTCGGGGTTAGTCCTACCTTTAATATTTCAGATTTGAAGCCTTACTTGGAAGAGGACGATGCGTTTGAGTCGAGGACGACTTCAATTCAAGAGAGGGAGGATGATGAGGACATCACTCCTTCATATGCACACAACACACCTCCGCTGGACACTCAAGGTCCAATCACTAGAGCTCGCACGACAATTGAATTTAGAGGTGAGCTCGTTCCTATGTTCTTCTTTGTATGATTTTGAGAATAGATTGCTACCTAATGATTATATTATTATTAGGAATCATGGAGAGGACAAGGAGACCTTTGGAGAAGGACTTAGAGGTGTGGAGGATCATCAAGGACGTCCAAGTCAAGGTGGAGGCCCAAATCAATTCGACTTCGACCACGAATTGGAGTCCAGGACCAGTCTGCACTAAAACGGGCGCCCCGGTCGCATACGTGCTCGGATTGGGGCGTTCTTTATATGGATGGAAAGCTAACGAGATAAACTTTCTAATGGTTCTGGTCCTACGTCCAAATTCATTCCAATTCAACGGAAATCATCCGAACAAGTTGACGTTCAGAATCTGTTCCGGTGCTGCGTCCCCGTATTTGGGCCTTTTGGGCCTTGTCTCGTGTCCGAGTCCATTAGGGAAGCATCCAGGGGTCTTGCACGTCCCCAAACCCTATATAACAGTAGCCGTCACATAGGTTAGGGTTTGGGTTTTGCTTAGATTATTTGTGTCAAGTACAGTTTCGCCGTTCATCGGTTTGTGAGACCCCAACTCGTGAGATTAATCATACATCTGCAATTTGGTTGCATTCTTTCTCGTTCTTGTTTGTGTTCTTCGATTCGCGAACAAGGATTAGCATTCTCGGCGAGGTCATCCGTGTTTCGGCACGGGTGATAACCAGAGGAGACGTGGTGCTGTGATTGCGGGGCTCAAGAGCATGTTCGTTCAGAAGCCGGATCGAATTGTGTTGCGCCTCCGACCAAATCGACTGTTTATCAGAACCTTTCGGAAGATCGGGAACCCTAGACCACATCACGTGTTTTAGCTATTTCCTTATGTAATTAGGAAGGTTTGTTAGTTTCCTTTTCCTAGCCGATTAGGACTTGTAGGTTTCCTTTTCTTGCAAGGAAAGTCTTGTCTCTAGAGTCCGATCGGGACTCAATAGAGCCAAGGGTATAAATTGTGTACCAGGGGTCCCTGTATTTTTTATCTCCAATCCAATGATCAACACAAATTTCGGCGCATCGCCACCCTAGTCCGCTAGGTTTTTGACGAGACTGCGCTGTCAGGTCGTGTTGCATCGGTTAAGTCCAAACTATGGCAGGTAGCGCATCTCGTCAAACTTCATGCATATCGGCTCGCTGGTGCGTATGTCACGTATCATATATATCGTCAGATTCCAGATCCAGTTGTTTATCTTGCATCAGTTCATCTTAGCTAGGACTTCCTTGGTTAGGTCCAATATTCTAGTTAAGGTGCTGGTTAGCACTTCCTCGGTTCGGTCCGATATTCTAATCAGGTCCTATGGGTTCATGGTCTTCAAGCTAGGCCGATACGACACGGTATATCTACCATTACACATAGTGTTAGTTGGTTTGTCTAGATCGGTTAGCAATAATCTTAGTGCAAGCTGTCTCGGTTGGGTCCGATCCTTCGGGCTAAGATTAGAGCTGATCGGTTTAGATGTATCGGCTAGCGTTGTGTGTAGTTCCATCGGGGTTTCAGCTGATGGGCTGATGTTCTGGTCCTAGATCAGAATATCCATCATATTGTGTAGATTTATCTTTTTAGTAATATTTTCCTATTGCTTTCAATCTTATGTTGCAACGGTTCGGTCCGATCTATCAAGATTGTTAGCAATAGGTTTATGTTTGCTAAGTCGGTAGGTTTTATACAATGTTTTATCGGAGTGTTAGCCGATTATTTATCTTGTTACTAGATCCACGTATTATATCGGCTTGTTCTATCTCACATCCTGTTTATAGCCGATATTATTGTAAAGCTTATTTGTTTATATCATTACTTGGATCTATGTCTAACATACAACTGATTTATTATTATTATCTTATTGGTAATCGGCTAGCAGCACACCACCATCGGTTGTTTAGCCGATCAACTCCTAGAGCAACACATCAACATCAGCTGGAGGCGCTACTTCACATCGGCTTGTCAGCCGATAGGCTCCTTGGCGATCAACGATCAACCTTCTTGTCAGTTGCAGGATCAAACTGACTTGCATGCCCGCAACCTCTAAGATTTGGATCCTGCACTGGAGCTAAGCAGATCTCTCAGGTCCTCGTGTTTTTACGCGCAAAAGACATATTTGAGGATTTCAAAGGATTTAAGGCAGGCATCGTCGAAAACGAAGGGAGCATCTTTAGCGAGAAGATTGGTCATGGGTCTAGCTATCGAAGAAAAGTCCTTAATGAACCGTCTATAGAAGCCAGCATGGCCAAGGAAACTCCTAACGCTTTTGATGTTAACGGGGGGAGGAAGTTGATCGATGACCTCAATCTTGGCTCGATCGACCTCGATCCCTCGCGCGGACACTCGATGACCAAGAACTATCCCTTCGCGGACCATGAAGTGGCATTTTTCCCAATTAAGTACCAGGTCCTTTTCTTGGCATCGTTGCAAAACCTTGTCCAAATTTTGGAGACAATGACCGAAGGTCTTTCCATAGACTGAGAAGTCATCCATGAAGACTTCCATGATGCTCTCGATCATGTCTGAAAAGATGGACATCATACACCTTTGGAAAGATACAGGAGCGTTGCACAGCCCAAATGACATCCTATGGTATGCATAGGTTCCATATGGGCATGTGAACGTGGTTTTGCTTTTGTCCTCCGGATGGATGGGGATTTGATGATATCCGGAATACCCGTCAAGGAAACAGAAGTAGGAATGCTTTGCCAGTCTTTCCAACATTTCATCAATGAAGGGAAGCGAAAAGTGGTCCTTCCTTGTTGCCTTGTTGAGTTTCCGGTAATCGATGCACATTCGCCATCCTGTGATGGTACGTTGCGGAATAAGTTCATTCTTGGAATTGGCAACGACCGTCATTCCTCCTTTCTTAGGGACTACTTGGACTGGGCTGACCCATTCACTATATGGCACAGGATAGATGATCCCGACATGTAGGAGTTTCAAGACCTCCTTTTTCACTGCTTCCCTCATCGCATTATTGAGCCGTCGTTGAGGCTCCAGTGAGGGCATACTCTCGGGCTCAATTGGAATTCGATGGGTGCATAGTGCGGGGTTGATTCCCTTGAGGTCTTGTAGGGAATAGCCTAGAACATGGCGATGCCTTTCCAGTACAGCTAGAAGATGAGAGGTCTCGTCCTCAGAAAGCTTGTCACTTATGATGACTGGAGCTTCCTTATCGCCATGTAGAAAAGCATAGCGTAGTCCTTGAGGAAGGGTTTTGAGCTCAAGTGGGGGTCGTGGTGGCAGCTCTGTAATTGGAAGCTCAAAGGTCTCTCCAGGGTCAACTTCCTCTTCAACGAAGTCTGGGACTTCGTCTTCCAGAAGGGACTCAGGGGACTCATGAGGTAGAAGTGCTGCCACTTCCTCTACGAACTCGTCTTCTGGGAGAGGGTCGGTTGCAGCCAACCTTGCTTTCTCGAATAGAACTAAGAACTTGTTACCTCCCAGCGTGATGTGGAGGCTGTCTAATCGGGGCGTGTTAATTAACAACTATCCAATTGGGTGCCCGATAAGAACATCAAAATCCTGGATTTCAAAGATATGAAAATCCAAGATTGCCTCCTTGCCGTCATGAATGACAGGCACATTTTGGACAACCCCAACTCCTTCAAGCACATTCCCATCGGGGTGTTTGAAGAACTTGTCTGTTGGTGCAAACACTTTGTCACCCAGGTATGTGATGGCAAAGGACTCTGAGACGATGTTTGCACCTACAGTTGGGTTGTAAAGAACACTCACTCGATTCCCCTCTAAGAAGCAATGAATAACCTGAGGGGATCCTCTAATCCGAAAGATTTCGGACGATGATTCACCCTCTCGAAGCCATTCATCACTCATGATGTCTGTTAGCTCCCGGACCGTTTCTTGAAGATATTGGAGTTCTAAAGGGTCGGGGGTGCTAAGGGAACTGGTGGTTTCTTTCGAGCGAAATAGTTCAGGGTGTTCCCATAATCTTCATTATTCTCAATCCTGAACCTAGGAGCACATCCTGGAGTGTAAATTTCTTCACACTCAGACGATGGCTTAGGAGCTTGTTCTTCTACTGAGCTGGTGGAAGTGGATGGCTCGGGCTCTACTTCGGTAGTGGAAGGCTCCTCTATCGTAGACACGGAAGCTTGTGGACGGAGTTCTTCACATTTCTCCATGAAGGAGGTATTTTCTAGAATGCGATCTAGAATAACCTTTCCTTCGGATGGAGTCTTGCGCATGAATGATCCTCCGGCTGTTATGTCTAGATGCAATGCAGATTCCTTGTCTAGTCCCGTATGGAAATGTTCCAAGAGAACATACTCGGGAAGAGACAAGGTTGGTCCTGATTACACTAAATTAGTGAACCTGGACCAGGCTGCACCGATTGATTCGAGATTTCTCTGCTGGATACTGAGAATTTCTACACGGAGTGCAGTAATACGGGTTACCGGAAAGAATGCTAGACAGAATCTATCTCACAATTTCTCCCAATCACCGTTTACGCATCCAACAATAGATGTGTACCATTGTTTTGCTCTCCCCTTGAAGGGAAAACGGAAACAAGTTCCACCGAGTGGTTACTTGCTTCATGCCCCGAATCTTAAGGCATGAGCAAATCTGCTCGAATTCCCGCAGATGATGGTAGGGATTTTCCTGGTCAGAACCGAGAAAAGATTTTTCCCTAGCCATACTGATGAACTCAGGACGAATTTCATAGCCAGTTGTGAATATTGGCTCCGATGAAGGAGGTGGCTCACAAAATTCGCCCCGAGGGGCAGATATCTCAAAGAGAGGCTGCTTCATTGAACTGGGAAAAGTATGGTGAAAACTTCTCCGGGTATGAGGTGGAAGAAGTAAAGAAAAAGAGAAGAAGGATACGAGGATGAACGAGATTCGGATAGAATCAGCAACCGTTCCCCGGCAACGGCACCAGAAATGCTTGTTGGTATTTCTTATCGTCATAGATATAATTCGCAAACGAACGGAATTACCGCTGTAGCACTTCCCCTGTGGAGTATTCCTAGGGTATCGAATCCACAGGGAACGAAGGTGACTAATCCTAACCAGGTTCAACCAAGGACACATAGCAATGGTAGGCTAAGGACAGAGTATTTATCACACAAGTTTCAGTGTCTACAGGAAGTTTATTTAATCCTAGTGGAATACTTCGGGCACCGGCAGCTCACTGCCCCAGGTTCCAGCTCTACCACACACCCGGACAGGGAGGACTACGTGGTCTCGAGGGCTGTCACCACCTCTACACTTGCCTCAAGCTAACTGTGGGTTGAGCGGCAACTACTGAAAATTAACTATCTAGACACTGCGTCTAAGCAGATTAATTACTACCTTAGTGTTAATTAAGCACTTCGGCAAACACTATAAGTTGGTTGTTTATAGTGAACAGTAATCCGGTATTCACTTAGGCACTAACTGAGATATAAAACTTATGAAAATAAACTTAATTACTCAAGATAATATAATTGTAAATGCAGGAGTAATTGATAGAATAGAATAAAGGCTAAAGCGTGCCGACAACTCCGGGATTCCTCCGACTTCTTCTACTCTACTCTCTTCCTAACTAGTATACAAAATGTGTACTAAGAGCCTCTTATAATTCAGCTCAAGCTTGGTGTGTGTTCTAAGTTTTCTCCATTTCTTCTCTATTTTGGGTATTTATTTCATGCATACAAATATTCACCAACACTTGTGGAAATGATTAGAAATAATCCCTACCACTATGTTGGATCATTATTTTCATGTATATATTTTGCAGGAGTTGACGGCATAAGATGATGCTTTAAGAGAGCCGTCAACAAAGTACCCGGGGTATAAACAGAATCCCTGTCTCAATATGGAATCTACTCGTTCGGAAATAGAAGACTAGCAGTCCTACTCGGAGAAGGTTGGGACTCTTAAGAAACCGTGTCGTGTTTGACATCCCCAAGTCTTGCTTGAGGACAGGGCAACCCACGGTATAAAAGGGGAGCCCCAGGAGGGGGATCGACACGTTCAACCAAGCCGGCAACATATCCACCAAAGCCCTCGAAGCCAGAGCACACCAAACCCTAAGTCGTCAGATCGCTGGTTGTTTACTAGACTACAATCTAGTCGACAACCCCCTAGTCACCGAGATAGCTGGTCGATCCCTCGACTACGTTCTCGACGACTTTCCATAGTAAAGTCCACCATATTGTACTCTATGCCTTCGAGATCAATACCATATAAACTAGAAGTAGGGTTTTACCTTATCTAAGGGCCTAAACCAGTATAAACAAAGTCTCCCTGCATTTACTTATGGCGTATGTTGTAGACCCTTATACCGGCGTACCCTAATACCCTATTTATCCGGTCTACGGGTATAACCCGTCAACACTCTTGGATCGCTCTGGTTTGGTTGATATATATTTGCCTATTTGATATCTCAATTCTATTTATAATTGCATTGTGTTTAGAGACGCATCGTTTTAGTTGGAAATGTCTCGGTTAGGTCCGATCTTCTGTCTTAGCCGATATTTCTCTACAATCATAATGTTATTCTAAATAGATTTGTTATATCCATCATATTGTGTAGATTTCTCTGCTTAGTAGTGTTTTCCTATTGCTTTCAATCTTATGCTGCAACGGTTAGGTCCGATCTATCAAGATTACCAGTAATAGGTTTATTTCTGCTAAGTCGGTAGGTTTATACAGTGTTACATCAAAGGGTTAGCCGATGAGTTATCCTTTTACTAGATCCAAGTATTATATTGACTTTTCATATCATATCCTGGTTATAGCCGATATTACTATAATACTTATTTGTTTATCTTATTACTTGGATCTATGCCTAACATATAGCCGATTGATTATCAATATCCTATCGACATCGGCTTGCAGTGCTTCATCATCGGTTGTTTAGCCTATCGAGCCCTAGAGCAACACATCAACATCAGTTGGAGGCGCTATTTCACATCGGCTTGCCAGCCGATAAGCATCCTTGGCGATCAACGATCAACCTTCTTGTCAGTTGCAGGATCATACTGACTAGCACGCCCGCAACCCCAATATTCAGGACCTGCACTGGAGTTAAGCAGATCTCCTAGGCCTTCGTGTGACGTGCAGTGACACATTTTTGTGCTAACAGTATTGGGTTGCGGCGACCATAAGAGATCTCGAGGACACAACGATCATCATAACTGAGGTCAATGACACAACAATAGCATGCAAGCGGTATAATGGTCACTTTAACGGTAAGAAAGCTCAAGGTAAGAAAGCTCAAGGTAAATAGTGGCGGTGGAATAGCTCAAGTATGTTAGCAAGCAAGTGTGAGGGCAACAATGTTGTCAGTATCAAGTGAGTTTGCGGTGTGGTTGTTGGTCATCTCTCTCGAGTAGTAATGGATTTGTCAGTGTTAAGTGAGTCCAATGTGTGGTTGTTTGTAAACTATCGCCAATATAGTGGCTATCGATTTGGATGGATTGATGTGTAGGAGAAATAAAGGGGTGTGGTGGTATAATAGATAAGATGAAAGAGGAAGAGTGTATTAGGTACAACGTGTGATGATTTATAAAATTAATGAAATTATAAAACTACTATATGGATGAGTCGTTATAAAGCTACTTCTGATAATGCTAAAGTAGATTGAAAAGGTGAAACATGATTAATAAATGCCATAAAACAAATTTAGCTAATATATTGATATTATTATCAATGATCAAGAAAACTAAATATATTCACATGTTTTGGGGTTTTAGAAAAAAGTTTAATGTATAAAAATACATTTAAGGAAATCTAGCCGCGCAATTGCGCGGGCCACCCAGCTAGTTATATTATTAAAAGAGGCTTGAAAGAAGGCTTCGCGTTCCCTCTGGGGGCTAGAAATTCCCACGTTAATCGGAGAAAAAGAAAAAAGTTTGTATAATGATTTTCGGATTTAATAAATAAGGAATATTTAAATAAGAGTATGGAGTCCATGTGGAAATTCAATTTAGGTATATCTACAATTATTCCAATTTTATGATTTTCGGATTTAATAAAAAAGGAATATCTAAGAAGAGTATAGAGTCCATATGGAAATACAATTTAGGAATATTTAAAATTATTCTAAATTTAATGTTTTCGGATTTAATAAATAAGGAATATTTGAAGAAGCATACAGTGTCCATATGAAAATACAATTTAGGAATATCTAAAATTCGTTTTTAAAAAAAGGAATATTGAAAGAGAAGTCTAGAGTACAAATAGAAATGCAATATAGAGTACATATCGGGACAAAAATTATATTTTTTAGAATTAAAAAAATAAGGGATATTGAAACAGGAGTATATATAGTACATATAGAAATACAATTTATAAATATCTTAAATTTAGAAATAAAAATAAATAATATTGAAAGAAAAAATCTAGAAATTTCCACGTTAATCGGAGAAAAAGAAAAAAGATTTCTTATACAACTCTAATTTTGTGATTTTCGAATTTAATAAATAATAAATATTTTTAATAAGTATATAGTCCATGTAGAAATACAATTTAAAAATATCAGAAATTCGGATTTAAAAAGAAATAAGAGTCCATATACATTCCAATTTTGTGATTTTCCGATTTAATAAATAAGGAATATTTAAAGAAGAATATAGAGTCCATATAGAAATATAATTTAATAATATCTAAAATTCGAATTTTAAAAAGGAATATTGAAAGAATAATCTAGAGTCCAAATAAAAAACAATTTACAGTCCATAGAGGAATAAATATTGTACGTTCCGGAATTAAAAAATAAGGGATATTAAAAGAAGAGTATATAGTCCATATAAAAATACAATTTAGAATTATCTAAAATTTAGAATTAAAAATAAAAAATATTGAAAGAAAAATCTAGAGTCCAAATAAAAATAATATTTAGAAAAAATAGTCCGAATAGAGTTCTAATTTATGAAGTTTGGATTTAATAAATAAGGAATATTAAAAGATGGTCTATAGTCCATATGAAAATATAATTTGAGAATAACTAAAATTTGAAATTCAAATATTAGAATATATAAAAGTGGCTCCAGAGTCCATATAGAAATACAATATTGAAATAGTTAAAATTCAAAATTAATAATTAAGGAATATTAAAAGAGAGTTTATATTCCATATGGAAATACAACAAATAAAAAACTAAAATTCTGAATAAAAAATAGAAAATATGAAAGAGGGTCAGACTCTAGAGTCCACGTCCACATAGAAATAATTGAAATTGAAGATCATATAATTCAAAGAGGCCTATGAAGAATGGGGAGATAGGCAGAGAAAAACCGCGATAGAAGAAGGAAGCTAGGATAACTACCTCGTTCATGTGAGGAGTTGGGAATGTCTCGAACTTCGCCGCCCTCCATTCAGAAATTTCATTGGGAGGAAGAACGCCGTCAGAAACTAATTTTTGAATATCTAATGCCCCCATGGAACTTGACAGCCAGCCGCTCTCTTCATCGACGAAGATTTCGTGGGAGGGCTTTGTGGTCTGGACGTTTGCGGTTTCGCTAGCGACCATTGGAATAGTGGAAAGATGCAAGAAGTGATGGAATTTGGGTGCGGAATGAAGATTTGGGCTGAAGGTTGCAGGCGGCGGTGATGAACCCTAGATTTGGGATGAAGAGTGCGTGGGAGACGACGGAGGAAATGACGGAGTTATATAAGGAATGAAATTTGTTTTGGCATCTGTCTAACGGCTATTTTGTCCGAAATTGATGGCATCAGTTATGCAAACGGTTAAACGGCAAACTGATTTAGTCGGGCAGTCAAGTGACATGAGTTGGCGTGAGCATCGATGGTCGACTCTATAGAGATTGTCAACGTTATTCTAGGCAGTCAAGATTTTACCTGCCATTATCATATAAGAGGCCTTATACGGGATAGTATATTTCAACAAAGGCATTTGGATAGCTGGTATTCTATCTATACTTAACGAAGAGCAGCCGACTGCTAAAACAACTAGATATCTTGGTTATTATCATGATTCAAGGTGACTAAGAGCCTTTGGCTTATCACTTGAGTGATTGATGCTTGGCTAAATTCTACAAAGCCTGGTAAATCTTAAGCATGCCCATTGTGTCATAAGGTGATGAAAAGTAACATGCGGATTACTTGGCGTAGATCATAATAAGCTCTTTGGTATTTTCCAAATAACGATAAGATCACTCCACTGAAAGCTTGTCAGTGATATCAAGCCTCTGCCTTATTATCCAAATCATTTGGATGATTGATGCTAAGCTTAAGATATTTTTCTTGATATGATCAAGATGAGGATACATATATATCCGACTGAACTTGCGATGGCATTTACCCTTGTATGCGTTAAAAAAGCCTCTGGTAAAAATTTTCGAGTAATTTACTCAGATAATTGATGTTAAGCAAAGACTGGTGGTGTGGTTGTTGGATTTGGAAAGGATTTCTTAAGCCTTGACTCTAAGCTTAGTTATCCTCAACTAAGTACAGAGTCGGGGGCTACGTGCGCCTATTCGGCGCCCCTATTCTTTTTTTCTGAAGATGGAGCTCTCCACAGCCTCTTTACAAGATAATCGAAGGGGGATTTTGCAAGAAAGTACTCAAGAGTGGTCACATAATCAAGAATGATGTGAAAACAGTTGCAATTCGACTATGAAGGACTCGGGGGCTACTGTGAAGATTATGGGTACCAGGTATCTACTCGGATCAATAAGCACTCGGCTGAGAATGGTGTCCCGAGTTCTTAAGTTATGAAGAAGTCCGGAGAGCCCATGGTGTTATGGCTTGATTCGTACGACAGTATAATAGAAAATAGGATGAAGATTATCCGGACAAATATTGTAGATTTTATATCTCGTAAAGTAAGGAATATCTAGTCGGGACTTGACTTGATTCTCACGGCATATCTTTGTAATCCGGCTAGATAAGATCTTGTAACTAATAAGGAAACCTACTCCGAGTAGGTTAGGGTATCCCGAATCACCCGACTCTTCATCTCTATATAAGGGGAGCCGGGGGTCTTGGGAAACCACAAAACACAATCTCATACACATCGCCACAAATACACCCGGCGGGATACAACCAGCGAAGGCTGGAAGTAGGGTATTACTCTTCATCTTGAAGGGGCCTGAACCAGGATAAACCTTGTCTCCCGTTTCCATTATTCTTTTCGAGCTCGTGTGTAACCCTATAAGTATTATTGCCGGTACAAAACACCGACACCACCGATTCCAGCTTTCTCCAGGTCTCTGACAGGTGGGCCCTTATGACGGTTTCAGGTGCAATGACGGTTATCTTGGTCGGTATCTCTATCAGTAGACCCTCTATTTCTTCTCCATTTTATTAAAATATTCCCTACAAGCAAATATTTGCAAGTACAAGTAGAAATAGATTATTCTGAAATAAATATGCATCGTAAGCATAGCTAGTTTCCCTTTATTTTAGTTAAATTGACAATCAAAACCTGTCGATAACAACCGTCAACACGCATGCAAAGATGGAGGCGACGAGCGCTCGAAGAGGGAGGAGGCGGGGAGACCGGTGACAAGCACATGCGAAAAGGAAGGAGGCGAGGAGGCCGGTGGCGAGCGAGCATGGAGAGGGAGGCAACGGGGAGGCCAGCGGCGAGCGTGCACGAAGAGGGAGGAGGCGAGGAGGGGCGCGGGATGACAGTGTCAGCCACAGCAGAAGAAGAAGGGGGCGGCATGACAATGGTGACAGAGATCCCCGTGTTCGCGTCGTGCCCGACGACTCCTCCCCATCTGCCCTTGGCGGCGAGCGCGCACGAAGAGGGAGGAGGCGAGGAGACCGATGGCGAGTGTGTGCGAAGAGGGAGGAGGCGGGGAGACCAGCGTGGCGAGCACGCGCCTACCGCGTCGCCCTAGTTTCCACTTACATGTGAACCATTGTATTTCTAAAATTTTAAATATTATTTTGTGGTGTAAATGTCACGTAAGCGCCATGTCAGTAAGACCGGACACAATACTGTCAAGGTGCGTTATACCTGGTATAGCGATTGGAGGACGATTTTGTAATCGGCTGACAAGTTGAGTGAACCTTCCATATACTTTTTTCCTTGCAATATGATAAACTCAAGTTCCTCGAAAAAAAAAAAGATGAAGGTTTTCGTCGGCCCAATCCGTGGCACGCATAGCCGGTGCAGCCCAAAAGAAAGGCAGCCCACCCAGCCCACTCGAGGGTTTATATCTGCACTAGGCCGGCTGCTCACACCTCTTGCCTGGTCTCCTCCGAACCCTAGCCTGCGCCCCCCTCCTCCTCCTCCCCGCCGCCACCGCCGCCTCGAGCACTCGGAGCACGCAGCCATGGTGAGCACCTCGTCCCACTCTCGCCCTTCGTTTTTGTTCCACACTTCTCCGGCACTTTGCTTGGCGAAAATGTTCTCGTTTACTCACCGGGAATGCGCGCCGCCGCCGCTGCTGTTTGTGCTTGTTGCAGTCTGGGAGGAAGAAGACCCGAGAGCCCAAGGAGGATAACGTGACGCTCGGCCCCACGGTCCGCGAGGGCGAGTACGTCTTCGGCGTCGCGCACATCTTCGCGTCCTTCAACGACACCTTCATCGTGAGATCCCGAGAGCCCCCGCTTGTCTCCTCTTTTTGATTTTTGATTTTTGAGCCTGGTTGATGTAGGCGTGGGGATGTGGTGTGGCGTTTATTGCTATATCGGTCTCATACTTGGTTTCTAACCTGCAGCATGTGACGGATCTGTCCGGGAGGGAGACGCTCGTCCGCATCACTGGTAATTGCATCACTTGAGAATGCTTATTCTTCTGAAAATTTTATGTATTTAAGGCCAATCACTGTGGTTATGTCACATTGTGGCTTGAAGCAACAATGAGAGTACCGTGTTAGTTTTTTTTGGGGTGGATGAGTGCTATTGTTGCGTATAATAGCTTTAATATGATACTGTATCAATAGAAATATATCGCTGTTATATATTGTGGCTACTGAGTAAGTCAAGGTTTAAGTTCTTATAGCTCTTCTTCTAAGCAGGGAGCAGGGATTAAGGTAGCCAACAGTTATTTGTCTGGCCCTTTCACTGTTTTAGTCGAATTAGTGCCTGTAGAATTCGGTACACCACATTCGACCAGTTGTGGTGCTTTATTTTGGTATCTTCCATATTTCCATGTTATTGTCTGTGATGTTTCTTATAAGTAATCATCATGCATTGTTTGCTCCGAGATATATTACACTGTAAAAGATATTGAAGCAAATAATATACATGTGGAGTAGATATTAATTGATTTTCGTTTGGTTTTTTAGTTATGTATTTGCTTCATAATTGTGACACTTGATATGTAGCACGCAGCCTACTAGTCTATGTTTTGTTTTGTGTGAGTGTGTCAACTATCAAGTCATAATCTGTGCAACGTGCTTTATTTCTTTTGTTCAGTAATTACCAGGAAGCCATATTTATTTGCACAATCTTGTAACATGTCAGAAGATTCAATCTATGAGTTAGATTGTTGTTTCAGTTGGTTCTTTTCTTAACATATTTCAACTAACCTCATTCCTGTTCGTGTAAAAAAATAAATATACTGTCCACATTTGCTCATCAGCAAAAGATTTAGGGCACATTGTTGTTGCTTCAAACTTAATAGCATAATCCCTATAAGTACTGGTTTTGACTGTTGACCTGACAGGCTGACAATTTAGGATCCTTGGTCCCATTTGGGGTACAAATCCCTGTCAGGATCCCCTTAATCCTGTTGTCCAATTCAATTTCCCATGGATTGGACCGGCATCCCAGATGACATAAGTTTCACCAAGGGCTGCCCTTGCAGTTTTTGGCAAAGTTAGCTGCAACCTCCATGTAGACAAAATAGCCACATTTGTTGTCCATTCTGTTGATTATTTGCCTTTTGATTGTTTACTTAAATTTCTTTGTTAGCATGGCCCTTAAGATCGCCTCCCTTTTGTTCTGTGGGAGCGTGTCGAGTCATAGCCATGCAAGATTGACAATGATGGGCCTGAGAGTTTTTCTCAGGAGCTTCTTCTCTTCCTGCTTTATCTTAAGGTGCCTCCACCGTGGCATTGGGTTTCCTGTAGTGTTTGGTTGGTATGGAGCATTTGCTTTCAGCGTTGCTTCTGCTGATCCCTTCATTCTTGCAACTCTTTGCCACTTCAAAATGGAGGTTTCTACATGTTGGAAGTGAACATGTTGTATTATTTGCAACCACCTCACTTGTGTTTTTGGGAAGATTTTGTGTATTTGGTCACAAATTTTAATCTTAAAAGCACTTGTTATGTTCTGCTAAAATTTATACTGTAATTAGTTTGTTTCACTAACGCAGGACGATCTGTCAGTCTTGACTCATGAGTCATGAACCACTTATAGATGCCTAATATCAGTTTTATTCCTTTTTGTTAAGTCATTATTCATGGTTGTCTTGGCATTGTCTGTACTCACTAATGTGTTGTAGTTCTATATAATTCATGGTTATAAGGCTGTTTATGTTTATAGATGCCTGAATTGCAGTTTTATGTGTTTTTATTAAGTCATTTTATTCATGGTTGTCTTGGCATTGTATATGCTCTTATTCTGGGATTCACTATGATGTTGAAGTTACATATACTTTATTGTTTATAAGGCCATTTGAGCTCTGATTCAAACTACTTGCATATGCTTTTATGCAGTTTTTCTTCATAAATGTCGTTTGTTCTGTTGTAGTTACTAGATTGCATTTTGCAGGTGGCATGAAGGTCAAAGCTGACCGTGATGAGTCATCCCCTTATGCAGCTATGCTTGCATCTCAGGATGTTGCACAGAGATGCAAGGTACATAAGTGCTTACTCAAACATCAATTTTTCTGGTATCAGTTGATGCTTACTGCCTTGTATATCTGTCTAGGAGCTTGGAATTACTGCTCTGCATATTAAGCTCCGTGCTACTGGTGGAAACAAGACAAAAACACCTGGTCCTGGTGCTCAATCTGCACTTAGAGCTCTGGCACGTTCTGGCATGAAGATTGGACGCATTGGTAATCATATAGTCCCCATTAATTTCCTTGCATGCACCTCTGTGGTTATCTGCATTTTTAATTAGATCTGTTCGACTGATTTTGTGGAAACTGATTCCAGTGTTGCTAATCGACTGTGCATTGCATGGATTTATAAGTGAGCGTAAACAATTGTTTGACATAGTCTAGAATAGCTGGAATAGAATGTCTGTACTGTACACTTGATTGGGCTTTGGCATTCATTTGATGGTTGATTCTTAACCTGTGCTAGTTTTTCTTTCCTGTTGAAAATATGGACTTCATTTTCCTTTGTTTGGCTAATCATTGTTATGCTCACAGTTAATCAGCCCCCCAAGCCATTTTCCTCGCGATTTATATGAAATATTAATCTTATTTCTCTTCTCAATTTGTGAAACAGAGGATGTTACTCCAGTCCCAACTGACAGTACCCGCCGAAAGGGTGGCAGAAGAGGAAGAAGGCTGTAATCTCATCCACAGTCCCAGACATGGGGGGGACACAGATCTATCCTTGTTCTTGCAACTTGTTTTGTACTCTATTTGTGATGTTAGCATCGGATGTGGAGTTATAATTTTGAGCTATGTTATGTTCCATCTTTAGAAGATGGATTATCTCCCCCTTTAAAGGCAACTCGTTGCTGTTATCACAGCCTTTGTTTACCATCTAAGTAAGCGTTTTGTGTTCACTTGCCGTGAAATGACTTGATGTCAGTTTTTGCGTCACATGTTCTTTGTATCTTTCATCTGTGCCGAGCTCAGTTTGGTGCAATTCCTAAGTTTGTTCTATGATCTGTTGTTATAATTAACCTTGCAGTATTCGAAATCAGGAGAACCGGCTGAATTGCTGTATACCACAATTAGTCGCCTTAGTAAGCAATTCTTTTGGCAAAGGCACATTTGAACGGCAGAATCAGAAATGCTGATGTATTTTATTGTTATTGTATCGATGATAACTGTTAAGGGCATCTTTAATATGTAGGAAAACCATAGAAAATTTGAAGGATTTTAATTCCATGAGAATTTTTCCTATGATCCTTTGAACAAAAGATTGGAGTTTCCTATATTCCTAGGAAATTCCATAGGAATGGCTTAATGTGGATGGATTTTTGAGGAAATTTTCCAAGAGCTGTGTAGCCTCTTGAAAACTTTCCACTTTTCTTTTAGTCTATCTCTCACATCCAATTTTTGTATTTTTTATGTTGTGTTTTGTAATGAGAAAATTTTCTACCCATAAGTCTCTTCTCAATCCTTTCTGTACCCTTGAATTATGCCCACATTCTCTATATGACTCTGAAATTTATTTGGATCCCTCTATACCCTTCTAGTAATTGACTATGAGTTGAACGTTAATATTTTACAAAATGACTACATTGTCCCTCATATATATTTATATACTCCCTCCGTCTGCGAATATAAGCATTATTACCCTTGAATTGTGTTCAGATTAATAGCTAAAAATGCTTATATTTGTGGACAGAGGGATTATGTACTATTTCAACTTTTACAAAATGACTACCATTGTGTTACTAAAAAAACATAAATCTCAATATAATTTTGTTGATTTTGTATAATTTCTTATCTCAATATATTATTTTCAAGAAAAATATCAATTTAATATTTTTTTTGAAAATCCAAGTTTGGTTTTAGGAAATTTCAAAATATGTGGAACATTTTGATTTTGTATTGAAACAATTATACTGTATTTTAATTTTTGGATGAATTGCATCAAACTTGATTAGAAATTTATGAAATAAATAATTTCCATTTTTTAAATTTATGGTCAAATTATTCTGCTGGAATTATGTTTTTAAAGATATTTTTCACATTGAGTTTTTTCTCATTAAGCTAGCACATGAGTATGAGAGAAGGGGTAATATAGTTATTTTACAAAAGATTTAACGGTCAACTCATGGTCAAATAACGGAAGGGGTATGGAAGAGATCATAACGAAAACTCAAGGGTATAAAGAGGATGGTGTATAATTTAAGGGTATAGAAGAGATCGAGCAAAATTTTAGGGACATGAAAGAAATTGCCCCTTTGCAATCCTCTATTTTGCATATGCATTCCTATGAAATAATGTGTTTTTAATATTCATGTGTGCATCCAATACGAAAACATGTGATGGAGGAAACGGAAATAGTTTTGGCAACAACGACACATCATTCAAAAACGGTACCAGAAATGATTTGAAGTGTTATTGGTAGTTTTGTCGGTAAATGGAATTATTCTGCTAATTGTCGTTTACAAATACGAAAAATAATTGTTTTTATAAGGTCCATACCCCTTTCATGTACTCAACTATAAGGTCCATACCCATCCATACCCATTTCCATAACCTATAAATGAGAAGTCAAAGTGTAAGTAGCACATACTATACTAGGAGAATGAAAGTCAACACATTACGTATCAAGTTGAGTTGCAAACTAACTGTCCAACTCCCATTCCTGTATACCTTGCGTCAGCAGTGGTAGCGCAAAGGCATGGTGTCATTCCGCGGTTATGCTAGAATGGTAGTTAAGGCATGGTGTTATATTTCGTTTTCCGGACATGACTTATCAGTTTAGCGGCTTCCGAGTTCCGACCAGTATCGATATGTTTCCGATCGAATTATTTTGTTTCCGATATTTCCAATATCATTTTCGTTTTTGCTTTAGCGTTTTCAATTCTGTTTTCGAGAAATAATATGGATGTGAAAATGATTATGCTGTTTTGGGATGTCTTCGTCCCAGTGACAATACATGCTCAAGTGACAGGCCAGGGTACAGTAGTCAAAACTCTGAAAGTAATCACACGAGGGGCAGTACTGCACGCATGGCGCACCATTCCTGCCATTTGCAGATTTGCGCCTCTGGAAGTTGCAAAGCAACAGTGCGGCATCACAGATTCACAGCACCAATCGCATCACAATCGAATCGCCCGCCACTACCTCACCGTGCTGAAAGCCTGAAACGGCAATCGCCGGCCACTTCATCGCCGTGCTGGAAGCCTGAAACGGCTACTGAATCATTCGAATCATCACCCCCACATTCGTTTCGCCACAATCTCACCGACTCACCCTATCGGCCTAGCTATCTATAGTTCTATACCTACAGTGTCACCTTTGCGCTGGAAGCCACTCCTCAATCCCGTCGGAAAATCAGCAATTCCCTGCTTTTACTTCTCTGCGATTCTACGAATGCCCGCTATGTGCAAGCAACGGTGCAATGTATCCGACGCATCGTAGCATCGTTCCCCAAAGGCGTCTGCTTGCTCGGTCGACGACTCATCATTGCATTCGCGCGAGAGCCGTCGGGCGCCGCGAGGGATCGAGCCTGCAACGATGCATCATGCAAGTGGCTGCCGGCCTGCCGCTGCCACAATAGGCCATAAGCCCATGACTCATCAACGAATCAGCAACAACATGCGGTAACATGGTAACATTTGCTTGATCCGGTGAGTGTCCTCTCGGCCTGCGACTCTCCACTTCTCCGGCCTGCAATCTGATCGACCAAATGGATAGTGCGTGTTGCGGACTTGCGTGCTCTAGTGCTACTAGCCTACTAGTGCTAGTGGTGGCCAAGGTGAGCTTGTCTCATTCTCGATTAGGTTGCAAGCACGAACCTATCTCAAAATGAGAAAAAAAAGGTTGCATCTGAACATGAGTAGTACTTGAATAGACCAATCTCGTCAGGCTACTGAATTATTACTGTGGGTGTAACTGCGTCACACTGTGGTGTTTGTGTATGTGCATGCATTACAGTGGGGGCTCGATCGGATGATGTGGTTTTGTCAGATGCTATCTCCGGGCCCAGGTGAGATGAGATCGAGCATGTGCAGTTTCCATCAATTATACCGCAAGTTGTTGTACAGTGGAGAGAGGAAATTCAGTGATGGCCAGCTACGGAACACACAGCTCGTCTGTTCATGCTTCAAATATTTGTAGTACAGTAGCTTTTTGCCCAGTATATATGCATGTACTAGTATGTGCCAAACAAGGACAAAAAGAATTCGGCTCCTCTCAAGTCACACAGTCACAGATGGTAGTACAATGGTAATACAGATTAACGGTGTAAACTAGAACTATAAATACACAAGTGTTTTTTTGAAAGAAACATACACACAAGATTAAAGTCTTCCACAAAAGGCAAAATGCATTTAAGGCATCTATACATCTCACATCTACATTGGACATGCGCGGTCAGTATGTAGCCAGACAATTGCATGATGATCCTCTTTTGCGGAGTGGTTAGTTAATTGCAGGCATGCTACAACCATGACGAGACAAAGGGTTTATTTGTTTTGCAATATTTCATAGGATTTTTGGAGAAATCTTATTCATATGATTTTTTCTGATTCCTATCATTCGGTTCAGGAAAGACACCCACAAGAACAATCCTTCAAGACAAATTCCAAGAAAAAAGTATAAGAAAAATTAATCCACTCCAACCTCTTTGTTTGTTTTTCATTTTCACTAACCGATAGAAACAATCATGCAATCCGATTTACCCATACATTCATATATTTTTCTATCCTTTTTATATCCTACGTTTTTCCTTCCATGTGATCCGAATAAGCCGTAGAGTTTGTGCACGTGGAATGTAGAGCATAATCGTAAAGGCTCTGTGGAACGTAGAGCATAATCGTAAAGGCTCTATAGATGGGACAAATATACATCTTGATCGTAATCCATTGTCCATGGTAGACAGCTCCACAGCCACCATTGGATTGTTCATTGCGATGCTGAAAAGATTTGTGGCCGAGCTAGTAATCCACTTTGAGACTCGAGCGAAGCTGACTTGTGGCCAATTATACTGGCCATATGGCTCCGGCTAGTTGGTGTGATATAAAGTCTCCAAGTCTATCAGGATTTAAGTTCTAGATTTAAAACTGGATAATTATAGGGCGTGTGAGCCTAATTGTGTACTTTTTTAATAAGAAAAATAATCCACTCCCAAGATTTTTTTTTCTAGCATTCTCAACCACGAACGGTATGTTGCCATGTGTACTGCACTTTATGCGCTGGTCATTTTCTTTAATTAAAACTATGGCTTTCACTATATATATAGTAAAACACATCCTTTTCCTTTTTGAAAGAACGTGGTCTATAGTCTCATATCTTACCTTGCCCTGATCTTTGGCATGGCTGTTAACTTTCAGTCACACATTAACTCATAGACCTAACTATGTTGCAGTCAGGTGATCCCATTTTCATCTTTTGAGAAAAAGAACCACAGTCCTTCATGGAACTTGCCACTGGTCTATGATATCTTCTTTCTTTTTTTTCTACTCCCACATCACACTTTAACTATAAGTCTCTCGCTTTTTTTCTTCCTTTTATTTTCTCCTATCTTCTGATATCTTCTTATTTTCGCTCCGAAAATTCATGTATATATAATTACTCGTTCGTTGTTTTTATTTACCATCTAGCCTTTTGATCCAACGGCTATAGTTTGTTCAAACCCTTTCATCCAACGGTTAACATGTTTTTGATGATGAGCATTCTCATTTTGAGAAAAACTTCCTGCTTTCATTACTTTAGATTCCATCCAGGTTTCCTCAGAGGCTATCCAGGATCAGGGTGAATGGACCTTTGCTCACCCATTACATGCAAAATAATTGATAATTAATTTTTTCTATTTACTCATCTCTTTTTTTAAGATAATATACAATTACACATTCCTAGAAACGGTTGGTCGTTATCTAAAAAAGGAGAATCATATGTGATGTGATGATAGAATCGTGGCCTCGTGGGCTTATAAAACCCCACCCAACTAATCAGCGTTCAGATTCGTGCATAAGAATACTATGGATACATGAGTGTGCTTTCAATAAGAATTTAGCAAGGTCAAAGATTTAACCTTGGTTCTTCCATCTCTTTGAATATCTGTTAAGGGGCGTATTTCTGGGTGTGTGTGATGTGAATGTCTAATGGTATGTGTGCGTGTGTCTTCTACTCCTATGTAATTAAAAAATATATAGAAATAAACTATTAAAATATATTGCTAGGTTTTTAAAATATATTTCACTTGCGCAAATTTTTGGCATATCAATGGTCTGATCTCAGCATTGGAAGATGGCATCTTAAGAAAAAGAAGACAATAGAAGTGCTCAAGTGCATATAGCACCAGTGCCCACCCAACACTCATGATTATATTAGCATCAAATTTTATTAGTCCTAATGGCATCCTTGCATACAAATTGACCCCTTGGTACATGCATACAACACGTGTGACCGAAACCATTTTGCACTAGGGGGCATGATTTAGCACATAAAGGGCAACCAAATTTTCAGCTGAAACTAAAAAAATCTATCTAGCTAGTAATTAAGGTAGAGCTCGTCATGCATCCATATATCTCTTTCAAATATTATTAAGCACCATTCATCATGACTGGCTTCTTCATCTCCCACGCGGTGAGCTGTGACACCTTGATCTCTGCCTTCCCGTTGTTGAAAACGTACAGGTGCGCGTTCTTGCCGATAGCCAGCGATGGGTACACCCTTGACAGTATGCAGGCCTTGCCTCCGGCTCCGAAACTCTCAACGACCGACCGGTCAATCTGCAAGAAAGAGACAACATACGAAAACATAGATACAATTTGTGATCATTTTCCATAATAAATAACTGTTATATACAGTTCAATTCTCATTACGTACCAGACTTCTGAGAGATATCTTCCCGTTGGTGATGTCGGTGTCGACGAAACCTGCAAAGGACGGCTGGTACAGGTTGGGGTTGCGCGATGACCTGTGTACACGCACCGGACCAAGAAAAAAAATTAGTAAACAGAGTCAATGCGATTTAGTGCGATCAATTAGTGACAAAGTGCGCAAAACCGCACGTACTTGGTGGGGTCGGTGCACATGAGCACGACGTGCTTGCCGCCGCGGGCCGCCGGCCTGAACACCCTGAAGAAAACGGCGGTCTTCTCCTCCAGGCCGGCGGAGGCGAGCACCCACAGCCCGAACGGCCCGACGCCGCCCCTCGCGTCGGCGCCCCGCGCGCTGCACAGCCTCTGCGCGTCGTACGCCATCGCCGGGTCCAGCCTCTCCGCCGCCTCCAGGCTCCCCACCTCGAAGCTCACCTCCACGTCAGCCTGTGGATGGAAAAGATTTGAGTTCCTTAATTATCTCTCTAATTATGTGTTGCTAGTGGATTAGTGATAGTTGTGCGCATTGTCACATTGAGAGCAGCATGCACTAATCACGCTGGAACCTTGAAGTTGTGTGACGAGAAGGATCAGTTACGAGGAGGAGATGGTAAAAGGGGACGAGCAGAAAGCGACACAGCACAAGTAGTAGCTGGTGTTCAGTGGGCACTGCACACTGGACACAAATTCAGGCGTGCAGGATAAGATAGAGGTCCAGGATATACTTATTGATTACTGTGATGCACAGACCATGGATGTGAGCAGTTTTATTCGACTTTTTTCGGTCAAGAAAAGTACAGAATTGCAGATGCAAAAAGGGTGAAATACCTGAGCAGTTTGTAGCCCTGTCACCTCTACGTGTTCCCCTGCCTTGACCACCCTGGACTTGAGAGTGACCGGCTTCTTCGCTCTCAGCCTCTCGACCTCCTCGATTGGCCATTGCAGCAGTTGCTTCCCACTTGGGTCGAGCCACACTTTCCTCGGAATCGCCTAGATATCACACACAAATCAATCGAAAATTAGCTATTAATCTTGTGGGTTTGACTTTAAGTAAGACTACTGCACATGGATATATGTTGTGATATTGACAATCTGAACATGGCAGAATGCATGATGGACACGTAATTAGTCAACGAGGCATGCATGCACGTTAGACTCGAAGTTTTTACCTGGATTCCGGCCCATCCCTTGGCGACGTCGTCGGCGGCAGTGTCGGACTCGTTGGCCCAACCCCAGAGAATCCGACGCCGCTTCGCCGGGTCGTAGAACGTCTTGGACGCGTAGAAGTTCCCGTAGTCGTACCGTAGGTGGTGGTCGTCGCCGGCGGGGTCATCCGGCACGTACCGCTCGGCCTTACGGTCGTACGTCCCGACCGTGTAGTAGTCATACCTCCTCAGGTCGAGGCTGTTCTTCAGCACGTACTTCATCCGCGCGGCGGCGCCGGCAACGCCGTCGACGACAACGGCGGATGTGTCGACGCCCTCGCCGCGTCCGTCCGCGGTGACAGGGTAGAAATCGGGGCACTCCCACATCCCCGTGGCCGCCGAGTGCAGCGGCTGCGCAACCCGCGTCCACCGACGAAAATCCCTGCTCCGGTACACGTACGCCACGCCGCGGGATTTCCCGGCCAGGCTGCCGACGAGGAGGCGCCAGTGTCCGTCGGCGCCTCGCCACGCGGTGGTCGGGTCGCGGAACTGGGTCGCGTTGATGCCGCCCTCGGGGACGATCACCGGGTTGTGGCCCGGCTTGACCCACTCGCGGAGCAGCGGGTCGGACCTGTTCCGCGGCAGCGCCACGTTCTGGACCTGGTAGAAGACGTCCGGGCGGTTGACGCCGGTGTACATGATCACCGGCGTGCCGTCGGGCATCATCGTCGCGGAGCCCGACCAGCAGCCGTACTTGTCGCCCTTGATGCTGGGCTGGATGGCCGGCTTGAGCGCGACCCAGTTGATGAGGTCACGTGACACCGAGTGCGCCCACACGATGTTCCCCCACACGGCGCCCTTGGGGTTGTACTGGTAGAAGAGATGGTACCAACCCTTGTAGTACATCGGCGCTGCACGCATGCGGTTTCACCATATCAAGGAAAATCTTCGGTCAAAGTACAGTGAAATCAATTGGCATTTCAGTTTATTCGCCAGTGTTTCGCGTTGCATTTTGTCTACAGTGCTCATGATTAATCAGATATGATAATATGAAGGTACTACACAATATAGTACTGCAGATGCTTCATTTCGTACAAGAAAAAGGTGAACTTTTGGCTAATTCCTTTCTGAGAGTTAGTTACAATTTTCTGATCTTGTGGCCATCAGGCATCAGCCATGGTAGGGGCTGGCTACCCCACGATCTCAAATAAGCCTGCATGTGGAGTCCCAGTGCGCCTACCATTTTCGTGCTAATTTTGCTTTAAGCATATAATCCTACCATGAAAGGCGTCACTAACTGCAATCCTCTCCCGTACAGAGTTTGCAAGTAGCAAGGCATAAAGATCTACTAGTCGTAGCAGATATTCGTATCATCATTAGAGGACAGAGATTCGTCACAGGATATATTAAAAGGGTGGGTAAACGACGTACCGTTCGGATCTGCAGGTTTCCAATGTTGATAACAGGTCAGAGCAGAGCACGCCACCAACAGTATCACAAGAAAATTGCCGGTTAGCACTGAGCCTTGTCAAGAATCATTAGCAAGGAAAGCAGAACGAGATAGTTATTATTAATTAGAAGGGACTGTTCCTAAACTAACCACTAGCGAAAGGTTTTCTGTTCACTGAAAAGTTTGAGCTTCATGAAAAAGAGAACACAAACTTTCAGTAACTTTTAGTGTGATATACTTCTGAAATCACTTCTTTCGGCGTGAGTACTAACGTTGACTGTACTAGCTGACCGGAACAAAATGAACGTAAAAACCGTCCGTAATTTACGTTGTGTACCCATAATTTGGCATGCCTATGATATCAAACTTTGGCTATAAATTGATCAAGTTTAACCATTTATTTCAGGTGATGTTCTACACAGCAACGTCCTCAAAACTCTCTGCAAGTTACTCCGTCTCAAGAGCAGAGGACTCTGTTCAATTTGCTCATCTATCCATAACCAGTTGGTGTCCTATAAGGATATAACCTGCAAATCACACAGCCTGGCGTTCTAGCATGAACAATGGCAACATCTCAGTCAGTTTACATTACCATTGATCCAATTCTTGGGTGGCTGGAAGTGATACCCAGTCCTGAGCTGCGAGTTGATGATGGAAGGCGGCACGCCATCCGTGGCAGCAACAGCCTCTAGCTCGAGGTCGTCGTAGACGACATGCGACGCTCCGGCGAGCTGCTGAAGCAACAGCAGCTGCACCAGCCATGCCCAAGCGACCCTACCACCAAGAACTCCCATTGTTCTCACACTTAGTCACGGTGGTGTTGGAGAGGAGAGGAGGATGGGTAGAAGCAGAGGAGAGGGGATCCTATTTATACTGCGAACTTGCGAACCTGAAGAGCTGAGCTGAAGAGGACGCAGGACGCTGTTTTCCTTAGCTTTGAGATTTCAAAGCTTGCAGAATGCAGCGTAAGACAAAAGGGCAGAAGAATGCCAGGCCCGGTCGGGCCCAAGTACTGTGGACGACCTACATTATTACTTATTAGTGTCTCTTCTAGGAAGTCCGTGAGACAGTGACTATTCATGCATGTTTTTATCGTGTACTTAAAAATTAAATAGGATTTGTCTGCTGTCTGCATATTGGTTCTGGTTTATTAGCTGTAGCTCAAACAAGCCCTGAATCCACAGAAAAAAACACTCGGAGGTGGTCACCGCATGAGCACAAATACTACCTATATAACTCCTTGGGAACAAAAAGAAAAGTTGAACGGAGATCACTATCAATCCGAACCAAATCCGAAGATATTAGTTCTTTTTTCACATATAAAAACACTAGTCGCTTTGTAGAGGAGAGAGCAACGTCGTTCCTTCACGTGGCTTATATATATTGGCCATTACGAAAATGTTCATCCATTCTATTAAGGTGACACCGATATAAATTTTATAGTAGCTAAAACATGATAAAACAACATAGGAAATTCTAAATTGATAACCAAAACATGATGTTTATTAACGAGATTCCAGCAAAAATTTAAGGATTCCTCTTGATCCAACTTAACTACATTATGTCAGGGTATCAACCATCCCCGACAAGCTAAATTGCCATCCACTTCATTTCCTCCCCTGTACTATTGTCGCCACTCGCCACAAAGTTACATCGGGCGTGTATAAGTTTTTAAGAGATAGCCTACAGTAGAACTCTAACCCCAATTCTATAGCTTTATCTTATATCTTCTTCAACTCTAGGTTCCACTAAGCCGACCATGCAACTATATCCGGTGACAGATAAGAGGAGGGAAATAAATGTGACTCTGGCAAAAAAACCATTTGCCAATTAAGCAATTTTATATTTCTTGAGGAGGTAATAAGAGATACTGAATTTATACTGTACTACCTTTGTTTCATAATGTAAGGGTTTTAACTTTTTTGTCCGCAACATTTGACCTTTCGTCTTATTAAAAAATTATAGAAATCTCATTATTTTGTTTGTGACTTACTTCATTATTAACAATACTTTAAGGATAACCTTTTATATATATATTTACACAAAATTTTTGAATAAGATGAATCGTCAAATATTGCAGCAAAAAAATCAAAACCCTTACATTGTGAAATGGAGAGAGTAACTTATAGTATCTTTTCAAGGACTATAAAATTGCTTTTGCCAATTACATCACAGTTAATTAACGAAAGAGCTTATTGAAAGAACTTTCAAAATTGGTGTTTCATAAAACAGATTCCATAGTCTATTGTTTTGTGATACCCAATGTCTAAAAATATGGGGTTTTTTTGTGATATTTACTCCAAATTTTACAAGGTTTATGAATTTATCCGTAGTTTGCCTCAATTGACGATATAGGTATGTGTTGGGGCAATGTGTGGTTCATATATGTGGGCCGAGTCCCCCCTCCGATTTCAGGGAACAGGCACCCAGCATTTTCAGTTTGTTTAGTGCTCGAAAATGCATATACAGGGATGCACCAGCACCACTAGCAGATGGCAGATCTGCTCCGAGCTGCAGCTGCGGCGGATTCGCACCGCGCGCGCGCAAGTTGCAGCGGCGGCACCGGTTTTATTGCCAACTCGTACGCATGCGCCGATGCGCGCTAGTGGTCAATCGGCCGCGGGGTCACTTCTACCCAGATACGGATCGCATCGAGCACCGGCGTGCCCCCTTGCGCTTGCGTGCAGGAACGACGTGGAGATGAGGAGATCCACGCCTCAAATAAGTCAATATCGCCGGAACTAAGCCAGTTGCGATAGATGCTTACTGCTAACCTCCCCCGTAACAACGCTCTACGTATGTGGAGGCGGCTGAGGTCGACAGGTGGTTATTGTGTGTAGTGATGTACAACCTGAAAACAATAAAATTGACAGTGTATAAGCAGAGCATTTGGGCATTGCTGACCCAAACGGACAAACCGCTACTTAATTAAGCGTTCTGTTTTCATGCTATGGGATCGGTTCTTGCGATGGACCAGACGATGAGGTTCTTGGAAGCCAGAAGTATATGCATTTTCTAGCACTAAACAAACTGCGATGGCGCCGTTGCACCACACGTTGGTCGCAAAGTTGGAATCCGATATGTTATTGCCAATGAAGCAACGGTATGTAGTATGTGTGAGGTTACTGGTTGTAGCTCAAATGATTAGGCAGGCAGCTAAAGTGGGCTGCCAGAAGCACTGCCAATGGACGTGAACTTTCAGCGTCAACTTGACATGTCTTTTACGTCTGCATGCTCTCATTTCGCACAAGTCTTCTCCCACTTTTGGACCTTGCCCGCTCCTTTATTTGATACTAGCTCGAATGCTCGATCAACCTCCCACTAATGCGCACGTTCTCACCACATTCTCTCGGGAGCACACTGAGATGGTAGATGCCTGCAAACTTGCAGTTCTATGTATAGCATCAACTGTGCCGTCCACATACAGAGAATGCAGTGTGCGTGTTGTTACGATCACAGCTGAAAGTTCTTGGAAGCCTTACCTTGTACGGTTGTACGTACGAGGGTAATGATAGTATGATACCTCGATCGGATGTACGAATACGAACGTTATGGTCGCTTGGCCTACGGAGAGTCGGAGACTAACTTCTCCGGAGAAGAACTCAGAGTTGGGCTGAATCTTATTACAGAATTCTGGCCCCAAAATACATCATATAAGGCCCAAAATGTTTTTTTCGTTATATAGACGGAACAAACGTATATATTCCAGTACGAATTTGTCATCAGTAAGCCACATCTGTTTAGGCCTCGCGTAGTCGAGTGAAAATCATAAAAAAAGGGGTGGGGGGGGGGGTGAGAGGGATAAACATCCACTGAAGTACTGAACCTCTTATTAATTCCTGATCAGGAATTCCTTATCTTCAAGCACTGATACCAATCTGATTCTGAAATGGCGTGATACAAAATCGACCATTTCGTTCCTTGAGGATGCATTGAAACACTAATAAACCTACAGCCTCCTAATTAATTCCCAAAATCTCAGCTAAAGAAGCTAGCCAGTAAACGTCTGGCCAGACAGACAGGCAGCTTCTCTACCACCACTACGACCACCCGTCGATCTGGCCACTGATCTGCCGCTGCTTGCTACTGCTACTGCTGCGTGTTCATCTTAGGGGTCTTCATCTCCCAGGCGTCAAGGTTGGTGATCTTGACGTCCGAGTCGCCGTTGTTGAAGACGAAGAGGTGCGCGTCGTCGCCGATGGCCTTCCTTGGGTACACCCTCGTCAGGATGCACGTCTTGCCGCGCGCCCCGAAGCTCTCCACCACGGAGTGATCAATCTGCACAAATAGTTCAACAAAAGCAAGCTCAGACTGATCTCTTTTTTCATGAAATCGCCGTTGCAGAACACGAAGATCAAGGTCTCGTACGCACCAATGTCCGGAGGGCAATTTGCTTGTTCTTGGCGATGTCGACGTCGACGAAGCCGGCGAAGGTCGGCCTGTAGATCTTCGACTCGTACGACGACCTACGGCATGTGTAGTACGCGTGACCATTGGCAAACGATATAATGCATTAGCTATGACGTGTACTCGTGTAGCACGGAGTGTGAGTGTGTGACCAGTGACGTATCGAGATCAGGACACTGCAGGGCACACACGCACCTGGTAGGGTCGTTGCACATGAGAACGACGTGTGAGGAGTCGTTGCTCTTGAACACCCTGAAGAATACGGCCGTTCTCTCCTTGAGGTCGCCGGAGGCCAGCACCCACAGCCCGAACGGCCCCACGCCGCCCTTCACGTCCGAGCCTAGCTTCTTGCACAGCGCCTGCGCGTCCGTCCGCCACGACGGGTCGAACTTCTCCGCCTTGCTCAGGTCCTTGATCGCGAACGCCAGTTCCACATCCGACTGCACTTGCACAGATAAATTAGATGATCCATACAAATGAACACAACTTCCATGTCATGCATGGCTGATATGCACGTGTCGTTGCTGATTAATTTGGAGTGTGCACTGACCTGCACGGGCTTGAAGCCCGTGACCTCGAAGTAGTTGCCATTCTTGATGACCTTGTCACTGACGTTGACGTGCTTGCCTCGAAGCGTCTCGACCTCCTCCACCGGCCACTGAACCAGCTGCTTCCCGTCCGGCGACAGCCAGAGCTTCCTTGGTATCGCCTGAGAAAACCGGCGACACGTGCACCGTCAGTAAGTTCAGCTGTTCAGGTCGATGCATTGACATGACATGTGTACGAATATATATGGGCCCTTACCTGAATGCCGGCCCAGCCCTTTTGGCGATCGTCCGGAACGGTGTCGGACTCGTTGGCCCATCCCCACACGATCCGGCGGCTCTTGGCTGGATCATAGAATGACTTGGACGCGTAGAAATCACCGTAGTCGTAGCGGAGGCCGAAGTCGTTATCCTGGAACGCGGCGTCGGGGACGTACCGGTCGGTGGCGTGGTCGTACCTGCCGACGGTGTAATACTCATACCGCGTCAGATCGAGGCTCACCTTGAGCACATACTTGACCTCCTCCGCCACGGCCGCGTCCCGCAGCGCGGCCGTGTCGACGCCGCGGCGGTAGTGGTGACGACGACGATTTTGACCGCTGCTTCCTCCTTCCTCCGCCGCCACGGCGACGGGGAAGAAATCCGGGCACTCCCACATCCCGGTTTGCGCCGAGTGGAACGGGTGGTGCGCCTTGACCCAATTCCTGAAGTCGCGGCTCCGGTACAGCACGGCGAGCCCCTTCATCCCAACCTTGCTGCCGACGAGGAGACGCCAGTGGCCGTCTGGCCCGTACCAGGCCGTGGTCGGGTCTCGGAAGGCGCTTGCGTTGATGCCGCTGTCGGGGTCGATGATTGGGTTGTAGTCCGGCTTGTACCATTCGCGGAGGTACGGGTCGGAGAGGTTGACCGGGTAGGCCACGTTCTGCACCTGCCGCTCGTCGGGGTCGATGCCGGTGTACATGATCGCCGGCACGCCACTGGGCAGCACGGTGGCGGAGCCTGACCAGCAGCCCTTCACGTCGAACGTCTTGGACGGGTAGATCCCCGGCTCCAGTGCCGTCCAGTCGATCAGGTCCGTTGATACAGAGTGCGCCCACACGATGTTCCCCCATACCGCGCCCTTGGGGTTGTACTGGTAGAACAGGTGGTATAGGCCCTTGTAGTACATTGGACCTGCACGTATGGATCACTTGTGTGTCATTTAATTGACATTGTTAAGTTGCCATGTGCACACAGATTTTGTGTGACTAATTTACGTACCGTTCGGATCTGGTCATCGTGTACCGGAGGCCAAGAGCGGTCGAGATGGAAACAGAGAGGAACAAAAACATGAAGTTGTTGTTATCAATCAAAGTGCACAACACACATTGATCATCGGTTGTTCGTCATACTCGTACATACCGTTGATCCAGTGTTTTGGTGGTTGGAAGTGGTACCCGGTGCGTAGCGTCCCGTCGACCTGCTTCGCCTCCAGCGACTGGAGCTCCGGGTACACGACGTGCGACGCGCGCACCACCGCCACCGCCGTCATCTGCAGCAGAGCCACTAACACCAGCGCGGTCCTCGCCGCCGCCGCCATTTTCACCGTGTCCGTATGCACTAATTTACTCTGCTTAGTGAGAGACTCACTCTACTGAATGAGCAGTAAAGAACAGGATCGGTGATAGAGAGGCGGTCGCCTTTTATAGATGGGTGATCGATCACTGGATCAGTACTTCACTTTTTTTTTCTTGAGGATCGGATCAGTACTTCACTTAGTCAGTACTCGGTAGAGGGCTTCTTCGATCATCTCGGCCGCGGCGGCTGCGTCCGCGAGAGACGGGAGGTTCGTTCCGTTTTCCGTTGCCACGGATTCAGGACGGTTATTGACGTGTCACAACCCACAAATTCACAATGTTTTATCTCTATACGGTGTCCTGGAAGAACACGGTCGCACCCGCGAGATCAGCCGATCAGATCAGATCAGATCAGCACGCGCGCACGCCTCGTTCCCCCTATCCGCCCCGGGGACTTGCTCTCGCTAAGTCGCTCGGCCGCCGCGCCGCGCGATCTCGATCGATCGCCGTACGTACGTCGTGTCGCCATCGCAGGATATATATAGCTCGCTCCCACCCAACTGCCACGTGAACGGCCTCCCGCACGCACGCGCGCGAGACGCTCGTCCGCACGTACGTACCCATGGCGCCACCACCACCACCATCGCTGCACTACAAAGCCCAAGACGAGCCGCGGCTCGACCCGCGCCCCGCCACACATTATTCGAGGCCCTTCCTCCCGTCCTCGGGCGGCCGCGGCCTCGACCTCCTCACGGAGGCGCTCGGGGCCGAGAGCTTCGACCCCGACGACGACGACGTCGCCGACGCCATGGGCGACGTCGATCATCAACATTTGGTCGACGGCTGCAGGTCTCCGCCGTACTGCAAGAGGCCGCCGCACCACGCCATCCTCGGTGGGTTCGACGTCGACAACGACGACGACAACCAGCACGCCGTGATGTCGCTGAGGAGGACGAGGAGCGGGAGGGCATTCCCGCCGCCGATATCGGTGATCGGCAAGGGCGGGCGGCCTTGGCTGAGCCTCCGGGCGCACCGGGAGGGCGGCCGGCTCGTGCTGCGGGAGATGCGGCTGCCGTCGCAGGAATTGTTGCAGCCATGCAAGGAGGACGGCAGGTTCAAGCTGCTCATCCACCCGGAGGCCGCCCCCGCCCGCCGCGCGGGGCCCCCACGCGTAGGACAAGGAAGGGAAGGACACGGTGCCCTCGAGTCTTGATCAGTAGATCGATCTCCAGATTTTTTTTTTTGTTATCTTTAGGGCACTGGGATTCTTGCTCGATCTCCTTCCTGCGACATTGTGCATGATCTTGCCGTTATTCAATACATGCATTGGCTTGCAGCAAAAATCTCCGATTTGTTCAGATGCCTCTTCTTGTGCATGCAGTTTATTCTGGTCTGATCCGTTTGGATACCAACCCGAGAACGTACGGCTGCATAGAATGCGGCTTAGCATCCTGCCATCAGCAAACAAAGAAGAAATTAAACAAAAACAAAAACTAGTTTCAGGTTGCACACAGCCACACAGATGCAACTAACTTGGTAATATCACAGTTATTATCTTAACAAACACAAATGGCACGCGTGTGTGCTCAAGTTGGCCTTTTGAGGTTGACAAGATAAAAACTGACTGACATCGTCATCCAGAAGAGGACATGTTCTACTGAAATTTACTGTTTTTACGGCTAGCAACATGAAAAACACAATACAGAAGAGATAATTAGTGGAGTTTTTATCACGTGAACGTGATAGAGCCAGTTCACTAGCATGACTTCAATATATTGAGATAATTATATTGAAGTTATTCGACATATTTTAGGACAGATGCAATAAATTATATTGAAGTTATAATGTAGCTAAATTAAAAAATTGTTATAATTTTTTTGAGGGAATGGCGGGCTTTATTGATAATCATGAAACAGGGATACAATCTTATCTCAATACTAGCAATATATCGTCCGGCACATTATTTCGCCAAACCGCGCAATGTACCGTCCGCTTTGCTAGTTGAGCAAGTTCATGAGCTACCCTATTACAATGTAAAACTTAAAATGCTGAAGAAGTCCCGCCGTCGCTGCTATCTCTCAAAGAACGAAAGACCATCTGGACCAGTCTTGTTCCTTTGCTTGTATACGTAGAGCGGCTTGTAAACAGCCTGTTTCTAAAATGATAGGAAGATGCACCCATTCAGCAGCAAGTTTCAAGCCTTCCAAACAAGCCAACAATTCCACCTCTTCTGCGTGTGCACAGTTTCTGACAAAGCGCCAGGATGAGAGCATTGGCTCCCCAAACTGGTCTCTGATTATGACTCCAATGCCGCCCCGTCCATCTGATTCCGAGCAAGCGCCATCAACATTTATCTTTGCCTAGCCCTCCGGAGGGGGCTCCCACTTCTTTGTAGCCTGTATTGAACTCACCCTGCATCGAGGATTTATCTGCACTCCTGCTGTTCCTTTCCCTTTTGTATCGTTCGGCAGTTGTCGGACAATGCCCAGTGTTTCAGCATACTGTTCAAGGAACATAGCCGAACCAGCGACTCTTGAAATTCCTTTCTCATGTACTGCATCATTCCTTAAAAACCAGCATCTCCATAGCAACAGCAGGACGAGTGCCCTCATCTGCTTGTCCATTTTATCCAAAAGAAGAAGGAGCCAATCAGGTCCTGTCCAAGAAAAAATCCTCATCCGGCGGCAGTTGCCAAGAAAAAATTGTTATAATTTAGCTGTAATTATATTGTAACTACAATATAGTTACACTATAACTTCAATATAATTTATTGCATCTGTCCCAAAATATAAGGATTTTTGACTGGCCATTGTCTTTGAGATGATACTTTGACCAATTATATTTGTAAAAATATGTTATTTTAAATTAAATGCATATTATGATAACTTATTTCATGATTAATCCATTAGCATGTTTTTTACATGATCATTCATTTTGAGTTTTTCACTATCAATAGTTAAAGTTTAAAATAATTGATTTTAACTTATTTATAAGTTGTTATATTTTGACATGGAGAAGGTACTTCAAATATTGCTTGATTGATTGGTTAGCCTGTGACTATTGAATATTTTCATCCTTAGAGCATCTCTAATGTGAACATCGAATAGTGTCACACCATTATTTTGGTTGATAAAATATTGTTTGGTGGGATTCACTGGGCCCACTCTCACTGATATCAAGCAACTGGTGGAGAAATCGAACGACACCGGTTCTCTTGCATGCAGAAATATTCTATGGGATCCACACATATGCATGTTTTATTCCTTCTGTTCAAACCGAGAAGAAAGTTCGATTTTGCTTATCAGGTTACCCCGTTTGGTTGTTGCAAGGCCATGGTTTGGGTTTTTTTCCATGGTTCGATTGTTTTAATACACTCGAGGCCTGGAACTGCTCTTACATTCAAGCATCTTGATGCATATTCGATGGTTGCAAATTCGACTAGTTTTAAACCAAAAATATGTCGATACCTTTTTTAGCAATTCCGATTAAAATCTGAGATCATTTGACCACGATGGCTTAATCTAAAAGGCAGGTTACCTTGTTAGAGATAACTTACGGGTCCCACTTGGCATAGGCTGTGGCTACACTGATTTATTCGTGTGCTGACGCGGCGCGCCTCATGTTCCCGCACAATTCGCATCGCGCCGCATCGCATGCCACGCGCTCTCTGCTCCCGCACGGCGCCGCGCCGCGAGCTCTCGCCATGGCCACGGCGACGCCGACACCGATTCCTCACCGTACCGTCTCCTCGCAAACCCTAACTTTAATCCCACACATCTCGCGGCGGGGATGCGGAGGCCGTGTCCCCGCCGGCGCGCGGGCCCTAGCTCTGACCGCAGCGCCGTCGTCTGCGTCGGTGCGGTCCTTCCGCCTCCGAGCCAGCCGCGCGCCTTCGCTGTTCGACGAGGCGTTCCCCTACGTCGCGGCGGAGTGGGAGACCATCGCCAAGGGGTGGGTGTGCGCGACCGCTGCCGTGTACTGCCTCTCGCGGGCGGTGCCCGCGGCGGGGCGGCTGCCGCGGGCGCTCGCGGCCTACTGCGGGGCCGGGGGCGCGGAGATGATGAAGGGCGGGCTCGCGCTCGCGGGTCTTGCCGCCGCGCGCTCGGCCGCGGCGTACGCGCAGCAGGCGTTGCTCTGGGAGGCGGCGCTGCGGGCGGCGGGGCGGCTGCGGGAGCGCGCGTTCGAGGGGGTGCTCGCGCGCGACCTCGCGTTCTTCGAGGGAAGGGGAGGATTGTCTGCTGGGGACATCGCTCACCGGATCAATGACGAGGCGGACGACGTCGCGGACGCCGTGTACTCTGTTCTCAATGTGAGGTTTGCTTTTACTTTCGATTGCTGTGAGTGGCTCGTCTGAGTTGAGCAATAAGCGTTTGTGGAAATGCCTGCATAAGTTCGTAGTGTGTTGACATGTTGCTAGAGCCTAGATGAGTGCAAATTTATGAAATCTAAGGTTAGCTACTTTAGCTGTCTGTGGCAATGCATCATTACTTCTTAGTAGTCATACTAACTGTTGATTTTGAGAGAGAAGCATAATTGTTGATTTTGTATTCAGTTCCTTTCTACCTACTTAAAACGCCTAATGGATCTTGTTTCTAACTTCAGGGCTTAGATGCAATAATTCAAGGCATCCTTCTGAAATTGCTGATGAAGTGACTATACTGACAATTGGTAAGACTCCAAAAAAGGATTCTAATTACTCTTTTCCTTTTCACACAGACTATCGTGCCAACAAGCTTGCAGTTGATAGCTATGAGTCATCAGATGGTGACAATCAATCCCCTGCTCTCAATGGTTGCGGCAACGGTAACATCCTAAGAGATTCTACACCTTGTACCCCCTTTTGTAGTTACTTTAATGTATATTGTTTAATTCTATCTACACTACATATGCAGGTAATTCCATGCATGTGGCTCGTCATTGCAAGTCTTGGTAAAAGACTCCGCCAAATATCCAAAGAGGCTCATATTAGCCTTGCCATGCTTACAGTCTATCTCAATGATGTACGTCATTTCATTTTCTACTATTCAATGATCTTTTTAGTCCCACAGAAGTTGTTTAAATGAACTTCCTTTTAGGTGCTTCCATCAATGCTCACTGTGAAGGCAAACAATGGTGAGGGCAAGGAGATATTGAGATTTCGAAAATTAGTTATTGATGATTTAAAGACTAACCTAGGTAAGAAGAAGATGAAGGCTCTCATACCTCAGGTTGTCCGAGCAACATACATCGGAGGCCTGGTAGTGCTCTGTGCTTGGTCAATATCAGTTTCGGGCACCTCCTTTGATGGTGAGGGCTTTCTTTCTTTCCTGACAGCACTTGCTCTGGCTATTGAGCCTATTCAGGTATCCTACTGGGCATTACTTTAATTAATTATTTATTACAATATATGTCAGCACCTGAACAATTTTTAACTTTCTACGGTAAGTAGCACTTCCCTATATCCAAATTCACAAATATACCATGTTCTACTTATGCTAATGAAAGAATTATAAAAATGAATGAATTAAGTATGAAGTATGTTTTTTGGACACATTAACGATGTCCAGGGAATTTGTACAACTGAATATGAATGTATAGTTCTCTATTCCTTGTCAGTATATTCTCAACATATTCACTGGACCTAATTTCTCACATGCAAAGGAATAATCAAAGAGTCATGCAATTAAATATGAAAAAATAGATTTAATTTGTTATTATATTAGTGAGAATTTGAAGCGCATTTCAGTATATTAGAAAGAATAAATACTATACTTACATTTATATATGCAATCCTGTAAGTTTTTTAATCATGTACTCATTCTGTTGGGTTCATGGATGTAGTCATGCACCATTTTGTTTTTACATGGTAAACCATCTTGATTTAGTTCCTATCAGAATTTATTCTGTGCGTAGGATTTTGGGAAGGCATACAATGAATATAAGCAAGGAGAACCAGCATTGGAGCGCATATTTGATCTAACAAGGTTCATCCCTGAGGTAGTAACCATCCATTGTTTCTTATGTACCAATAATATTTTTACATGAAGGCTCATGACAAGCTTATATATCTATCGACATTCAAAAACTTTTTTTTTGGTAGATTAATCACAAAATTTCTAGTCATATGAGAAACGTATTGCATTTTTCAAGCACAGCTATCAAGAAAATGTTAAGACACTGCTATTTCCATCTGCCCTATTTCAATGTCACCAATTGCTCCTTGTGTGATGTAGGCAGGGGATAAAGCAAGCGCTGTTCATTTACAATCTGTTAAAGGGGACATTAAGTTCAATAATGTTATGTTTCGATATATTGATGGCATGCCGCCAATACTGGATGGCGTGAATCTTCATATCAGATCAGGAGAAACAATTGCTTTTGCCGGACCATCAGGTGGAGGGAAAACTACTCTTGCCAAATTACTCCTTCGACTTTATCAACCACAAAGCGGTACATGTTTCTGCCTTTTTCCACAAGTTCACAAGTTCAGGTGTTCAACAGAAAGCACTCTCACTCTCTTGGATATTTGATTTGTGCCATCATCTTCTAAGCTGGCTGTTGGTGTGCTTGCATCTTAGGATATATACTTCTCGACAACTGTGATATCCAGGACATTCAATTACGATGCTTGAGAACACATATTGCATTTGTTTCACAGGATGCAGTAAGTTCTTGTGTATCATTTTCCCTCTTTGTTGTCATATCCTCAAATGATGTTATTCTCCAAACAGGACCATATTTTTCACACTTTAATTTGTCTTTTATTTGCTAATAGTAGCATCCTGGTTGGCTACAGCCGAGGATGAAAAACATAATATGTTCTACTTCTTTGTTTGGCTTCATTTGATGCAGTGACTTATCATAAGTATAAATTTCAATCAAGGATTTCCTTCTCCTATTTGGTTACTACCGTTTACAGCATGTGATCTCATCCATGGTGTTTAAAAGAATATCTCTGTTACCATTCGCATGTAACTATAACACATACTCCAGTTTAAGTTTCCCAACAGACAACATATTTCAGATATATTTATGTTATGCATGCTGGAGTAAACACATTTTGCAATATTAATGTATTATTGCATTCATTGCTTTTTTTATAGATGTTGTTCTCTGGGACAATTGCTGAAAATATTGCGTATGGAGACCCTATGGGATCCATTAATATGAACAAGGTTGAAGGTGCTGCTAAGATTGCCAATGCTGAGGAGTTCATTAAGATGTTGCCAGAAGGATACAATTCATATGTAGGACAAAAAGGTTCTATTCTAAGTGGTGGGCAGAAACAAAGGTAAATCGTATCACAGACTATAACAAATGAAACATTGTAATGAGTAATCACAAAATGGCTGGTAGTTTTTACAGCAAATATTATTCTTTGCCTTTCACGGTAGCCATGTCTCCCTTTTGTTTTTCTCCCTCAGATTATCTATTGCAAGAGCAATCTATCAGAATTCCTCCGTACTGATATTGGATGAAGCAACGTCAGCTTTAGATAGCAGGTCTGAGCTACTACTTAAAGAAGCATTGACGAATCTAATGGCAAACCACACTGTAAGAGTTGCATGCGGTGTTTTTCTTTCTCCATTTCTATGCATACCTGTTTTCATGTGTCCCCTTCCAAATTTTGTGTTAGGTGCCTTGGATCGACCTAAACAGTTCCCTTTTCCAGGTTCTCATCATTGCTCATCGACTGGAAATGATCCTAATGGCTGATAGAATTGTCTTGTTGGAAGGTGGCAAATTGCGCGAGATCACAAAGTCAGCTTTCCTGTCTCGAGACAACCAGTTCAGTTCACTACAAGGCAACAGTCCAAAACTGGGAGAGGTTTAGTGCAAATGGTCTTCTGACAATGATCCTGCATGTCTTCCATCGACATCGTGAAGACATAGTTTTCGTCACCCATATAATTTGGAGCATGGATGGACTGGACGGATGGTGGATGAGGTTTGCAGCACACCTCGTTTGAGCAAAACACGAATGCTCTGCCAGAGTGCCAGTTTGCTATCAAAGTATCAAGACACCTTGACACCATCAACTTCTGCCGCTCAGGTCTTACATACACCATAACCGTAACTAATGTAAGAGGAACACAACATCAGTGCACTATTTAGGTACAGCGCAGATTTTTTTTTAGCAAACCAAGCAATTGTTAAAAACAAGGGAAAATTGGTTCTGTAGTAATATAACAACCAAATACGCATGCTCTCAAGTATACAGACCAACCGCCACACCGTGCCGGTCAGCCGGTGTGTGTGTTCATGTAATATTCAGTCTAGGTCTGGGTATGATTGCCCAAGCAGTCCAGCGAGAACTGGTACATTACCTCCACGAATACAATGCAGATGACGAAAAACATGGATTCAAGGCAAAGGGGCACTAGGCAATTGATAGCAAGAACAAAAAAACTCTCGACTACTACTAGGCTCTTCATGAAACGGGTCCCTATCAGCTGTAGTCAGCTATCTTGCTTCGTATGCCATCAAGGAACGTTCTGAAACCTGTGGCACTAGCTACCAAAGAACCATCAACAGCTTGATCCTCAATCAGGTATCTCTCAAATGCTGTAGTGTCATCGTGTGCGCCATGAATAAAGACAAGCTTGGGGGTTATGTTCCTTTCTTGCTTCAATCTATCAATCTTGGATCTCAACAGACCTACAGATATCATCTCAGTTTTAGTTACGCATCACAGGGATAACTATCAGGAATCATAAATAGTTCTCCGCCCATTCTTTTGTAAATGAAACTAAAGTCACTCCATTCAGTCCTTTTTCAAGTAATCATCTCATCATCCTATACTTGATCAAATCTGATGTCATTGTGTCTGTTCATTGGTCGTAGTGATAATCTTCAACTTGGACCAGAGGTGAGTGCTTAGAGAACAGACATATTCAGTGAGGTGATAAGACAATTCAATTAAGATGGCAGTAATATTACGAGAACAAGTCTAAGACATCATTCGTAGAACAATGGAGGGAATAAAATTCAGAGAGGGAAAGCAATACTGCATCAAAATAACTTATGTCGGATTGAGAGAACTCACAGTCACGTGGAGGAGGGAAGGGAATTGTGCTACTGGCTGTAGGTGAGTAATACACCACCAGATCAGTGTATGCATCAAGCAGGAATATCACGCTCTCACTGTTGAATACACTTCGACTTATTGACTGATGCACTTCTGCTTCTACATCAGGAGAGGTGTACGAAGTCAATGTAGGACATATAGCTTGCCGAAGTGATGATGGCTCCAGTGCACTGTAAAGAGAAGTATCATAGTGTAAGTGATTTGTGTGTACTATATCATTGATCAATCTAAGAAGATAATAGCCCAAAGCTACGACAACGGCTCAGATGGAGGAACACTTGTAACACATTAAACTCTATGATTTTTTTTTTTAAATTTCAATGGAACAATTGTGATCAGAAGTATATGGTAAAATGGGTTACCTACATACAATTTGATTTAGTGCCACCCAACACTTGGTTCAAACCTCATTTAGTATGCTGTCATATGTAGAAATAAAGATATTTTTCCTATTTGATATACTTTCTATGAAATATACTTGCCATGACTTAAAAGAGTCCAAGCTATCTAAATTCAAATATAACTGTTCTTAGTATGTGCGGCTCATAACAACTACACAGTACATGTATCATTAAGGGAGTGGCCTGGAATTTGTGGGGGCAAATTACAGCACAAGAAGATTATGAAATATTATCGTTTTTTATATTATTCCAGTAATTGCATGGTGGAAATATATGTTACCTGAAGAGGCATTGCAAATATGTCCGATAATCTGGCTGAATACTTTGACCATGAAGTCGAAGCAGGGGACTTAATAGAAAAGCAAATACAAGTCTTGAAAGAGGTTTCAGTTGTGAGCAGTGTATGAAATCAACGTCAATATCAGGCATTCCAGTACCACCAGAACTGACGATCTTGTATGCCTTGTTGTACTGCGCAATGGCATTCACCAACCAATCGCGAAGCCATATCTTTGCCTCTAGCACATCACTTAACGAAGCCAAAATAACCTGGGAAATTTTAACACATTCAATCATCAAATGATCTTCCTTGCAGCACCAACTTGCATTCTAGACCTATCATACTTCGATAGAAAAATTGGGTCTGTTTTGTCATCAATCTTAAGCTTAAGGAGCTGAGTTAACTTAGTTAGCTAGGAGACCTGATAGCTTAGTCAGGTGGGAGATCTGAGTGTACAATCACTACTCAAGCCCATCCTATTCAAATTCAGATTTAGGTGTCTTCTTAATGAAAAATGTCTAGTTCCTCCTAGTTACCGTTTTGTTTAATAACCAAACTGCCAGAAAGGCAATCTAGATTAAGGATGCTGATGCAATCATACAGCTACAGCAAGATACTAGTATGTCACCTTCGCGTTAGGTAAACAAGATGATTTCAAGCATTAATGTTTAAGCCATTCTGGAATTCCTTATTCAGAATCAACAGATAGTTTGCAATGACTCAAATTTAGCTCGCTTCTTGCATATCACATGACAGAGCCTCACAGTACACCTTGGAAACCAGTAATCTAAAACTTCCTGTGATTGGAAACCAGTAATCCAAAACCAGGCCAAACATAAAAAAGCATGGAACAAGAGCCCTGCCTGATGTAGCCCAACCATACCTAAGCTTGGAAGCTTTAAATGAACATCATCTTTGTAGATATTTGTCTACATTGCTGTAAAATTAATGTTCAATATAAACACAGAGATGTTGGCCTTTAGCCTATATTAAGTTAATCTTAAGTTGTTCTAGAAGCTGTAGCTAGTAACAACAATTGGTTGCTACAATCAAACGATGGCAATATCACCATTTGATCATAGCACCCAGGTGATACCACAATATTGATGTAGACTCTAGACAATTCATGCCGTTATACTACTTAGATGTGGTACAAACTTTGCCTTGATATAGATGAAGCTGCTAGCTACTAGGTTGAAATTTTATGCAGTTACGCAAGCAGAACATCCCTGCATTGCTAAGAGTCTGTGTACTTGCAACAAACATCTTATGCATTTAACTTGTGCTAAAAATAATACGTGAAAAGAAAAGGCTGTACCTGGTGTACTAGTATTGTCAATACAACATCTGGATCAACAAAATCATAAAGGTCCCAGATATTAGCAGTTGTGTTGTACTGGATAGTCCGCACTCTTAGCCGCCTTTGCAAGGTGAATTTTGATCTGAACAGGGTGTAATTAAGTTAAAAATATGTTATCATCCAGATACAATCTGTAAAATCATTGGTAGCAAGTCACATCTGCATGCTAACACTTACTTAAATAGTAAGTAAAAGAACAACTTGCCAAGCAAGTGTATACTTCCTCTGTTTCACATTGTAAGGAGTTTTAGCTTTTAAATAGATTCATGCATGGATCAATGTATGTGCTTCATATTTATGTCTAAATTCACATGGATGCAAGTGGATCTAGACGAGAGATGAAGTCTAAAACCCCTAATAATGTGGAACGGATGGAGTAACAAAGAAGGATTACCAGAATACTAACTGCCAACCGCTCAGTATGGACATTTACAAATGGCAGGAACAGTAACATATTACTGACAACTCACAAATCTAAGTATCAGCATGTAGCAATTACCTAATAATAGAATTTGAGACATCATCAGATGTATCACTCTGGTGCACTATCGTTGTGTACTTGAATGCAATTTGAAGAATAGGAGGGTTTGACTTCCTGCAGGTACCAAAATGATATTGTAAGAATACTAAAGATAAATTTAGAATGATAATTAACTGTTTAAAGACGAACTGATTCCACATGAAACTGTGGTTACAGCTCCCCTGTCTTACGCATAGCAGTTGCAATGTTTAGTAATAGAGACACAATGAAAGGATACTAGAAACCATACACTTGTGCAATTAGTTGTTTAGCTAATCATATTGTTTCGGTTAATCATTACCCATGCCTTATACAGTTTAATATTCTTGATGTATTTGTATAATTATTAAGGGCCCTTGCTTATTAGTGTATTCAATACTCTATGGATTCTTTATAAGGATAGATATCAACGTATAACTGAAAATCAGGTTGTAGCATATAATAGATACGTGGATCTTTGTTTTTACTCTCCAATCCTGTTAGTATTCGACTGTCTAGCACTTTCCTCTTTTGACAATCATTAATATTTAATGATACGGGCTCCCATCATTTTCTTTGTGGATTATAAGCCGAAGCCAAAATTAAATTTTCAAACTTAATTTTAGTGATTCTTCATCATAGTCTTTTTTCTAGCATTGTCCTGTAAACCACGAATAACACATCTAAAAAAGTTTTACACAAATTATTTTTTAATTGCGTGTATGCATTTTCTGCATTTTGTCCATTTAGGCCAACCGATGAGGCCTATAATTTATAGGAGTGCATATTCCTCAGGGAAGCATGCTCCAGTTTAGGCAGTTGTTTTGAAATACTGCTTTCTAAAAAGAAGGCATCGAGAAAGAAATTTTATTAACTGTTATGGTGACAAAATATTGGCTCATAATTTTTCATTCAGGAAAGGAATGACCCTAACAGTTAAAATAATGCTTTACCCCATAATAAACTTATGGATAACCAAATATAAGCTGCACACTCAGAACAGCAAGGATCAGAATGGAGCTGAGTTTAGATCCATAGGTAGCTTTATGCCAGAATAATTTGTTTTCAAATGCCAAACAGTAAGCAAAGACCTGCTTACTCATTTATCATATGATATTGACCATAATATTGCCACAGGAAGAAGAGAAATTGATAAAAATATATATATATACTATAAAAATATATGGCCTCGACAAAATTCTTAATAAAAAAAAAAGATCATGCTAATGGAACTTTCCATCTCTCACAGCATAGAGGGAAAATTAACAGTAACATAGGTAAAAGTCCACTTTACTCCCCTCAACTATTTCACTGGATCATTTAACCCTCCTAACCTATTTTTTGGCTCATTTTACACATTAATTATTAAGGATGGTTTGCTTTGCACCTTAACAATATTTCTCTTTATACAAGATATATTTTGAGATGAAATTTTGTGGAGCAACAGATGACACCATTAACAAATTTCCAAAAATATTTTCATAACTATTTGCTTAAACTTCCAACGCAAATAGTGATAAAAAAAATTGTTGACAGTTAAGTTATTGCATCTATCCATCCTACCGAACTTTAGTCATAATACGACCTGTATAGAGATGAAAAGAGAGAAATGTTGTTAAGGTGTAAAGTGAGACAATTTAATAGTTCAGGGTGTAACATGTCCAAAAAATAGTTTACGGGGTTAAGTGGTCTAGTAAAATAGTTTGGGGTAGTAAAATGGATGTTTCCCTGTAACATATTAACACATGTAAAGCATATAATCAGGAAATGGTTGGAATACAAAATGCCTTTTACCTAGAAAACTGAGAATCCTTTTGAAACTCAAAGTCGTAGACGTATGTAGCAAATGAGTCACAGCAATTTATGTGCTGAACATTCATGTATTGAGGATCTGGATAGAAATGGCCGTACTGTCGAAAACAAACCAAACATAATGGACAATATGAGCTACAAGAACATCCAAAAAAGCTCAAATAAGTAGGTGCATATCCCTCATAATACTTACAGAGTCAGCAATCTTGAACTCCGAGGATGTCCTCAATCGCAAAACACATCCAAAAGCATAAGGACGGCTTAGCATCTTGTATCTGCAAAATGGTTCATAAAACTCGCATTGATGCTTTTGTAGTATATAACAATCAACGGATACGAACATCAGGTGGGACTAAGGACATTCTGGACATTTATACATATGGTTATATATGTGACACTTGGGTACTGCAAGACCAGCATTTAAATATGGCTATTAAGGTTTAGAGAAGTCAGATATGATCCAGGACTAAAACAGTGCAGAATATTAGGATCAACTCTCATAATACAGTGAACATCAGACATACATGCATAAATCAAAAAATTGGAGTTCAAAAAACTGTAGCACATGTGATGTATCTCACTTGAAGCGATAAAGTTGAACTAATAATTACGTTGTGAATTTGACACAGGTAACACAACATGTATGATGACCGAACTTACATGTCCTGCGGAAGTGTTGATTCATCTGTACTAGAATACAAGTACAACGAGCCACCACTCTCAACACTCAGAACTTTCAGGGAAGAAAGATCTGTATATTCATTTGTGATTGCAAAAAGGTCTACACATACACCTGCTTGAACAGCACTAGCAGCCTGTGATATGCCAATTAGGATATATTCTTGAAAAATGTCAATATGTGTTGAGCAAAATTTACAGAAACTTACCAGATTTGAGTAGAAATTTGTCTGCTCAGAAATGAATGTGTCATCAGATCCTGGCATTTTAGCAGCGTTATGGTCCTCATCGCTTCTTATTTCTATTTGTCCAGGCCCGTAATTCGGTGGACCAGACAAAAATGTGAATATCCTTGCTGTTTAAAATCAGGACAGAGCATTAAAGTAGAAGGCAAGATCAACCACTGTATACTGAAGATATTATAGCCTCTGAACAGAAGGTAGTCTGGCCACAAATGAAACAATAGAATGAGAGCATAGTCAAGATATCACATACCAAGTTCAAATGTACTTCCATATTCTGAGCATAGATAGTTCACAACAGCATCCATTGCTAACCCAAAACCGCGTGCATGATGCAAAGAGTGATCCTGAACTTCTGAGGCAGTTGCTGTTATTTCCCAGGAAGATGTTGGTTTAATTGTCTCGAGTGCTTCAGCAATGCGATCTTTGCAACTGTCGACCTGTTAAGACATAACTGACATAAGTTTACAACAAAAATGAATATTCTAGGAAGGGGCAGAAACTACAGTGAAAGACAAAATCATAGATTAAAGGAATTGCAAGTAAAAGAAAAACTACAATCAACAGAACAGTATACATACAGGAGCCAAAAAAGAATGAAGCGGCATGACATCTTCAAGGTCGACAAGTAAGGTACCATCAGAATCAGGAGGGATGAAAGCATTCTTCACAATGGGTATCGGACCTTGAACATCATACAATCCTATCTTGCTGCTAAATGTCAAAAGCCCAAACAACGATCCTGGAGAAATAGCTGCATAGGGTCACAAGGATTAGTGCACACATAGTTGCACAGAAAGCTCCTGAACTTTATGCTTTCTACAATAGATTGGTAGCTCCTGCAAACTTGTGGATGAACCTCACCTTCAAGAGCTGCTAGGAGAGCACTTTTGACTAGCTCCAAAAACTCCTCTGAAGCTAAAACAGAATATGACAAACAAATAAGATCTACAGAAACTGACATGGAGGGTTAAAAACTAGCAGCTCAAAGTATTCGATTTTATTTTCAAGTAAATCTCGATACTCTTTCAAAGTTTCAATGATTCCAACTTAACGTATCACAGTAAGAGGATACAATGAGTCCAATTTAACCTATCATAGTAAGAAGATTAAGGTGATATGATCAAATGAATATGGATGTCATTCATTCCGGTATAATGCATATGCCAAACCAATTTGATCAACTAAATGGATCCATAACTTGCCAAGACCGTTCATAGTAATCGACAAATGCTGCAATGCTGATTTGCATTTTCCGAATTCAAGCAAGCACACATCCACACGTGTCGCAAACAGGAACCATGCTGATGTAGTCATGTTGGTCATTTTTACTGGACTAAGTCCAGGTCATGAGCACAGCAAGCTATGTTCATTTCACATTGTTATGGCACCCCCCAATAGGCTATCAATCTCTTCATGCTGACTAGAAGTGTTTAGTAAGATTCATGCAGTGACAGCCGACAACTTCGTTCCTGCCTCTAAATTGTTCATAGACCGTACAACAGATGCTAGAACCGGATGCTTATGGTTTGATTTGAAGGAATGATGAGATCTTACAAGACAAGTCGACTGCCGCCACGTACACTGGCGTGGTCGTCGCCACCGCCGCCTCACCCTCTTCCTCTGCAGAAAACATCATCTCTTCATCAAACGTCACCCACATTGGCACATCACCTATTGCAGAAGAGAATATCATACCCGGGAGGAGGAGGTCGACGAAGGCGGAGCGCATCTCGGGCGGGTCCTGGTCGCCGTCGCGGGAGTACCGCGCGGAGTCGTCGGGGGAGAGGTCGTTGTCGGCGTTGCAGATGGCGCAGGACCAGGACCAGCGGTGGAGCGGGCAGAGGGTGCTGAAGTAGGCGTAGCAGGAGCCGCAGCGCGGGAGGAGGTGGCCCTCGGCGCCGGTGGCGGGAGGCGCGCCGCGCTCGTCGGCGGCGGAGAAGGGCGTGACGGCGACGCCCCACGGGATCCCCGAGGACTCGTGGAGCGCCGCCTCGGAAGGGAAGCAGGCGAGGCTCGCGCGGACCGCCATTGCCGAGCCGCGTCAGTCGAGTCGCGGCTTGGGATGTCGGATCTGGTGAAGTTTGTGATGTGTGGGAGATCTGGGAAGAGCAGCGAGGAAGCCGCGTAGGTGTACTAAGCGTGGAGTGCAGTTTACTCGTGTACCGTGGGGCTCGTGTCGTGTACCGTGGCTGTCGCAAATCGCATATTCACATGGTCACACCAGACACACACTCACGTGTCCGCGAGCCCGCAACGGCGAGCTGCTACCCGATGAGGAAAGGGCGTTTATGGGCTGCCGTTCATGCTAACGCCCATGATGTATGCCTACTTGTTAATTGTTAAGTTCACTTTACTTCCTCTACACTGAGTCTTAAAATTGTCCCGCAATTATAATACTATAACTGTTGGTCCCGAAGTTGCGAAAGCCATTTGAAACAGGTCCTGGGGCAATATAAAGCGGCGGTTTTGCTAATGTGTCATCCTAGTCAGCAAAATAAAAATAAAATAATAAGTGGGAGTTACATGTTAGCGAAATAGAAAATATAATCCCATCTCTCTCACTTCCTCTCTCTCTTGTTTTCCCTCGCCATAGCGGGAGTGCAGGAGGGTGGCGGCGGCGGCCGTCTAGAGACAAAGGCGGCTGGGGTGCAGGGGACAACGTTATCAGCAGGCACAAGCAGCTTGGTGATGGCGACGACTATAATGTTGGTTGCGGACGCAAGGTGGCGATAACGGTGGTTGCGGACACGGGGTGGCGACTGCGGGAGCAGGGTCAACGATACCCATATGGTCTAGGATTGAGCTCTAGCCGACCTTGACCCACTCCTCCTCCACTTATATCCCCTCTTCGCTGCTAAGACCAACTCCTCCTCCCCGTGTCCGTCCTCAACCGTCTTGCTCTCGCTGATGAGCTCTAGCGTGTGCGCCAGCGTGGATACCCCCTCACCTTGAGATTCCGCCGCCAGAATTCAAAGATCGGGAGGCGGCCGACAAAATTCAGTGATGGTGGCGGTTGGTGAGATCACCAACTTGTTGAGGGGCGATAGCTGGTGACGAGAGGCATTAATCATCGCTTCCGCCTCCGCCTAGGTAAATCGGCTCAAGGACGATAGCAGCAACCAGGTTGAAGGCATGGTGGCAATGTTGTTCAAGATTTGCGATGACGGCGTCAATGACACACGAAGATCTACGACGGTGCCAGAGCTCAAGCAGCCACTGATGAGCAAGGCAATTGCGGCGGCGGCGGCATGTCATTGATCTGGATTTCTCGAGCCTCTTTTTGGCGGCGGCAGCGATGGCTCGTTCCTCCACCTCCTTTCAGCGACCCAAACGACTGGACGGATGAGGCAGGGGATGGAGGGACAGGGTGCTCTGCTGCCGTTGCCGCCTCGGCATCCTCACCATGAGAGTTGGAGAGAAAGGGGAGATATGAGGAAGAGAGCAGTGTCTTGACATGTGAGCCCACCATTTTTTTATTTTTATTTTACAATTTATAGTGCTATGTAGGCGCCAAGTCAGCAAAATCACCCAATTATACCGCTTTGGGACCTATTTTAAATGGACTTTGGAATACTAGGGTCCAACATTTCCGATATTATGATTTAGGGATGATTTTGAAACTCGATTTAAACATGAGGAACTTGAAGTAAACCTATTCTTTTCAGAGTTGGTGTGGGTGGGCCAAATGTGTTTATCAATCGAGAGCAACAAATCAACAAATGCGCCTGGAGGCAGCGATTGGCATGTGCGAGGTGCGGCCAGCGGACACGAAGATGATTTTTTACTTCAAAGTCACAACTTTTGACATTGACATGTGAGCCCGATGAACTCTAGGTCTATATGTCAGTGATAAGGTTAAGATGGCTTCAAAATTAAAGGATCTCGATCCGGTGGGCGGAGGTCGTGCAACGGCAAGATGGAAGAGGGAAGCTCGATGCCTGGCCTAGACAGGGGAGGTGGCGAGGTGCAGAGACAGGTAGCGTGACTTGGGTCTAGTGCAGGAACTATATAGCTTTAGACCATGGAGATATGATGTGCTAGCCCGAGAGTAATAGCCAAACCATTTTAGTTCAATCATAAATTAACTTGGTTTCACATTTGGATCATCTAAAATATTTTTTTTTCTTGATTTCATTAAAACTTGGATGCGTTAACTATTACCCACTGAACAATATGTGCATATCCCTACTTGGAGGTAGCAGGACGATAGGAGGCACAACCCTATTTGGCCATAGGCGATAGCAAGGCTAACAAAGGACAATACGGTCGAGGTCTTAGAGAAGCCAACTTCTCCTTTCTCATTTCTCTAATTTGTGATTTGTGATTTTGAGATGGGGAATTTGTGCATCTAGCCCTCTCTTAGATTGTGAATTTGATGGTTTGTCATTCGGACTCATACATCATTGATAAGGAGGATCCTGTATGTCATCAACTCATCGTCGTGAAGTGACAGGCTACGATCTAAAGAACGGAATTTCCTAAAAAAAACGATCTAAAGAACGGAAAATTATCAAATTTCTCAAATCCATCAAAAAAGTGAGAAGATGGATAAAAAGTGAGGGAAGGGAAAAGAAGTCTTTAAGATATAGAAGTTGGGAATTTGGGAGCATTGCGAATTCACGATCTAATCAGTATAGCCTATTTGGCACAAAAACACAAAATTAATCATAAAATTCACAGTTTGTTTACTTTGGGGCGAACTTGAAGATATGTCTATGCCCTATAAACTAATATGCTCAATAAATTAGTGATATATTGCCGTGAATGTTTGTTTTATAGAGGATTTTTTAAATGCCTCACTTTTTACTGGCCGAGAGGAGAAATGAGAGATGAGAGGTTTGAGTTGCATCATTCGTTTGGTTTAGCAAAATCGAGGATCCCACATATGACACAAGGAAAAAACCACACAAAATTTTTACTAACCTAACTTTCTATGATGAGGACATATGACCTAACTTTGGCTATACCCAACAGTGAAATTATATGCTACTTATTGCTTGATAGGAGATGGCGAGAGGTTTGCTTCCACCACTCACTGGATTATGGCCCTGTTTAGTTCCCAAAAATTTTCACCCAAAAACATCACATCAAATCTTTGGACACATGCATGAAGTATTAAATATAGATAAAAAATAAAACTAATTACACCATTAAACGATGAGACGAATCTTTTAAGCCTAATTAGGCCATGATTAGCCATAAAGTGCTACAGTAACCACATGTGCTAATCATGGCTTAATTAGGCTTAAAAATTCGTCTCGCGGTTTGCAGGCTAGCCATGAAATTAGTTTTTTCATTCATGTCCGAAAACCCCTCCTGATATCCGGTCAAACGTTTGATGTGATGTTTTCGCAAAAAATTTCACCAACTATCCTATATATTTAGCAAATGAGTAGTTTATGAATTACGAGTGGAGAACAACAACCATTTGGTATTTTCCTTTAGGTTTCATGATTCCTCTATTCGAGATTTTTTTAAAAAAAACATTTTCTTGTATGGCATCAGTCATTAATTTGCAATTGTTATACAAGAAAATTGGTTCCATAGCATATAGCATCTAAAGTTTTTGTTTTTTTTATAGTACCAAAAGTTCGCTGGAGCACCAAAAAATCTGTCCCCATTACTCTGTTTTCTCCCCTATATTGTGGATTTGTGGGTGTGGAATACTGCAATGAAGCCTAACAGTCCGGTCTTGATCTAATGGTCTGATCTTCTGTTCGAATGCAACCAAACCATGGAAGTCGCGATCAAATTTTCAGCTAACCAAGTCATATTATCACATTCACGGTTCCTAAATGCGAAAGAATGAAAGGCAATTAAATTATCACATAAGAAAGAATATTAATCGGTACAGATTACAGTTGTTAGCCGTTGCCGAGCACAACATGCACAACCAACCAAACCAAAATCCAGCACCAGCCACAGCCGGGTAGACAGGCAAATCAACCCAACGGCTCCACAAATTTCTTCACATCACAATTCACAACGATCTCCTAGCCAAACCCATTGCCATCACGAGCAGATGGGGCAGCGGACGAGGCCGTTCTCGTTGCACTCGCCGCACTGGACCGTCTCCTTCTTCCGCTCGCCGTCGTCCACGCGCACCTTGCGGCTTCCGTTGCAGTCCCGGCACATGACGAACCTCACGCCGGCGCAGCCGGCGCACCAGACGCGCGCGCGCGGGAGCCCCTGCAGCAGCGCCTTGAGCTTCCCCTCCTCCTCCAGCTTGCTCACCTCGGCCGCGCCGCCGACGTGGCGGCCACGGACGAACACCGCCGGCACGCGCACCCCCTTCCCGCCGCCGCCCAGCAGCAGCCGCAGCTCCTCGCGGTAGCCCGAGTCCATGGACACGTCCCGCTCGATCACCTTCACGTCGTGCGCCTCGATCGCCGCGCGCACCGCGTTGCACTCCTCGAACGTCCTCCGGATGCCGCGGAGCGTGGTAGTGTACAGCACGACGGCGTCGGCGCCGCCAGGAGGGCATTTCCCCTCGGCCACCATCGCCGGTGGCGCCGCCTTCGGGTGCTTGGGCTTCTCCGACCCGACCATCCGCTTGATGTGGGCGCCTTCCTCCGACAGCTCGCGCTCGATGGACGCCAGGAGCTCCGGGTCGAACAGCGGGCTCAGGCTGCGCCGCGAGGACGACATCCCGCCGCCGCCGCCGCCGGTCTCCGGCGGCCCGGGCTTCCTCACGATCCGGGCGCTCGCCGGGGAGAATCGCTTCGACGCCCTCAGCAATTTCGAGTTGTCGATTGAATTGTACGGCCGGAGGATCCTGTCAACGTCGACCTCGCCGGTCTTGTTGTTGGTGTTGTTCCCGGAGCAGCGCTGCATCGGGCTGTTCTCCTTCCCCGGCGTGTTCCTCTTCTTCGTCGCCGACTTCTTGGGCGACGGTAGGGCCATGGCGAGGACCCTTGCCGGCGACCAACGACTCGGCTGCTTGGCCTGCTTCTTCGCCGGCGGCGACCCGTCCGCGGCGTCGGCGTCCTCCAGCCCGGCCATAATCTCCCACGCATTGATTACCTCCAAGCCGGAATCCACCTTACCCGCCGGTGCCTTCTTCTTGGCGCTGCCGGGGACGACGAGGGCCGCCGGCGCCGGCTTCTTGGCGCTGCCTGGGACGACGAGCGGCGGCGGCCGCGCTCGCTTCCACTCCCTGCTTATCGGCTTGTCTTCCTGCGGCGGCTGAGTCTCCTCCCCCTTTTTCTGCCCCGCCGCCGCAGCCGCAGCGGCGGCGGCCGCAGCCCCGTGCTTGGGGTGGAGATCGAGCACGCCGTATGTGGTCGAAGTGAGGGACACCACATGGTCGACGCGGCCGCGCACGGTGGCGTGCGCGCCGCCGCTTCCCCCTCTCGCCTCGCCGGGCCCCGGCGGGAGCAGCTTCGAGGAGATGCACCCCATTCGTCACGGCGGCGAGCAACTGACCACCTCTCCACTCCTCTCCTCGATCTCTCGGAACGGTGACCTTTTCACTCTCTCGCTGTCTTGACCAGTGTGGCAACGTCTATGAATTGACCGGCTCGTGGGTGGTGGAGTGGGCGTTTTTGTGGTGTTTGAACGCGGATGTGAGTGACTGTGCTTGCAACGGTCGGTGAGATTTGGGCCTTTTTCCTTTTTAATTTTCTCGTGTGGTGCGCGGCGATGTTGGTGGTAGTAGCAGCGTTCCAACGGTCGGATCCGGCAGAAGGTTGGTGTGCAGCGTGTGCTGATGGCAGAAGGAAGGCCCGCAGATCGAAAAAAGGTGGCGCGGCCCGTGTGGCACAGCGTCAGAGTGCCCCGCTGGATCGTACGGATGAAAAAGTAATATTGGGCCGGTTTCTTTTGAGTACTTGTTTGGGCTTTTGGTCTCGCGTGCGAGCCCATAAAGTTCGTACATTTTATTTTTTTCAGATGTTTATGCCTTTTGATATTTCAGATTAGTGCTGTAGTTAGATATCCTGAGTTCCTGACTGGAAATTTCTTGATGCACAACAATAGTACAGTCTAGGAAGTTCGGTTAGTGTTTGATCAAGCCATCGACGAGACGACAACACATGGTACGAGGCCTCGACGAGCAGCTTGTTCAAGAAAGAGTTAAACACTGTCACTTTGTCACACATTGCACAAGCGAAACAAGGTTAAAGATGACTTTTTTTTTTCAGAGTTTAACAACTGGACATTAGCACGGGGAAGATGCTGTTCCAAGTAGAACTGCCGGCTAGTTGCCCTCGGGGACCGTGATCCGTGGATGTACCAGATTCAGGCCGCCGAGACTGGTCCCTGCACTGCCATGGCCTCAGTCCACCGCCGTGAAGCAAGGCGCTTCATGTCTCCCAGCCCCACCACCACCGTCCGCGGCGGCGAAAGAGCGGTGGCCGCCGGCGTCGCCGGCGCCGTGGCGTTCAAGTCGTTTGACTCCAATTCCCCTTCTTGCCGATTGCTGCAACCGCATAATAGGTGATGCAGCGCGGCCGCCACGCCCACCCAGCACCCGCTGCTCATCTCCTCGTCCTCCCCCACGGCCGGCGCAGACGCCGGCGTCGCCGCCGTTGACCTCTCTGACCGCACGGCCCCAAAGCAGGACACCTTCGGGGACCCGGGATCCGTCTCCACCGCCTCGCTCGCGAAGACCCTGGCCCCCGCCGCCGGCCGGCGCCAGCCGCGGCCAAGGCATGGGGAGCGCCGCCGCTTCTGCGCCACCATCTTTCTCGCCGGAAGACCGCCGATGACGACGGCCGTCTTGCCGGCCGTGGGCAGCCTCCATGGCCCGCGCTTCCCCTTTCCAGACGCCGCGACCGCCTTTGGATTAGAGCTGCCCTTGGTGGAGCCATCCCTCTCCAGCACCGCGCCGCCGGGCAACTCCGCCCAGACGGCGGCGCCGTCGCCTATCCGTACACAGCGTGACTCCGCCGGCGCGTCGGTGTCGATGGCGTGAGCCTTGAAAACATCACGTTGGTCTCCGGCGGCGGAGCAGCCAGTGAGCTCGACGGTCTCGCACGCCACCCTCGACCCCGCCTCTCCGCCGCCGCCGCAGAAGAGATGCGGCATTCTTGCCATTGACTGGTAGGCTGTGTGATTGGTAGAATGGAGAGGCTGATAATGGTGGATTTAAAGGGGAGGCGCCAAAGTCGTGGAGATTTTGAAAAGGCCCGTGTGCGGTGTGGAACGGTGGCGACTGGCGAAGTGGCGAGTACCGTTGGTGGGTTGAGTGGTTGGAGCCTTGGAGGAGGCGCGGCTTGCCGGGGGTGTTTTGGAGTATAATGATGTTCTTTTGGAGTAAGCATCAGTATTAGCAGGAGTGCCAAATGTGTTTTGTTTTTTGCACTTGGAAAGCTTTTTTTTAACCGTGCACTTGGAAGGTTGGAACAAGTAATGTTGCCATATGGAAGAACTTTGAATGATAACTTTGAATTAAGAGGCCTTGATTCTTGATTTTTGAGTAAAGTAGTAGAGCATCGGATAATTATCAATATGAATTAACTAATTGGGATTTTTAATAATGTAGGGTCCATAGCTCAGTGGTAGAGCATTTGACTGCAGATCAAGAGGTCTCCGGTTCGAACCCGGATGGGCCCTTGTTTTCTATTTGTTTAGTTACTTTTTTATTTTATTTTCTTTCCGCATGTCAATTAATGTATCATCTCGTTGCAGTTTTTTTTTATATCCAGTTTTTTTTTCACTCGCCTCATGCTATGTAGCCAATCTGCACGTAATCGCAATCCCAACCTGCTCAAATTTGCCCCGCACGTTTCTCGCCATCACGTTCCATTTTCAGTCCGACTCTGATGACCCGCACGTTCTCATCTCAATCCCGTTCCGGGCCATCTACTATGGCTCGACCGGACTCGGACAGTCGGACGAAGTAGCGAAAAGCCAATGCGGCGATGCCATTCCGCGGTTACCCCGCCGCCCCGTGCGTGCTGCGTGCAGCACAACCCACAGGTTGTGGGGACTTTTACCTGTATGCCATTAAAAAAGATGTGTCTTTCTTCATGCCACTAGAAGGTTCGAGTCTTCCTCTATGCCATCGCTGAACTTAATCGTGTCCTTCACGTCCTTCCATCGGTGTTCTGTTTGAGATCGACCGTTTAACCGCTTTCGAGAGGTCTGACATATAGGACCGGACAGAAAAATTGTCCATTTTACCTCCTCCCTTCTCCCTCCTCTTCTCTCCATTGTCCTGCAGATCTGGGACTTCGAAGGGGCCGGACCGGAGGCGGCGAGATGGCAGAAAGCGAGGCGGCCGCCGATTTGGAGCTGGGGGTGGCGGAGGGCGTGAAGCGCAGAGCGGCGGGAGCAGAAGAGGACGAATCTGGAGAACGCGGGGTCCGCCTCCGCCGCGCGGCGCACGGGCCGCCATCGTCGCGGGGCTCGTCTCCGTGGCCGTGTGGAGCAGCGCCACCAGCTGCTCCCTCGACAGCGGCTCCCCTCCGGTGTCGTCTTCCCCCTCGGCGCCGCCCTCCGCGCTCGGCTCCGGAGCTAGTACTCAGCTAGTACTGAGCCACACACGACAGATGTATCAATTCCTAGGAGTTCGTGTTAATACTCATCTGGTTTGACTTCAATCGTGATTTCTCTTCAACTAGTACTGAGCTGTATTTTTTTCGTGTGATTCTGGTTGGGATTTACACTCCCGATGCATGCCAGACTGGATTCTGGCCTACGATCGCGCCGTCGTGCCGCTCGTCAGGCGCCTCGCCAAGGGAATCACGATGCTGCAGCGCATCGGCGCTGGCATGGTGACGCATCGGCTGCACTCGCCGGCTCGCGCATGGAAGAACAAGAAGGGGAAAAAAGGAGAAAGAAAAGAGATACCGACATGTAGGACCCACTCCTAATGACGCCCTTTAACTGTTTTAACTGTTAGTATAACATGTGGACCTAACTGATTATAAAAGTCTAATTAAAACCTATTTAAATCAGAGAAGAGAGGGGTAACATGGACATTTTTTCTGTCCGGGCCCACTTGTAAAAGCTGTTATACGGTTCAATCTAATAGAACACTGACGGAAGGGCGTGGAGGACACGATTAAGTTCAGCCATGGTATAGAGGGAGTCCCGAACTTTTTAGTAACACAGAGAAAAAGGCCATCTTTTTTAATGGCATACAGGTAAAAGTCTCCGGGTTGTGGCGTTGTGGGCGACGAATCTCTCGGCCTCGGCGACGACGGCGAGTCGGCATCCCATCAATCGCGCGGTGCGTGTGCGCACTACTTGCACGTCTGCACTAAGCGCCGCGCACCACGTAGGCCCACGTCGCACGGGAGCGCGGCGTCGACCGAGCCAGGAAGCGCACGGCACACCACGTTAAAATCATAGGGGTATTATCTCATGAGCACAAAATTCGTGTCAATGCGAAACTTGTTGAACACTAACCAGTTCTTCATTAGGCAATATAACAAAAGACCGGTCCCTTGTACACAAAATTAAACCCCTATACATCTACTGGTACTACTAAACAACTTCAGAAGTTAAGCCCGGCTAGCAAAACAGGGATGACATATAGCCGGAATCGACTAACAAAAAAACAAACCTAGCTATAGACGCTAATACGACTCCAGAAACAACTACTACTGCTGGACAGACACGATTAACACAAGGGACCCCAAACACACGCAGCGATCTCGATCCACAGGCCGCGGACCGATGGCGCTGCCGGCGCATCGTCGTCAGTCTACGGGGAGTTCTTCTCGGTGCTCTTCCAGAACCTGTGGTAGAACTGCACGGTGCGCCCGTTCATCCGCTGCGTCGGCCTGTTGTTGTGCCGGTACCCTTCCTCAAGGGGAGCCATCAGAGCGGCAGCCTGCTCCCGTGTCATCTCTCTCACCTGCAACATTAGTGTTTGGTCTCACGGTTTCAGACTTCAGAGATCACAAGCCATATGTTACTGTGGTGCAGTTAGATAGAATCATAGAATTTTCAGAAGAGCATAGGCGTGTGTACGTACCCTGGAAGGGATGTTCCAGATCACGTTCTCGGTGCACGGCGGCGTGGTCAGTGACCCGACGTATCTGAAGTACATGTGCACGTGCTGCCTTAGCGGCAGCAAACTCACAGATCCGGCAGGAATTGGAGTGCCTTTCTCTGCCTTGCAGCCCTCTGCGTAGAGCTCAGCCATCTTATCCTGAATCTGCAATACATGAACAAAAACCAAGTATGCAAATTTTCAGTTATGAGGAAGACATGCTGTTAAATTGGTGCCTTGGATGATCGAATGCACGGTATATCGTTTGTAGGATCAGTGATTTTACCTGTGAGAAGAAGGGGTCTGGCCTGCCAAATCGGTAGAGGAAGGCCACGACGGTGATGTTGCCATTGTCGTCGGAGTGAACCAAGTGGAGCTCCAATGGAAACCTGCCAGAGAAAAAGTTGCAACGAATTGTGATCGCCGCAATAAATGATCAGTCTTCTGCATTTCGCCTCTGTACGTGCAGATAGGGGCAAACCTTTGGCCGTTGATGGTGTGCTCAGAAGGAGAGTGCCAATGCATCTGCTTCAGCCTGTACTTCTTCCCGTTAATGCTCACAGCCCCTGCAGCATCTTCACAGCGCAGCTGAAGGACAAAAGATTGTTTTAGATTATCAGAAGCGTCAGGGAGAAACTTCGATCTGCATGCAACATTCAGAGAATGGAGAAGGTAACAGTTTGGTTCAGAAACAAACCGCGATGTTGAAGATGTTGTCGACAAGGGTAGCATTTGCAGTGGTGTAGTTCCTGTGGAGTGGCTCCATGTTCATGTCGCGAACAACGTCGCTGGTCTTGATGTTAATTGGCGACTGCTGCTTTCCTGTCGCGCAACGAGTGAAGTTGGCACTCAAATTCCCCCAGTAGACAGGGGCAATAGGACCAGTGTACCCAAATTTTGCACCACCTGCTTCCAGTAAAAATTTCACAGATGATACATGAACGATAATATTAGCCCATGATAACACTTGTAAAAGTCAATTATGAATTGTCCAAAAAAATGAATACAGAAGATTCTCATGAAGGCAAGCAAACGACTGTAACAGTAGACAATTACACAAGCAGAGTAGACGCATTATTTAACTCGAAACAGAGAGTATCCCCACAAAAAAAAAATCGAAACAGAGAATTCTTCAGCTCAGAAACTAGGGAGAAAGCAGCAAATGTAGGGAAGAAGAATGTACCGCCGTCACATGCAAGGGACGCGAGAAAGAAAGTGCACAGCAGCAAAACAAAGATTGCGTTTCCAGCAGAAGTCGCCATCTTCTGCTGCACCGGGAAGCCTGCAAATGGAGATGAAACCACAGGGCAAGCACAGAGAAGTAGTTTGTTGTCAAGCCACTTGTGGAATGCACAAATATATAGGGACGAAGAATATCGAATTGTCACAATGTCATGGACCAACCACAATCCATCTTACCTTTTGCTTTGCTATGTGCAGATCAACTTCGACGCTTTGGTCCCTGAGAACCGTGCTTCGACTAGTAGATGTTCCTGCGAAAAGGAGAGGCAAAAAGATGTTGATTCTCCACAGCTATCACAATATCGATCATAAAGTATGCAATCATGCAAGGGGCTAGTGATCTGACCTCTTTGCTCGACGATAGGAATCTTCGAAGACCAGAGATTTCCAAGCAAGAACGCTGCTGGTGAAGGTGCTAACTTGGGCGTCTTGGCCTTAGAAGCGACCACGTATATATAGACACAGTTCGCCCCAACTTTTGCAGCAGTTCTTTCCACTTCTCTCTTTTTTCTGCAGTGGTAGAAACACACTGCATGCCGATTTACGAGGAAATAATGGGGTTTAGTGGCTTAGTGCTTAATTATCGTGGCAAGCGGAGCAACGCCTGCACATTACGGCTGATGGGAGAGGACGAGACGGTGAGAGGGTCAGGCTAGCGCATGGAGAAAATCATGGCACGTTCAGGCACACGAGCACACGACTATCACGACGACACGCAAAAGCTCGGATAAGGTCTTCGTGTAGTCGTGTTGCCTTCCATTTCGCGAAGATCAGAAGGGGCTGACCGCATTCACCGTACAGTCCAAGTGTCCAACCAAGAGTGTAAAAAGTCGTCATGGCCTTCAACTATACAGATATATCGGATTCGGATATACGGAGTATTAAAAAAGAAACATCTTGCATGCCCTTGTTTAATTGAACGTGGAGGAAGTCGGTTGAGAAGACATGCAACTCTGTCAACTCGTGCAGGGACCTAAATAGCACTCAGTATCTAGTATCAACTCTCATTTTTCAGGTAATGACTCGATATGGTATTAAGTAACCAACTGGTTATTATTAACTTCTCAATTTACAGTAACGCGATCCAAACAAGCAAGCAGCCAAGCATGAAACCACAACACTTTTGGGGATAGCAAGATTCATCTCTACGAATAGCTGACATGCAAAATGGCAAGGACACATCACTCAGCAGGTCTCAGCTGGAGGAATATATCCCACCCACTACGTGGGGACTGCAGGCTGCACCAAAAGGACCACAAATTTTCAATCTTCGGATCCAATATCAACTTTCTGGATGGCTTCAAGCCTTCAATAGACACGCCTTAAAGAGGCATGCCCTTAAAGAGCTTGACATTGATAAATGCTAGCCATGGCTCCATTTCCTACCACTTTTTTTCTTTGGAAGACTCCATTACCTACCACTTTAACAGGCAAAAATAGTTGACCCTGTCAATATCAAGTTATCAACACCCTAGAGAATATTAGAACAGGACAAGCTCAAGCTAGAGCCCATGGAAGGCCAAATATATAATCTTGATAAGAAGGAGCCACTTCCAGCTATTAAAAACTAAGGAGATTCCGGTTTTAGCTAGGTATATTGGCCGCCCCATAATCGGTAAGTGGAGGAGGATAAGGCCCGTGGCGCTTTCTAGTACCTGCAAAGCATGAATTGGTCACAATTAAGCCGTCCACAAGTAATTATTCAATGTGGTGCAGACAAAACGCATGCATGGAGCACACTGTAGAATGTGGAGATGCAACAACAGCCGATGTGAACATGTCAATTGATCTCACTTTGATATGATTAAATGATTTGTCATTATCGGCAGTACATGTTTCTATAAAGCAATCACACAAAAGCACTTTTCTAATATGTTAGTTATTGTGTAATTTGGACTGTAGATGCAATCATCTCTACATAAACTTGTTTTAGAATCACCGGAAGTTACCATGCAAGGCTATTCTGGTGAAGAGGTTGACAAATCTCGTTAATGGTTGCATCTTGCATATACTTTATTCAAGGAAAAAAAATCTTGCATATACTAGAACTTTAATTAGGATGTGAAACAGCCAACAGTAAGTGCACGTCCTTAGCAGGAACTTGAAACAGCCAACAGGATGGTTCACGTATGGTTAGTACTTGCAATTGCAAATAGCCTCGTTTCTTTCTTAGAAACTTGAAACGACGATCACTCGCTTGATATGCACCAAGTAAACATCTCCGTTTCCAGGAGTCACCATGTGATTTTTTTTTATCGTAGGGGTGGTGGCGCGGCTTGGCCAGGTGCCACCGTGTGCGAGAGCCGTTGCCTGTGGGCCTGAGAGAACATCGGAAACCGCAAAGAGGCCTGCCCACACCACCACAGCCCAAGCAACTCAGCAGGCAAAATGTGCAAAAGACCACTTGAAGTCCCTCCTCTTGTCAGTCGTCTTGAACCGTAATACTAGATATAACATGTCTCTCAAGTTTTAAAACTGATGCAAATATAGAGGGTCGCCGGAAGAGGACGCGGCCGCCGGAGAAGATAGTGGGTCTGGTGGACCTAATCCATACACGGCGCCAGCATTCGCACGCGCATTCGTGGATTAGCCACGTCCCTCATCCCCTCTTGGTCACACACCACACATGTCGCAATACATGTGCGCGTGATTCACCTGCCACTGCTCGTGGTATGAGGACGACAGAAGAGGGATGGATAAAGACAAAGCTATCAGGTAGCCTGTTCCGACATACATAGATCTTTTAAGAGTTGTTTAATTTGTTGTTCTACATTAATTTCATCAAAATTTGGTAACGTCAAGATTTGGTGTTACAAAAATATGGAGTATGTTGAAGTTAACATGGTGGAGGTCTTATTTGGTTTAAAACTTTACTGCCAATTTTTGGTCTAGTTATATGACCGGAAGGTTTCGGAATGTACCAAAACTTTAGAGGAATCGTTGAGTTATGTTTCGTTCTAGTGCCCGGAAATAATATTCCAAAGCCTTTGTATGCTCTTCATTGCTTGTGTGTAAATCTTTGTACGGTTCGTTCATAGAAAGTTGCATTCCACCTTACATACATACAACAAATTAATGAATGCTCCTATAACAGCCTCACATATCAAAATTACTAACTAAAAAGGGCCACCCATAATGTACGATACACATATCTGAACTTATGTCCTGACGATTGTCCCACTGATATACAATATACGGTTTGCACAAACACACACACAAAAAAAAAGATCAAGGAGGAGTCAACTTGAATTGTATCAAACCAAGGTCGTATTTTACAGATTTGGACTTGTATGATCCCAAAGCTTTCGTTAGTTCTACTTCTACATCACTGTCAGTGTGGAGCCAATTTTGGTTCCTGAATGCTATTTAAAGAAAAAAGACACACCAAATGGATGATCCTATCTTTTTGAATGATCTTGTGCTCCCTAAGCTTCCCTGGAGTAATGTAACACCAGATTAGTCTTTGAGCATACTAGCATGCCGCATAAACATGTGGACAGATTAATCCTATTGGCCAACTGCTACAGCGTAAGTATTTCCTAGACCCTCCAATTATGGAGGATTTCTTCAATATCTTCATAAAAAACAAGCTCTTTTTCTACATGAAGAACCCAGTAAATAAAATGCAAGTTATCTTCAGACTGTCTAACCTCGCTATCTTCTATGGGAACCTTCAACAGCAAGAGGTGCTGCACCTTAAATCCACTTTACTGAACTGGACAAAAGTATATACTCTCAGGATAAGATGAGAGTGATCGATGCAATGGCGACGAGGGCTAACAATGAAACCACCTGCCAAAGACAAATGTCACAGTCGTTACTAGTCAGGTCTCTTGCAAATTATACTAGTCAGAAATGCAAAAGGGAAAACTATCTCTGATGGCTCATTTGCACATTCAGAGAAGGGACACTTCACACTTTCGCGGCAAATTAAAGCAGTCGCGTCAAGTCATCAACCACTTTTGACACTGATTTAGTGGAGAGTTCTATTCCTGCTTAGGCCATGTGATGATCTAGCTGCTAACGTTTGATAAAGCACGTATATACGAACCTGATATAATTTTACCTCTTCGTATCTAAGGTATCAAGAGATACCAAATTTACACTAATGAAAAAATGGTACCTTTTGATACAGGACTCTAAAATTGCTCATAATTTTTTCATCCATGCGTGACCATGCGGCAGAAAGTTTATGACCGAATTGCAGAATTTAGAGAAAAAGCAAGAATCACCGCCTACCTTTCGCGCGCTTTTTGATTCGTCCATCGGCGGGAGATACCCACGGAGGCCGACGTCGTAGACCGGCTTGCCGTCGGGGTAGAACAGCCCGTAGTTCCTCTCAGATGCCGGCCCAGGCTTGAGGTTCTCGTTGAAGAGCGCGAAGACGTAGACGTCGATGGGCGACGACGGCCGCAGCGGCGTGCCTTGCTTCATCTCGATCCTCCGCAGGAGGTTGCTGATGTAGATCCCGGCGTACTCGGGCGTTGCGCCGGCCTCATCGGGGTCGCCCCTGGACGGCCACCCGGTCTCGGAGATCTTCACGTCGATGTCCGTGTGCCCCAGCGCCTGCATCGCCGCGTACACCGAGTCGATCTGCGCGTACAGCATGTTGTCGTAGTTGAGCCCCGTGTTAGCGTCGGCCACCCCGGCGTTGGGCTGGAACAGCACGTACTCCAGCGGCACGCTTCCCGGGTCGGCCTTGTAGGCGAAGTACGGGTAGCAGTTGATCAGGAACGGCGACCTCGCCATGGACAGGAAGCTCAGCAGCGGTTGGATGTACGGCACGACGTCGGGACGGAACGTGCCGGCGGATGGAGGGTACGAATTCCCCATGATGTCAAGCGAGTGTGCCGTCGTCACGTTCACTTGCCCCTGCAGGCCCAGCGCCACGATGGCCTGGTACACCGACTGCATCGCCGGGAGGAGGTTGGCCTTGAGCGCGGTGTCGTTTCCCTTGAACACCTCGTTGCCGACCGTGATGCAGGTGATGCGGGCGCTGGGGAGGTAGGGGCGGACGTGCTGCTGCACCCACGCCTGCGCCGCGGCCGGGTCCACCATCGCCGACACGTTCTCGTTGCCGATGCCCACCACGAACTCCACGCCCGTGTCGAGGAACGCGCTCAGGACGTTCTGGTCCGCGTCGTAGAGCTTCACCTTGCTGATCTGCATCGACCGGAGGAGACGCGACACCCTGGACGGGGAAGGGAGGTTGTCCGCGATCTGCCCGTAGTTGATCCCGATTGACATGCCTTGAGCCGATGCCGCCAGTACTTGATCTGAAAATGTTACATATGTTAGAAAAATCATTTTGTTTGCCGTTCTGTTGTGTTAACCTAAGATGCATGCTTATACTGGCTGAGCATACTGTGGCATGGAGCACTATAGTCATAAGAAAACATGAGTTAAACGATGTCGTAAGCATTTTTTTCTCCGTAATACTACACTTTCCTTTTTCTTTTGTAGATATATGATTAACAACACATTAATGGTAAAATTGCTTATTGTTAACCTATAAAAAGTAAAAAGAACAATATTCCCATGAAACTGGAACATGAATTTTTTATGGAGAGGAAAAGGGGGGAAACAACTTTGTGTAAACCCTTTCAGCTTCCAGGAGTCTTTTGATGTTAGTGTTCTGTTTTCACCAAAAATGCACTCCCCGCCTTATAAAAGAATCACTATATATGGACATAACTTCATGACTTGGTTTTGATCATCTGATTAAAAAGAAGACAACATACATCATGTGGTCCACATAATTTGTACCAACACAGATCATTGGTGAAGGAATCTAGGGAAACTAAAAAAATAACTGAAGGAATAACAAATCTAAGCCGCACCCGCTGATGAATAGTACAGTTAATTACTTAATTACATGATCTGATGATCAAGTAAGCTGGTCCACATGTAGGCATGTGATTCGGATGTCCCACCAAGAATCAAGTCAATAAAAAACAACTTCCGTTACTAAACTCTTTTCAGAGTTTCAGTCTAGGATAATGATTTATAAAATTTCTCTTCCAATGGCCACAAGTGATCAAAAAGTTCGTCAGATTTAGCTGGCAACTGCGACTTAAGCAAACCACTCTTCCAGACAAACTTTGCATGAAAAGTCATCACAGCTCAGAACCAGATCAGATGCACATCAAATTGGGGCGAAAAGGAGAAGAAAAAAAGGTGACAAATGGACTCGTTTCTTAGGTAAATAACGCTAAAAGGTTCAGATTTAGTATTAAGATTTGGGGTGATGCCATCTTAGTGGGCAGCCTGCCTTACGCCATGGAGCACATAGGGGGACCATGTGATCTCACTGGATATGCGTTAAAAACTTTGGTAAGATTATATCAGTAATGACACATAAGAACCACCATTTCGCAATACTTCGCAATATATATTGCAATATTCTTTTGAAAACAAAAACTAGTATGGCTTCATGAAGTATACGTTATTGAGGGAAAAGTCAAAACATATAAAAAATACATTTCAGAAAAAATGAACATTCAGAAGTCAGAACAAAATTAAATCTGAAAGGAAGAGGCATTATCAATCAATTCATTAAAAAATTAATGAGGTGAAACAAGTCAAGATGGAATAGGAAGAAATGGAAACATGAACAAGACTAATAATTCGTTGCAAACGCAAGCAACTATTTTATTCTTAAGGGCTCCTTTGGATGCAATGAATGGCACACAAAAAAACGTAGGAGTTGAATGTCACGTTGAAATCATACGGGAATTTAAAATGCATGAATTTGTTGAATTGGTCATTTAGATACTCCACGTGAAATTTATAGGAATTTAAAATGAGAAACATCATTATAGTAGAGTTAAAAGGAGAGAGATAGAAAGATGTTGTCTTGAAATTCTCAAAGGATTTGAAACCATATGGTTTAAAATCGTGCTTGAAATTTTCCAACAAGTGAAGGAAAAGAGTGATTCCTAAGTAAGTTTTCCTACCAAATCCTACAAACAAAGTAGAAAATAATTCCAAAGGACTTGAATCCTTAAAGATTCCTATAAAAATTCTTCATTCCAAAGGAACCCTAAGAAACCTGAGACACCAGTTAGCTGCGCATGTCAAACTCAGACGGTCAGACTCATAAACTCGAGGTTCATGCAATGATCATGTGATCGTTTGCTTTTTCAAATAAGCCGTATCGACATGAACGAAACAATAAAAAATAATTTATAAGTAAAACATTTACATCCATGTTATTCACGATTAAAAATCCAAGACTTAAAAAAAGATCACGATGAAAAAAGCATCAAAATTAATTTCGAAAATAAGTTTGTAAATTTAAAATTTGGCTTATAAGGCAACGATGAAACTATAGGAGCCCATATGTACAGTGAGTTATACAGTTAGTTCAATCAGTAACGTTAACCTTTGTTCTGACATGCTGTAAACTCAAGAGTTTCTGAAATTCAAAACCATTTCACAACAGGTTCAGCATGGGCCATTTACTGCTACTAAGTTTGATCATTTTTTCTATATCCTGTCAGCAATAACGTCTTGGGACTGCTGAGCACATAAGCTGACAGCTCATATCGTAATTCAACAGGTACTATTCAACAGTTCAGCCACACTCTAATCAATAAATACTCCGAGAAGCTTAACTGATCAGTAAACTGTAAAAAAATTCAGACTTGCAGACTTGCAGTACACAGAGAAATGAACCCAGAGTGCAGCAGCGGTTACCTGTGATGATGACAGAGAGGACGAGAAGGAACAAGCGGCACGCCGGCGGTGACGTCCCAGTTCCCGGTTGCTCCCCTGCGGCCATGGATCACTAACTCGGCGACAGAGGCTGTGGCTGGAGCTTGGAGTCAAAACCAGTCTTCTTATGATCCTATCTCCCTCCCTCCCTCTCGCTCGTTCTCGCGCGCGTGCTTGTGTTGTGTGGTTAAGATGAGGCGCTAGCTTAGCTCGGATGGGCTCGCGCGAGGCGGGGCGTTTTATGCGGCGCGGGTAGCGCGCAGTAACCGCGGCGAGCCGCGGTGTGTGTGTGCTTCGCTAGTCACAGCTAGCGCCTTACCGCGTCGCGCGTGCTCGCGGCCGCGGAGAGCGAGAGCGACGCAGCTGCAAGGCAGGAAAGCGCAAGGAGATCGATTCAGAGGAGCCTTCCTAGCTTGGCTTGTCTTGGAATTTGGATGGATCGGGAGTGTGACTGGAAACGGAAGCAGAGGCGCTCTGCTCCCCCCGCCCTTTTATATACCGCTCGCCCGATGCGTGCCGTCCCAAGCCGGATCCCGCCACCGACCATCGTGTGTCTGGGCTGTATCTGGTACGCTCTTACGTGTATGTTACCACCAGCTCGCAGCAGCAGTTTCGTGTCCTACCGCGTCGTCATCCCGTGCCCTTTTCGGCTTGGCAGTTACGGTGACGCACCGGCCCGGCGGCTGCTGGGATCGAAATTTCTCATTAGTATACGACACACGGCGCGATTACCCTCCGCGTTTCGGCGAAATCGAATCGACGGGCTTACGGGCGACACGCGAGTGGAAAAATCCAGGCGTTTTCAAGCGCCCAACCCGAGCTTTTCCCGCACGGTTCCTCTCAAACCAGCGGAACGAGATTTGTCCTTGACTACTCCCCTGTTACGAGCCAACGGAAAAACACGGGCTGCGCGCATGCCCGGCAGCGAGGTTTCCGAGTTCCGATTGGATTCCGCCGGCCGCCACGATGGAGGGGGGCAGGCGTCGGTGCGTGGTGATGGGGCGGTGGCGATCGACGCGACCCCGGCATGGCCGCGTGGTGACGCCGTTCCGAGTCGGCGGCACGTGGATCTGTGGGGGCCCGGGGCGGCCAACTACCTGTGTGCGTCGTCAGACTCGCATACGGTTGAGCTGGGCCCTACGTGGGCCCAGCTCCCCTTCACTTCCCGGCCTGCGGCGCTGTAGCCTACCGTTGCCGCTATCTGCCAAATTTGCCCGCACATCTCTACGACATTGCCACGTAGTAGGCACGTACTACATCGGAAACTTTGGCGATCAAACTCCGGAAGACCAGAAGAAGAACACGAGAAATTACTGCTACTCCGTCCGTACTACTGCTTTAGAAGCTACGAAAAGGAATTTCCTGGATAGGAGATTACCGTCCTACACGGACTGCGAAAGATGCGAAGACGAATTCCTTGGAATAGTGGAATGTACAGACACCAGGTTCGTCTCAACAGTCACGAGTCACTAGCTAGTTAAGCAGGCTAAAGGATCGGTAAGATTGTTTTGTAGTACGACGTGCGCACTACAAAAGTTGTTCTATGTGAGGCATTTTCTATCAATCTGCTTTACAAACATTTTTCCAGTCATGCAGGACCAAACATCTAACCAGCTGAGCGTGATGTTCGGAGCTTATACGAGCATGACACGTATCAATCTTGGGGTTCATGACAATCATTTTCAATATGCTACATTCGAACAACATCTGAATGATCGACGTTCCCTTTTCGTTTGGCGCTTTGATTTGGTACCATTACGCTAGCTACAAATCGTCTTTCAGCCAGTTCATCGTCTTTTGTTTGATCAGCTTTTGTTTGCCCCCATCACACTGGACGGACAAGTTTTCCTTCACCTAACGCCGACCGAATATCCCTGTGCAGATACACTCAGAATCGGTTCAGTGCATTCATGTACACTCTGGCGCACTGCATTTCTAGTCATTGCACGGCTTTTTTCCATTACACCTACACCAATGCCACCCGAGCCCATTCCGAAAATTCAGTTTCGTCAGACGACCAACACGTGTACCAGCCTCGGAACAAGTTCAGGGTTCAGAAAAAAGTGCGAATCTCCATTTCGCCGGCAACTCTTCATTCTGTCGAGATCGAGAGAGCTTTTCAGTTTCCATGGTGCCATGGTGGTATACTTTGCTCAAGTGGCATAACTTTCAGTTCACGTCGAGCAGCAGAGCAGGTGCAGCCAAACCATCCAAATAATTGCGCTCTCTACCGGCTGGCCTTTCGGTGACGCGACATGTGCTGCTGCAATACATGCAGAGTAGATCGAGTAATACTGGTCTTCGCTGTATACTTGTTCATTTTATTCTGTAAAATTGATCTGTTGCGTGGGTTATTTCTCTTTCGATATATACCGAAATATTCCTGAAAGCTTCATCCCTGTCGTCGATTCTTTCTCATGGACGTCGCGAGAACGGCGGCGAGAACTGACACCGATTGATGCATAATGTAGCACCCCTGCCATCGCCCTCAAGACAGGCACGCCAGATTCCGAGATATCCACTGAGAACAAACAATGCAGAGAGAAGAGCGTACACCTCGTTCTCGATCACATCAAAATAACTCAATCAAGTGGAAGATGATGATAAACTTCTGGCTAGTCTTCACTCTTCCGCAAAACGGTTCATGTGCAAACCACAGTGTCAAGATTGCTCGGAAAGCGATGGATCAGCTCAACGCCTATCCATCAGACTAAACTGGCGCGTGCAATGAACTAGTAGTAGCTAATCAGTACAGGTCTGACTCCTTGTGCGTCTGGATGACGCTGTCAGAGGTCGGGTACGCGACACAGGTGAGCACGTAGCCGGAGCCGACCTGGGCGTCGTCGAGGAATGACTGGTCGGATTGGTCGACGCCGCCCTCGACGACCTTGCCGGCGCATGTGGAGCAGGCGCCGGCGCGGCACGAGTAGGGAAGGTCGATGCCGGCCTCCTCGGCCGCGTCCAGGATGTAGGTGTCCTCCGGCACGACGATCTCGCTCTCCTGCCCCTCCGGCCCGATGAGCTTCACCTTGTATGTGGCGGCGGCGGCGCGGAAGTCGTTGCGGGCTCTGATCACGCCTCCGGCCGGCGGTGTGGTGGTGGCCGTGCTTCTCGACGAGCTCAGGCTGTGCAGCGAACGTGGCATGCGCAGGCTGTTGTGTGGCTTGCCACTGAGGTTGCAGAGGATCGGTGCTGTGAATGTAGCTGTTGCCATCTCCGGATGTTAGACCTGAAAAATACAGGTAATCAGAAGCAAGAGAGGAGATGTTGGCATGCTGCATAAGTTGCATTCAGCAGATCAGCTGTGCATATGAAACAATTGGATACTCTTTTTTTTTTCACAGAATGTACGGGCTAAAATTAAGGGAACGGAACTTTCATGCTCCGAAGGACATAGTGTTAATTGTCTTCCTTTGTAAAAAAAAAAACCAGATAATGTATAGCAAAGCTAACTCTGTACTTAGAAATAATTTCAAGAGCTACATTTCTCCAGAACTTGTGATAACAGCATGAATGACTAGAAGATAGTCTCAAATTTATGAGCAGTACTGTTCACTGAATTAGCTATAGGATGCGTAACCATGCTACCAAATTGTTATTTCTGGATAAACAGTCGAGTGCTTCTGAAAGCAAGGACTACAACTCTCACTTGGTTCACACTCATAGCAGGTACAGTGATATACTGGGAAATGTCTCTTGATGAGACATAATTTTGTCACATTCATTACTAACGAGTAATTTTACAGTGCTAGAGAGAGGTACCAAAATTTTAGTGTAAAATTTAGTACTCCGTACCATTTAATACCTAAGATATCAAATTTACGCTAGAAAAAATGATACCTCTTCTCAGGACTGTAAAATTGCTCAGGAAATAAAGATAAAGATGGACATTCGAAACTGGATGATCAGTGGCTGAGGATCAAAGTTTATGGCTTGCACTGCTACACCTACTTAAAATACAGATAATGGTATTACAGTCAACTACCTGATGAAGAAACAAAACTAATCTCATTTAAAACTAATCTTTCCCAACTGTCGTTTGGATATATTTGGATATGGATTGAATCACAGGTGCATGACACGTCACATATCAAGTTGGTAGCGATGAACAAGCTGTTCCATTCAGCGTGACGCTCTACGTGGATCATTGTCATCCCCACTTACATTCCCTTGAAGTCATCCTAATAATATCAAACATTTAGAGTTGTTTTTCTCTTTCTGATAACATGCTCCTTTTGTTTTAAGTAACCAGGAACCTTAGCTAGCAATATAAATAAGGTGTGCATGACTACTTTGGGACTTCCAAGAATTTGTCACACGGTGCAACTTTGGTCAGATGAAGCCTATACGATGCTACCTCCATCTCAAAAAAATAGAGACTTATGTCGTTTTTTCTTTTGAGAGATTAAGGTTAAGGGGAGGAACAGAGGAAGAATTGTGATTGATTGAGAGAAGGTAGGTGTAAAAACTAAATGAGGTGTGGTTGTGATTAATGGAGATGTGATGGGTAAATGTAGAAGCAGTTGTATTTTAAGACAAATTTGAATTGCTCAGGAGTAAGAGAGGTCCACGGTGCATGGTCAGTGCACGGCGAAGTTGCCCTACTGGCTCCAATTCAAAGGCGTGGCCATTACAAATTTCAAGAACTTCTTTATCAGCTGATGAGGACATCCTACATTATTACCCGCTAACAAAGACGCAACAAGATGGGCAAAAGTGGCCCAGTTGTAGTCGGGCGGCGACAGTGTGAGCCTCTGAATAATCCCACCCTGCTTAGCTTGGGAAGAGGAAGCCATCTTAAAAGGGAGATCCACCCTTCCCCTATCAGACTAGTCTTTTAGGGCGATTGGGCCTTTCCCCGAGTGGGTGCGCCGGAGTTGCGGTGCTAAGATTGCGGGATTCGGGGAATCCGGATCGGTGTGTCGGGCTTTGGACGTATGGTGCTAAGATTGCAGGATTCGGGAAATCCGGATCGGTGTGTCGGGCTTTCGTCCAACCCCACCTGGGCCGGACTCATCATCAACATATAAGGCAATGTTGTTCAGAAGGATAGTTTCCCTCATGCCAAGTACAGGATGACCTAAAACTCCCGAGTTTTTATATATTGTTGCTCTAAATCTTGTTTATCAACATATAAGGCAATGTTGTTGCCTTCCTTTTAAAAAAACAAAACAAGGGACTTTCACAAAATCACAAGTAAATGTTATGTATTGAAGCATTTCTATTTTATTACTAATTTACTATGCAATAGCTTTTGAGAAAATTATATTGATGGCTAAGGAGTTGCGCTGCAAATTTTGATAGTAGTACCTATCTGGTACCACAAAGTAGCAGTAGAAACAATGTTAGCTTCGAATACCCTCTAAAGTTATTGATAATCTTACTCAAAAGGGCTAGTTGCAATGACCTTAGTAGCACACTAGCACCCCAGGTCCTAGTTTCGACTCCCCATGTGAGCAAATTTTAGGTTGGACAAAAATGATTACTTGTTAGTTCTCCTGGTCGGCATGGGTGAACCGACCTATAGTGGACGAGACCTCATGTAAGGGGTTCATAGTGGGTTGGGCCTCAAAGCATGGATAAAGGCCCGAACCATTGGGACGGCATCCCCATGTGTAAAGGAAGAATAACTTTCATAATCTTTCTTGGTCGGGCTCTAATTGAATTATTCTCAGTTAATACCATGGGGACGGTCGTTCCCCCACTGGCTGTTTTTTTTTTTTGGGACACGATCATTGTCATATCAACAAGTCCGACACAATTGTTTGTCCAAGTGCTTTTCTACATATTTGCAATGTTTGACAGATGGTATGTCGAATTGACGAGCAATTGGAGATTTTGTACTGAGGAGCAATTCAGGACAACTGAAGAACTACAATGCAGCAAACCCACTTTAAGATATTGAAAGAACTGCAAAGCATGGTTTTCTGAAAACAGGTTTGGATACCTACAGTAGAATGAAGCTGGAACTAATGAGGGCCACTCTTATCAATCATATGGAGAAGAGCATACAACAGGATGCCTAATCTAGGCTTCAGTTGCTATGACTAAACTTTCAAGTTTGACCAACTGATCGGCGCGGTGCTTAGCTCCAAATTTGCAATGTTCAACAGATGCCATGACTATGTTAAAAAAAAAAATGCCATGACCATAGAACGGACGATGATTCTATAACGACACAAATAAACAACTGGGGACAGTGAAGAACTGCAATACCCCATCTAGGATACTAAAAAATTTGCATGCACCATCTATAAATTACTCAGCTTTGGGTGCCTAGATAAACCTTACCCTGGACCCAATAAGACCCTCTTGTACTCACCAAAGAAAGCAGAGCATACATCAAAAGGAGAAAAGAACTTCAATCTGGATAGCATCTGTTTACTTTTTTTTTTCTTCCTTCAAAAAAAAAAATAAACAGATGCTATCCAGACTGAAGTTGCATGCAATGGCTAAGTAAAACACAAAACGAAACTACACAATGGATTAAACGGACTGTAATGTAATGCTGCGGGACTCACGCCACCATACGGAGCAACACAGCAGCGATCTGTTCCGGGGAAGGGAGAGCAGCTGACCTTGCAGTAGCAGCAGAGAGCTAGCCGGGCCGGTGCTGGAAGGCTGGAAGCGAATTCGGAGCTGCAGCTCGCGAGCGAGGCGGCGACGCCGAGGAATTAGAGTACTGGGAGCGGTCACGGCTTCACGGGTGGCTGTGATTCGGATTAGAGTGAGAGACAGGGAGAGAGAAGTCACGCACAGCGAAGCGATGCGATTTTTAACCGTGGCTCGCTCGCGCTACCTCGCGAGTTCACTAACCGCCACAGTGACCAGCAGAGGTGTCATGCGCCAGGCAGACAGATCAAAGCACTCGACGGCGACGGCAGGGACACGGACACGGGAAGGCGTCGAGGCGAGCGAGCAAGGCAAGGCAAGCCACCCTGTGGGCGGGGTGTGGTTTGGCCCATTGGATTGGGGAGGAAAAGGTGGGCTGGTCTGACACAGAACACAAACAACACGACGGGCCACTGGGCCACGGGTGAGTGGGTATCCGCCAGTAGCATCGGCGCGTGCAGTCGTTCAGGCCTTGAGGGACCAATGGACCATGTATATATAGCCGAAGTGGCGGTATAAGCATGTCCTTCGTTTTATACTGGGGAGTGGGGTGAACGAACCACTATACGCGTTACGTGTATCGTATGACACGGTATAAGTTGCACAGGGATTTTTGAATCATATGACACGCTATGACGTTGAAATCTACATGTGGCCTTTTAATTTTTTGGGAGATCTTAATTCTTAAGGACACTGCTGAGTTTGTTTTTTGTGTTCGCCTTGCGTAGATTTTTTTTTTTTTTTTTGGAGAGGTTCACCTTGCCTAGATAGGCATGAGAAAACTAGCTTTTCTAGGGCTATAGTAGTTTGACAAGCCTGCTTGTTGGTTGATGGGCAAGCTATAGTATTCATCTCAACTGTACACATTTGTATAGCTAATTGTTGCATACGTGTCTTCCATGCCCTGCGTATTTGAAACACAGCATGCACACATTCGTACTTGAATTCCATTTAACAAACCTAACAAAGCTCTCGGGCCATAAAAACTCAGCAAATTTCATGATCAAAATTAACTATGTCAAATATTTAATGATCGGAAGAAGTAATTGGTTGAAACGGTGATATTGATAGGAAAAAAATGAAAATGATTAAATAGATAATAAAATGTTTAGTTTCATTGTGTATGAATTGGGACTGCTCAGAGAGAGAGAGAGAGAGAGAGAGGGGAGGGAGGGAGAGTTCCATAGCTGCATTTTCATTTCAATATTAAGGAGAATTACATGGTTGTTTTAGCTGTATGGGAAACTATATGGTGGAAACCACCTATTAGTTCCATCAAAAAAGAAACCACCTATTAGGTGGAAGCATGGAAACTTTTAATAGAATTTCTCAAAAAAATCATTAAAAAATCACACAAGAAGGTAATATGTAAATAAACTTCCCTACAAAGTTTTATGAAAAAACTCAAATTCGTTAATGAGATATGAAATTAATAAATAACATTATTCCTGCTTTTGTCTTTTTCTTCAATGTTTCTCAATTTTATATCTCACAAAATATGTTGAGTTTATCATTGAAAATTTGCATGCTTTTATAATATTAAATTATCTATTTGTGAGATTTTTTGAAAACTTCTATATTGTTGTTTGAGTTTCAAAAATTATGAAACATAAAATAAATAACAATATAAAACATTTAAAAATCTCAAAAATATATAACTTATATATTATTCAATATATATATATATATATTCGTAGATAGAGGGAGTATAATACTTATTAATGTGTTTAAAAGAAAAATCTTGTCATCTAATAAATCACATGTTTATGATGGGTATTAGTTTAAGTTAGACCTCCTATATAAGCGACAATTAATATGTGTAGGCTTCTACCTTTCGATCTCTAAAAATGACAAATTTAAAACAAACCTTAATTTGCAAGTATATCTAAACTCATGGCCTAACTACATTTTGGGATGGTTGAAGTACTTAATTTCATGATTGCACATATATGTATACTATAATATAAATTAACTAGTATGTAGAAGCTACTTAATTATGTGTATATTAATTGTTCTTTTGATCAGCAGGATTATATGATTCCAGAAGAGAAAAACGGACATATATTAATTCCCAGGATTATTGAAGAGGTTTGTTAATGGGAGGGATATATATCTACCCACTTTATAAAAGAAAACCAACATGTGTAGGCCTGCAAAGGACTTCGTGGTACACCTTAGTCCACGATCATATTGAATTGACCATGCATGTGCATTCATAGTACCATGAATTACTTTTCTTACTTCTCCAGAAGCTTTCGTTCATATATAAGGTAAATACTCCCTCTGTCCCAGAATGGTTGTCGTTCTAGCATAGAGCCGGCAAAATAACCTCCGACGAAATTTACCAATATGCCCATGATGATTACGACGAGTCAACAACAGATGTCATATCAAATACTCATCTCAGTCAAAAAAAAAACCTCCGCCGTCGCTGCTCCTAGGGTGACCGCCGTTGCGGCCGCATCGAGGGCCGCCGCCCCTACAGAGTCGTCGGAGCCCAGAGACGCCGCTGCTGCCGCACCGA
>CM002482.1:10548029-10564257 GCA_000325765.3 Leersia perrieri | reverse complement strand
GCCGCGCCGAGGGCCTCCGCCGTCGCCGGCTCCACGACCACTGTCCCGATGGCTGCCGCCGTCGCCATCACCCCCCTATGGTGAGCACCGCCGTTGCCTCCCCCTTGGGCGCCGTCTCCTCCGCTGAGACAATAGGGGATTCGCCGCCTCCGCTCAGATCTGCTACCGCCTCCTCCACTTGGGTGCCCTCTGGCATGGGTTGTCTGCCGCCGCAACCCACGGGTGGTCTCCCGCCTCCGCCCCTAGGGTGCCCACAGCTATCGCCGCCCCTAGGGCGCCCTAGCCGCCGCCGCCCCAAGCTGCTTCAATCGGAGGAGCTACTGCTTCAATCGAAGGAGATCTACAGCCTCTGGTCGGGAGGGATTAAGGGGAGGTGGGGGGAGAGAAGCGGAGGGGGGAGATGAGGAAGCTCGGTCGGAGGGAAGGGGAAGAGGAATCGGGAGAGAAGTCTCAGGTGGAGACGACGACGGGATAAGAGGAATCTGGAATATTTTTTTTCGGTAGTACTCGAGTGGGCAGGACAGATTGCATGTGGGCTGGCCTACGTTTACTGTTTGCTGGCCCACGTTCACTGTTCTGAACGACCAATATTTTGGGACAAGTGGACAGGCCCAAAACGACCACTATAATGGGACGGAGAGAGTATATCCCTTGTAATTAATTGATTGAAGAAAAGTGCAACTGTATGCGTATAATTATGAATATATTCTCGTTTGAATATACTTCTGAATTTCGTCTAAAGCTAAACGCTTATGATTTTGACCTAACAACGCAAGATATGCTCGCCAAGCTGGATGGTCACATTTTCCATGATGATAATTAATTGTTCATTAATTAATACTTAAATACTAGCACGTTATACACAAGGAAATTAAAGGGTGGAAAAACACTCATGTATTTTCCTTCACAGTGAAGAAGAAACGAAAGAATGATAAGAAACCACGTCATTAAGTTGTTGAAAAGGTTTGCTCCCACGATGTAATATAACAAACGCAATGAATTCTTAGATGGCGATCTAAATCTCCATGGATCGCACGCTACTCATCAACTCAACAGATATTTCCTGAAGCAAACAATCTAAATCAACTGATTAGAGCTATAAATCCAGCGATAGCTAAAGCTAGCTACTAGTACATGTGATGACACACACTACCATTAACAGTAGAACAATGATCAAAATATATCGGTGACAATCATCACTGTACTGTTTTTTTTTAAAAGGAGCTCAAGTGTGAATTTGTGGCAACCGACAGGAACATCTGAGCATATCACTAGATAGCACTGTATATAAGCTTCTTAATTAAGTTCATATATGCAAATCTTTTTTCTTTCAGAGAAAACTCATATATGTAAATAAGTTATTGTAATTCACACGATATCAGAATAAGTACAGAAAAAGAAAAACAAGAACCTTCACAACTCGGAAACAAGAAGGATAACTCTTATTTGAGCAAAAAAGAAGGCATACGCACGTGGCTAGCTAATATGGCTAGTGAAGCTGCAGATCGACATGAAGGTGAACTGATCCGTCGAAGCGCGAATTAAATTAAGCAGCTCGGTCAGCTCGATCGATCAGGAGCAGCTGTTCTGCACCCGGAGAGGGCTGGAGGCGGCGGGCGTCGTCGCCGTCCGGTGGTCGGGGCGGCGCGCGCAGCACTCGGCGACGAGCGCCCGGCGCGCCGTGAGCAGGTCGGGCGGCACGAGCGGACGGTCGAAGGCGGCGCAGTCCACCCAGTCCTTGAGCAGCTTCTCCTGCCCCCACATGTCCGGCACCCACACCCTCCCCGCCATCTCCAACCTGTGCCGCTTCAGCCTCTCCCTCGCGCTCTCCTCCTCCACCTGCGCGCCTTCCTTCTGTTGTTCTTGTTCTTGTTGCTTCTCCTTCGCCATCACCATCGGCATCGGCACCGGCACTTGCTCCTCTGACTCGGATTCCGACGTCGACCTCTCCACGGACTGCTCCGGCCTTGCCGCTTCATGGTGATCTGACGTCGTCGTCGTCTCGGCCGCCACGGGGGGGCTTATTACTTCCTCAGTCGTCGGCGACAGCTGGTCGCCGCTATCGCCGACGGCCATGCATGGCTCGGCGGGGTGATCCGTGCCGGGCTCCGGCATCTCGTCGACGTCGCCGGATGTCGCCATGTCGATCGATCGCAGGAGCAGAGGTTCCAGAATGGCTTTCTTGGGCGATGATATAATGGGGATGGAGTTCTTGCTTCGGTAGCGAGGGGGAAAAGATCAGGGTAGTAGGTGGTGGGAGACGGGTGGGGGAAGAAGAGGACACGTTACGAGGAGGGGAAGAGGAGACGGAGGCGCGCTCCTGTGCTTGCCTATGCATGGTGGCCGCGAGGGGAGCGTGGCCTCCTGCCGCCGCGCCTACATGTGGCTGCCCTTTCCTCGCGACGTGGCCGGAGGCGGCGGGTACGTAAGTAGAAGCAAGCGCGCGCATGCGGATCGGAGTATGTGTGTGTGTGTAGGCAACCCGCAACCACCAGTAGCGCGCAAAAGCCCACCACCACAACCGAACCAAAGCGCGGGCCGGTGGGCGCCTCGCGCCCGTAGTATTTGCTTGCGGGTCGTTCGGTTAATTTGGCGGAGGCGCGGAACATTTGTGAGGCTGGAGACGCGGGGTGGCCTGGACGCAGGACGGCCAATGGGTTGATACCGCCAGCAGATTTGATTTTCTTTGTAGGGGCCACACATTGCTGTCCGTCGTCCTTCGACTCCGATCCATTAACGCCAAGAATATGACTCCGATCCATCAATCGAGCTGGAGCTGGAGCTGGGCTGGCTGACTGCTACGATTGACTGCTACTCGTACGATTCTTGGTGTGGGTGCTAGTCTTGGACCGTTGGAGCTCATGCCGTAGTTGCCTAATCAGGGTCCTTGTGTTAATTGGACTTCGGAGGGGAGACGGTGCCATACAGTGCCGTTGTTTCTGGAGTAATCTGGACAAGATGAAAACTGTTGGCGAATCAAACATAGAACCACCCCTTTGTTGAATTAACGATCGCAAGCATGTCATCACGTCCCCTCTGTTACTCTGTAGCATAACATTTGAGATCCTGTGCCAAATCAGATTACTTGGGGATCTCAGCCATTAATTACTCCACTGTTACCTGACAAAGAAAATGGAATACAGCCACACCGTCCATGCCCAGGTGGAGGTAGCCCATGAGGAAAGGGCAGGAGCACCTCCAGCCAGTCGCCACACCAACAGGAGGCGAACGAGGGCAATGACGTCCTCACATATATTCCTCTTGTCGGCTTCCTCTTTTCTTGGACGACGATGCCTTCCTCGGCTCCTTGCCTCATCCATCGCACGCACGCGCGCACGGTCGCCCGCTTCTAGGCTTTCCTCCGTATTTCACCCACCCGACTCCGCGAATCGATCAAACAAAACAATCGCCGAGAAAAGTCTCACGCGCGCCTCCCGTTACGGGCAGGGGTGATCCGGTGACCGAACGCGCGCGCGGGCGCGGGTGGGTGTGGTGATCGGCAGCGCCACCCAGCGTGCGGCGCGGCCACTCAATCGGCGGAGACACAAGAGGTGTCACGCGCGCGCGGATGTTGCGATCCGTGCTCCCTTCCTCTTCCTCGTCCATTGGATGACGCCGTCGTGGGGACGGGGTGCTGTCGTACCCCCAGTGGTCTCCGGTGATACAGAGCTGCACGTTTTTTCTCTCTTTTGTCCGTTTGCTCGATTCGTGAATTGTGACACGGAGGGTTTGTTCCACTCGCAGGTTCGACGGAGAGATGGGCCATTTGATGGGCTCACAGTGCGTAAGGCCGCCTGTCCTGGAGAGAAGCCACTGGCCAGTGTCGACCATTATGGGCCCTTCGTCGGTCCAAACTCCAAAGGAAACGATACGCAACGCATCTCGTTGGGTGAGGAGCCCATAACAAAGAGTACCTGAACTTACATGTCGTGGTTCAAAGTTCAAACGCCTCGGGTAAAAACTGTCTCGTGCAGAACTCCTGCCGAATTATCATCATCCCAAACTGAAAATTCTTTTTTTTTTTGTGGAAACCAAACTGAAAATTCTTATTCAGTATAAACACGAGTAGTTCATTAACTAAGCTGCCTGTTTCATCAATATGTTATTTACGAGAACCTACAAGGATCGATGATGGAGAACTACACCCACTCCAATCCTGTGAACAGGAAGGATCGAGTTCAAATCAGGAGGCTTGAGGTGTCTAATCCCCGAGCAGCAGCGACCTGACGATGGTGTCGGCCATCCCGTCGGCGAGAGGGAACATGTGTCCGGACTTGGGGAGCTCGTGGTAGACGACCCAGGGGAGCTTCTCGCTGAGGTACCTGGACAGGCTAACCGGCACGATCAGGTCCTCGGCTCCGTGCCACAGGTGCACCTTCCCTTCGCCGCCGGCGAACGGGTCCTCGAGATCCAGTGGGCTCCAGCTCCACTTCCCGAACCCGACCATCATGTCGCGGTGCAGGCAAGGGTGCTCCCCCTGCTGCCTTATCTGCTGCTGCGATGACGAACGACGACGAAACGCAAATCGATGTGCAAAAGTCAGTCAGTAGTCACAATTTATAATTTTTTCTACAACATGATAGTTGATGTACAGTGGTCCGGTGGTTTTTACCATGTAGGGTCGGAAGGCGAACTTGGGCATGATGAGCTTGTCTTCTTCAGAGAGGAGGGCGGGGTTGTAGGCGATGACGCTGGAGGCCGGGAAGAGCTTCTGAGAATTCCACCAGTAGGTCAGCCATGGCAGGTGGTGTGAGACCCAGACCGCCCATTTGTCCTGCGGAAGCTGCTGGTTCCAGGCGTGCCACGACACGTTCGCCGGAAAGCCGGACCACCAGTAGTTGCCCACTGGGCCAAGAATGGCCGCCCCGGCGAGCCTGCATACACATGTTCAGAAGTGAGCAGTCCTGCCATAGTTTTTTCAGAAGTAAAATGGTGACCAGCTGATGTAATTAAGTACAGTGATACACTACAGTTACCTGTGTGAGATGTGCTTGAGGCAGCTCCACATGATCTCGCCGCCCATGGAGAAGCCGATGAGGTAGAACTTAGGGCCGAGCTGCAGGTTGTCAGCGAGCTCCTCGATGTCGAGGGCAATGCTCTTCTCTGTACTGGCCGGGTTCAGGTCGCTCTCGGCATACCCTGGCCGATCGAAGGACAGCAGGTAAATGCCCAGCTCTTGCGCCAGCTCCTGCACCAGTTTCAGACTTTCAGTCAATGAAATGAACATCATGATCAGAGATCACTTTTATTCTGTAATTTACACAGACTGTTCACTGTTCAAGTGCTCAGTCTGATCACAATTTCACAGATGAACAAGATATATAAGTGCCGGTCTATTTACTTGGGAAATCGGGAGTGCGTCGAGTCTACAGGAGTCGAATCCATGAACAAAGATGATCTTGTACTTGGCCTTTTCCTTTGGAACGCCGGACTCCAGGTAGGCCAAATGCCTACCGTCCTTTAGCCGTGTTCTTGTCCCTGTAACCGGAGGGCCACCCGGGATGCCGCAGATCTTCGGAGGTGGAGGCTGGAGCTTCTGGTACAACAGCACCGGCAAGAACACGGCCATAGCCAGCACGACCTTCCTTGCCATACCTGTGAAAGTGATGCACACATGCAGCGTGTCAAGTGTTGGTTGGTACTTTGCAATGAAGTATTGGTTTGCAAATTATTCATTGTATATGAAAAAGATCTGATGAAAACTTTTCTGTTCATTTATTTTGCAGTTTCTGATAGATTGTACTTTTATGTGGGTTGAAGAACTGCGTCCTACTTCTGAGTTTAATTAGGCTTTCACCTAAACCAAAAATGGACATATGGATTGCAACTTTGCAAGGACACCTGTATTGGATAGCTTACAGCAGTACAGCCCAACAAAGTACCAACTACCAATACGTCGTAGCATTAATGCAACCTGATCTTTAATATTCCCTCTATCTCCAAATGATCTATATATTTGGGTTGTGTACACATACCATACCAATACACATATTTTTAATGTCTATATTTACTCTTTTGACTACACATGAATTGAGAAGTTGAAGGAACACCCTCATTCTGCAAATAGAAGGACACCAACTACATACATACATGCATGGGTCTTTAACTCACGCACAAAAAACGAACAACCTAGATGCTAATATGAAGATTATTTGGAGACAACTTCAAAAACCTTATATGTAGATCATTTGGAGATGGAGGGTAATTGGTGTATTTTTAAAGTCTAGAAGGATAGCTAGTGTAGATCCCAAACAAACAATTTTTAAAAAATTAACTACAATATGCATATGTAATCAAGAAGAAGATAAACAGCAAAGGACAAACAGCCTAGCATGTGAGCTCGGGCTGTCGGTATAACCCATGTTCATCTATTGTCAAATCAGCCCTCACATGGATTAAACAATTAATTTAGGTTTTGAAAATTCCATACGAAACAAGAGAGCCAGCATATATGTATCAAATGATTTTTGCATCCACAACAAGGCGTTCTACAGTCAAAATCAAATCTTCTCTTAATGATTCAGACAGGTTATTTAATAGCAGACAGATAATCTGCAGATCACAGTACTTACTGGTGTAGTTCATCTGTTCCATTGAACGACGATCAAGTACAAAGTTAGCAATTGGTCAGTCCAAATACTAAAGAAAATATGATTCATTATTAATTGAGAAAATAAATAATTTCTCGATCTGAAAATAAGTATCCTCCGAATTTACGATCAACCCTTCAGGCGTGTTCAGTTTAGTTCTAGAGTCAAAAGCAGAGTAGCACACCCTTGTGTACTTCTACAGCTAAGAAAATGTCAATGAGATCACCCAGATAATTTCTTTATTCAAAATAGACCAAAAGATATATTTATGCCATCTTCTTCGATACACATTGATAAATAAAATATATGGTACCAGCATTGATAAACTTGACAGGGACAGAAATATATGCTGCTCGAAGATTTTTTAAAATCATATAGTTGAAGATTAAGATTGGATACAAAATAAAAGGAACATGGAAAGTTACAGATGTTGAAAAAAAGCCCATAGGACCCCTGAACTGTCATTTTATCATCATTCAAGAAGTTTAGAGCACAAGAAAATAAATAAAAAAAATTATCAACATGGAATGTCACTTTCAAGCCCAAGTCCATTATTTCATCCGAGTCAACTCAGACCCTACGTACGCACATGGACTAATCAATAGGGGGTTGATGTGCAATGGTGGCCACATTAGGGAGTTCCACGGACAATACAGTACCTTGTTGCAGGTTAATTCTTGAATAATCAACAGGTACTGCCACGTATTCCCGAAAAGAAAACAGGAGACTGCAGATCAAGATCTACTTGTCCAACAACCTAAAGGTGTGGTCTGAGATCCTACATCTTGGTACGTCCTTATTCAGCACGAAGATAACTCAAAACGATTTTCCTAACCGGGCAACAAGTTAATTCAAACAAGAAAAAAAAAACTTTTCTCAGACAAACAACTGCAAAGTTAGCAGTCCCACAATCAACAACAAAGAAGTGATTGGGATTTTTTTTTTTGCAGTTGACTGCACCGTGCAGTCGACACTGACATGTGGGCCTAGCTGACCTAGGGTCTGTATGTCTGTACGTTACAGTCGACTGCAGAGGATCAGATTTCACGAAAAAGACACTTAGACCAAACAGATAACAATATAAAAGTATAATACAAAGACTGAAAAAAAAAGTAGATATAAAATAAAAACAAACATATCTCGTAATAATTAAAAGATAATTTCTTACATATACTTATCAAATGAGGATGACAGGTAGAATTTGTATTATGAGCTACTCCTATGTGTTACTACGAGCTAACCTAGTAACCTACTGGAGAAAAGGTTCCTAACTCAAAATACACACTGGTCTAACAATTCTTGGTTGACGCCGCCTACCCCCAGCAAAATCAATTCACAGGCACTAGCCGGCCGGACGTAGGAAACAACCAGATGCCTGGATTTAATGCTTTGTTGTCACCGAACAAGCCCGCAAATCAAACCGTAATAATCGTAGTACCACAAGAACAAGTACGAGAAGAAAGGAGAACCAATCAGCTGCCCAAATTTGACACGAACATGAAGAAGCGGATCTAAGACATATACAGAGAAATAGAATTAATGACGTACCGCCGGAGGAAGCCGGTGCCGGCCGTGGAGGCCTCTTCACGCCTGAGGACGCCATGGAAGGGTCGTCCCGACCGCTGGCTAATATGGCTTCGAGCAGAGGGGCAGGGGCGGCAGGCGAGTTCCTCGAGAGAGTGGGCTAGTGGGAGAAGAGAGGAGCCAGCAGCAATGGCGAAACCCCGGCTGCGCAGTGGCTTATGAACTGCCTGCTTTGAGCCGACCTCGCGGCTGCACGGTGAGGCCCACGAGACAGGACCCAGAAAAAATAACGCAGGGGCCCGCAGCGTCAATGTCAAAGCTTGGGTCAGAAAAAGGAGCCGTGGCACGGGCAGAGCCGCAGAGACATGATTTTTCACGTTGCAGTTTTTGTTAGAAAACCTATTTTTATTAATAGATCTCTTAAAATACTTATTTTAAAAGACCTTTTCACTACACGGCCCAAATAATTCGGCACAGTAAAAAATACCACCGTGGTTATAAAAATTGTAAACGTTAAGTACCACAATATCAAGGGCTAATTGGATCCATGTCATTGTAATTTTTTAAAGTTGGAGATATGCCGTTCGTTAGCCAATGACATGTGAGGCCCACATGAGTTAATGACATGTAGGCAAGGATTTCATATCTCTAATTTTGAGAAATAGTAATGGCATAACTCTAATTTTTCCTAATATCGAAGTTATTGACACCATAAACCTATTTATAAATATTTTATTTATAAGATCCTCGGAAGTCCTATGTATAAATAAAATATTTATAAATAGATACATGACGTCAGTGGTATTGGCATTTAGGATCTATTTATAAAATATTTTTTACAAATATGTCTTTAGAGGACCTATTTGGCAAATATTTTATTTACATATAGATTTACGATGTCAATGTTATTGTCGCTATGATATTTCCGTTTATGATTTTCACGACCACCATGACATGGAGTACGATATTATGCTGTGAAAAGGTTTATTTTTTAAAATAAGTTTTTTTAGGAAGTCTATTTATAAAACAACTTTTTTTTAAAAAAACTAGTATAATGTAAAAAAATGTTGTGGCAGAGGCAAAATAGCACACTCCGCGTCGGCGTCAGCACCAGCACCAATGGTATCGATACTTTTGCAGAAAATCCTTTTTTCTTTCTTTTTTTTCACTTCGAACATTGCTTACATGCATCATGGACGTGAGTCAAATTGCCGATCTAGGCAATGCTTGTCGCTGCATCGACTTTTTATTAATGATGAGGTCATATGGGCATGGCAGGTCCAGCGTTTGGTGGCTTGATGCACCAGCATACTAGTATGTATAGCTCATGCCACTCGTCATCAATCTCATAATCTCCGAGCAGCAACGGCACGATGCCGTCGGCGAACAAGGAACAGGTGGCCGGCCGTGGGAAGTTCGTGGTATACGACCCAATGTTGCTGAGCAGGTTTGATTAGGAATGTACTTCCTCCGTTTTACAAATTACAATACAAGAGCTTTAATTTTTTATCGTAACGTTTAACCATTTTTCTAAGACAAAAAATTATATAATTATAAAAAGTAAGTTATATTTAAAATACTTTAAAATAAAATAAGTCATAACTATAATAAATAATATTTTTATAATTTTTAATAAGACCAATGGTCAAACATTATAAGAAAAAAAGTTTAAACTAATGGCATTACACTACCTCATAAGCTTGGCATTTGGCATGTCAGACAGAGATCAGAAGATGACCTCGTAGCTAGAGATCTCCTTTAGCATTTAGGCGCTGTTTAGTTCCTAATTTTTTTTAAAAAAAATCACATCGAATCTTTCGACACATATATAGAATATTAAATATAGATAAAAATAAAAACTAATTGTATAATTGGCAGGGAAATACGAGACAAATCTTTTAAGCCTAATTAGTCTATGATTATCCATAATTGCTATAGTAACTCACATGTGCTAATGACGGCGTAATTAGGCTTAACAGATTCGTCTCGCGATTTTCTAACACTCTATGTAATTAGTTTTTTTTAACTAAGTAGCCAATACAGTCTTCCGATATCCGGTCAAACGTCTGTTGTGACACCTGAATCTAAATTTTTTTGGAACTAAACAAACCCTCAGAACGGACTGATATGAGGTGCTAGGCGCCTAGGTCTAGGCTCTGTTTAGATCTGAAGGGCTAATAATTTACCCTTCAAAATCTTGCTATTTAAAAGTATTAAACATAGATTACTGACAAAATCTATTCCATAACCCTAAGCTAATTTGCGAGACGAATCTAACGAGTTATATTAATCTATAATTAGCGGATGATTACTGTAGCATCACCGCTGCAATTCATGGATTAATTAAGCTAATTAGATATATCTTGTAAATTAATCTAGGGGTTATGAAATGAGTTTTGTTAGTAATCTACGTTTAATACTTCTAAATAGCAAGATTTTAAAGAGCTAATTATTAACCCTATGAATCGAAACACTAGTCCATCCCTGTCAAATTGGTATAGGTATCTTGATAGAATAGCCCAGCGATCTGGCAATATTGGAAGAAGCTGGCAGCACGATATGATTGTACACAAAAGTGTTTAGTAAGATCTCCGTCAAAATAAATTAGTAAGATCCGATACAATTTTTTTTAAAAAGGAACACTTGATACAAATTCTGGTTTCTAGTCTGTCAAAAAAAAAATCTGGTTCCTAGGTACTTTTGCAGTTCAGTGCTGCTCCCTCCATTTAAATATATACTTTATCTGTTTTTAAATCAACCTAAATAACGATTAGATATATTCTGGCTCAACGAATCTAGATAGTCACTTATCTAAACACGTTGGACTAGGAAACGTTTCATGTTTATCAATGTTTATTTTTTTAAGGATGGAGGTAGTAAGTATTTGGACTAAAACGAAGATAACCGAATGCTTATATTTTTAAATGGAGTGAGCGTGGAGTTCTGATAAGGATGACAGTAGCACTTGATTATTCAGTGACCAGCAGTTCTGCAGTTTATGCGGACTGATGACAACTAGTCATTCATTTCGATTTTCGAGTGATTCGGATCCACATGGATCGTTCTCTCAAGTATTACGAGTCGATTAGCTTTCCAATCTTTTGATTAAATGGAAATGGAAAGAAAGTAAAAGGAACAGTATCGTGAAGCTCTCTGCGGGAGAAAAACATGGCGGAAAGCTTTAAAGGCAAATCAAAGGTGCAATAAAGCAAGAAAGCAACCCAGTTCACATCCAAAAGAAGCTAATACCTGAATATGCACAGAACTACTTTTTTTTTTCTTTTGAGATGAGAAGCTAATTACTCACTCAGGCAAAGGACGGACACAAAGACGATCAGATGAACAGAGCTCAAGTTCACCGTGGTCAGTGCGGATGTGACGTCCTGCGTGTTGGGTACGAAAGTGGATTATCTGACTTTCAACAGTTATTATAGTGACGTGTGGGTCCTGGTCTTTCTAGTTTATACATGTCGGTGGAAGAATTATAAACTGTACAAAATCACAAATGCCTCATCCGCTGGGTATGGTAGGGCTTGTTTGGTTCTGAGAAAATCGAATGATAAGAGGCATGTGAGGGTCCGGTGAAATTTGCCTGGCTAGGCAAGTCTAAAGCATTGCTGTTTGGGTGAAGACATGTTCCTGAGAAATAAAAAAGACATTAGACTGAGATGATTATATCTGTTAAGTTGTTAAGTTGTACCGACATGTATAGGTCCTTGTTAATTTCCGTTTTCCACATCCAAGCAAAGCTCTTTCTTTAGAGACACGAGACATTCATCCAGAAGATAGCTGGTTGTCTGCCAAGATTCAAAGAGAGCAAATTAATTCATCTGGTAAGATTTGGGGGAAGAAAAAAACAGTCGCTAAGCAGCCAGATTAAGAAAATGCAATCCTAAACATGTGTGTTTTGCAACTGCACAAAAGAAATACTACAGTTGGTTCGATGTGGTGAGTGGTGACGCAAGCTGCAAATGCAAACGGCGAGCTTAAGCTGAATTAGCATCAGAGACGTTGATTAGCCGGAACCATGCCTCCGTTTTTTTGGCCTGAGTTAGGTTAATGACGCAGCTGCACAGCTGCACTTATCAGGTTAGGCAAGCACTGGGAGAGGTCAGGCCTCCAATAAAAACTCTCAGGGATGTGGTCAGGCATATCTATACTTAACTTAGGGTATCAACCAAACAGACCGGTAGTGCGCTAGCGTTTGATTTAGGCTGCTCATTGAGTCTTAGATCATAGCTGATCAGATGTGTTTAAGATTATTTTAGATTGTTTGGGTGATTGTCCCTTTTTATCTTTCCGGGTCATGCTTCTATAAGGCCTTCTCAAATAACTAAGTTGCTAGCTTTAGGTACATTAAAAACACTTCTTTAGTAGTCTGTCTCTTAGCACTTAGCTTATTATGACCCCACACATCATCATGAGAGCTTTTCCCGTCTTCTTTGCAACTAGAGCACGCCTTAAATGTAGTGATCCCGATTGGAATCTCGCTTGGAAGCTAGACATGATACCCGAGGTGCCATCTTCCAGGAGTATCTGTGTTTCGTGCTTTTCTCCGGTTTCATAATTCTTGACATATTAGACAATATAAGTCAAACTTTAATTACAAACAACTTTTAAAATATTATGCATAGATTACCCTTAAAAAGTACTTCTTTAAAGTATAAAATTTTTAGAATATTTACTTATATTCTAATAAAAAGTAATGGTCGAAGCTATATTTTAAAACCATATCATTATTCAAAATATCAAGAATTATAAAAATGTGAACGAACCGAGGAAGTAACTACTCCTAGGTAGAGCTCAGAACTCATATAGCGAGATAGGGCATAGGCTTGGCAACGGATCGGGTTGGGGCCGGGTTGGAGGAGAATGCCCTCGCCCCCGACCCCCGAAATCCTCCCCCAGCCCCGGAGTGAAGATCGGGACGAATTCTTCCCCCGCCACCTGCGGTGGGCTCCGTTTCCCGACCGGGGCCCCACAACCTACGGTGTGGAGCATGAAGATGTGGTGCTGGAGCTGGATGGAGACACGCCAGCAATGGGCGACGGGCTAGACGAAGGGGCGCCGGATTGGGGCAGGCTGCCGGCGTGTACGAGGAGCAACGGCCAGCTGCGCCGCGCGAGGGGCACGGCCCCGATCTGGAGAAGATGCGCAGGCGTGGAGTAGACTGCTGGCGAGGGCCTGACGTGGACGACAACGACGGGCGCCGGATGGGAAGAGGACGCCGGGCACGGGGAAGATGTGCAGGCGATGGGCGTCGGGCTGGATGAGAGCACTGGCGTCCCGGCGTCCTCGCATAGGGGGTGGCGGCTGGGTGGATGGGGATTGGAAGTTAGGATTTCACTAAAAACAATTTATATATGGATACGATTTACTGGGCTATTGGGCCTAACATGCTTCGAATTTCAGATGGACAAAGGCAACACATACCTCTAGGGCCATGGGCACCCCGCGGGCCCTGTAGGGGGGCCCCGGCCCCAGCGGGAAATTGCCGAGCCGAGTAGAACATGACATGAAATAAGTACCGACAGATCAGTGCCACTGCTACACAGCTACCCTGCGGTTCGAATGAGCCTTGCCTAACTCTGTCCAGCTTGCAGTTTTCTCACTGACATGTGGATCATAAAGGCCAGGGTCCACGTGTCAACGAGAGAACTACAAATTCAGAGGTCCATGTCCCTACAGTTCCCATCCTCCATGCACTGTAAAATTGTAAATTTCTTTTACCTTTGTAGTGCGCACGCTCTGGTCGAGTGGTCGACCCACGTCAAGGCAAGGTCGACCACTACGCAGGAATACCGGTCCATGTTGGTCTCATTGAAGCTGTCAACATCTACATCCTATTCCCTGTCATATTCATAGCAGCAATTAATCAACTACTGAGAATGTTGAACACGACGGGTAGGGGCAAAGTTGAGTTTGAGTTTCTGTATGCCTTTACATCACGTATCCTTTTTGGCAAATGAAAATCTAAAGTTAGAGTGATTCTACCACTCTAGCTAGATATACAGGCTTATCTTGTGAAGACTCGGGAATTACTGAGGCGGCAGTTGAACCCAACACGCAAGCTACTTCATCCATGCAGCATGCAAATGAAGCACGATATGTAGTTTTTTACGGCCCAAAAGGGATACTTAAGGCCGCGTTCTTTTTCAGGGTAGGGCTGAATTATCATCGTTTTCTGTTAGCACGTTTTCCAAACTGTTAATCAGTATATATTTTTTAAAGAGTTATGTATGAAAGTTTCTTTAAAAAACCAAATATATCCATTTTTCAAATTTGCAATAGTTAAAGTTTAATTAATCATGCTCTAATTACCCATCTCGTTCTACGTGCGGTTTATAATCCATCTCTAACTTCAGTTTAGAACGGGGCCTTAAATTCTCAGCAAGAAGGTACTTTAGATCAGCCAGTTGAAAACAAAACATTCAGAAACCCCAGTCGTATTATCAACTTCTATTCTTTTTCTGAGCTTATTACCACTTACAAGAGCCAATGACAAACTCTTGCATTAATTGCCAATTTCAATTTCTGACGAATTCTTGACAAAACAACTTAAGGTAATGAGGTACGACGGATGCAACACGATGCTTGAAAAGTCTCGGAGAACATGGAAATCAAACATCATCAAAGCAGAATACTACTACCTCCGTGCCAAAATATAGACATTTGTTGACTTTCAGACGTCACGTTTGACCATCCGTCTTATTCAAAAATTTTATGAATATATTATTTATTTTGTTATAATTTGTTTTATCGTTAGGTATACTTCAAGTATGACTTATTTGTTTTTATATTTCTATAAATTTTTTGAATAAGATGGATGGTCAAACGTGATGCGTGGAAACCGATAAATAGCTATATTTTGGGACGGGGGTAGTATGTCATTTTCAGCTGTTTAACAACGCCATTCCGGCCATGTCAGAAAAGTTTCAAGAAGAAAATATATAAGTGTTGGATTTAATTAGGGTTGGACCCATTTAAATCTAATAATAAAACTTCAAAGAAACACAAAAGTACAAATTATAAGCCAAGGGGATGAGTGATCTTTCACCGGAATGTCCGGTAAAGTCACCAGATAGTCCGGTAAAAGCTCTCTGTTGGATGCTGATTTTTACCAAACTGTCTGGTGGACTGTCCGGTCAATTGTCCGGTAGAACAACCGGAATGTCCGGTCGAACTACCGGAATGTCCGGTAAAATACCTCTGTTGGGAACAGAACCATTTTACCGGACTGTCCGGTGATGTTACCGGAATGTCCGGTGACTGGCAGACATTAGAGGTCTTAACTTCTAAAACGTTTGGAGATTTAATGACTACATTTATTCTTCATAAACATGTCATTAGAACTCAATTAGGCAGCCAATTCATTCCATCTTCTTCCTCCTTGGCACATGAGAGGTTTCTCTCCCATACTCTCCACCATTGATCTTGGAGTTCAAGCTCTTGTATTGCAACTTCTTCATCCTCGATTCTAAGCTCTTGCTTACACAAGATCTTGGAATGAGCAGGCCTCCGAAACTAACGCCGTGTCACGAGTACCTGTACGGGTAGACAGGCGATATAGTTTTTGGGGAGCACTTCCGCGTGACTGCCAGGGTTTCACTTACTGTCGGTAACCGCGCGGTTACCGCTGGGTAGCGGTAGGGGAAGCCGCGGCACGGTTTAAACGAATTTCGTCGAATTCAAAATTTTTAAAAAAAGTAATGAAAAAATTCCAAAAAATTCTCATGAATAGTATATGATTTATAGACAATAATGGTGAAATCTTTTATACAAATTGATGAAGTTTGCTACAAATTTGAGCATGTCAAAGTTGAAAATTCGGGGAAAAAAAGGAAAACCAACTATATGGGCCAAAATGGGCCGGATGCTTCAGAGAAAAGAAATTAAAAAACGATTGTAGCCCACAGGCCCACAAGAGGAGACTAAACCCTAATGTTTTTTTTCTCTTTGTAGGGGAACTGGTCCCCCTTTTCGCCGCCAATCGCTCGCAGCAGCGCGCAGGAAGGAGGGCGATCGGCACCGACGTGGTGACGCCTCTATAAGTCCAGATCCGCCCACGCCGGGCCAGCGGCGAGGCTCGGCGAATCGCGCCGGCGCGCGCGCGA
>CM002482.1:10536360-10547929 GCA_000325765.3 Leersia perrieri | reverse complement strand
AGGTTTGGTACCAACTACATGTTCCTCGAAAGCTACAATAAGAGAAGAGATGAGTTCATGAGGTGGATGTCCTCACCTACATTCTTGGAAAGTAAGTTTGCTATGACAGAAGAAGGTAGATTTGCTCACTCATGTCTATTGAGTCTGCCCTGGTGGGAAAACTTGGACACAGTTGTGAAGTCAGTGCAGCCAGCTTCCTTCGCTTTGCGGATGAAGACAAGAATCCTAACTTGAGTGAGGTTCTACTTCGCTATCAGACATTAAGAATGGAGTATGATAGCCTGTTTGCTCGTGATAGAGGGAGATTTGATATCTTCATGGACATTGTTGACAGAAGGATGCATGATCTTACTAATGGCACCCTCATCAACACTGGTAATATTGTAATTCTTCCTATCTTGTAATTACTATTTGACACTATAATTCTAGTCCACTACTAACATATTTTATTCTTTGGTCGTAGCTGCTGCGTTGAACCCTCAAACACACTATCAATTCACCACAAGTTCCACCCTCTTTGAAGATCTTCGGAAAGTGTTCGAGTGGATGGCAGACATAGAGACCGCAACAAACGCACTAATAGAGGTGGAGCACTATAGGCGAAAGAGTGGCGAATTTGGAAGGGTCCTTGCGAGAAAGATGGCAATTGATGGAAGAACTTCAGCTGGTACGTTTCAATATAGAGATTTACTTCTATTTATCAACTACTTTGCTTGAAACTGAATTGATGTCATATTGTGTAGCTCAATGGTGGAATATGTTTGGGTCTGACACGAAGAACTTGCAGAAGCTTGCCTTGCGCATTGTTGGTCAGTGTTGTTCATCTAGTGGGTGTGAGCGTAATTGGAGTACATTTGCATTGATCCACACCAAAGTCTGCAACAAGCTAACTCACAAGAAGCTCAACAAGCTTGTTTATGTGAATTACAACCTTCGACTACGAATTAGACAAGCAGAAGCAGAAGTTGCTAATGACCATGATTTCGATCCTGTTCAAAGGCTCTCTGAGCTATCATTCTATGAAAGCAACCAACAGATCAAGGCTTGGATGGACCATGGAAGGTCAAATGCTAACCCCAGATTAGATGAAGATGACCCTACCAACGACACCCCTATGCCATCTCCAATTGTCGCCGACCAAGTTGACATGACTGACTTGCGTCGAACCACATGATCTACTTCTCTTTTGGACTGGGCTGAAAAAACTGTTGGGGACACCCACATTGGAAAGAGGAAGACCAGAGTTGGAACAAAACCGCCTAAGGCAAAAAAAGGAAAGGGCCCATCCGGTCGTAGAAGTGTCCGTAGTGATGACGAGACTCAGGATAGCCCACCATACCAGGAGTCCAATGACAGTAGTTCGAGGACCGATACTGACACGGATGGTGGTGATGGAGGTGATCGTGGAGGGGGAGGTGATGGTGGAGGGGGAGAGGGTGGCGGAGTAGGATATGCTGGAGCCCACAATGTTAGCTCGTTCGGGCACACTCCAATTCAATTCACAGGTATGTAGTCTTCAAGTTTGTATTTAACTGTTACGTTCATACTAGCTAACTTGCTATTGTTTCTTGCAACCCCAAGGTGAGGAATACTTCACCCACGCCACTCAAGACCAAGATCATGGTGCTCCTAGCTCACAACGAACTACCCATGGTGTGAGAGGCAAGCAGCAAGCGATGCCCTATGACACACCTCAAGATAGCTCAAGCTCTTTCAGTGCCTCCAACTTTCAAGCAGACTATCCAAGGTATGACTATACCCGTCCTAAAGCATCTGATTGTCCTCCTGTTACATGGGTGTATGAGTGGCAAGAACCTCAGTGGTATGCCCAGTTGTATGCCCAATGGCAAACAACAGCCCCGTGGACTGGGCAGAGTTGGTATGACTACAAGGCAACATTGCTTAAAAATGAAGGTTTGATGATTATGTCCACTGAGGAGTACTACTTGGCTAACCAACAGTGGAACTACAACTAGAACTACTGTGTTTATGTATGTGATGACATTTATATTATGTGTGTTAACATCTATGTATGTGAACTTTATGTATGTGGGCTCTACATGTGGATTTTTATGTATGTGGACTCTATATGTGGACTTTATGTATGTGGACTTATGTATGTGGACTCTATATGTGGACTCAATATGTGAACTTCTATGTATGTGGAATTGTGGATTGTGGACTTTATGTATGTATGTTGTTTATATTGCTTGAGGGTCTAATATAATAGCAAAGGTCATGCCAAATTTTTTGATGATATTTTTCAGTCATATTATATATTACAAACTCAAATATCACTTCTTACATCATGTTTTTTATTTTTTAAAAAAATTTTCCTTCCTTTTTCATCGAAAAAACAGCTTACCGTGGTAAGCCGCGGTTACCGCGCGGTTCCCTCTGTCGTGCCGTGGTTTGAATTCAAATTTTTGAAATTTGAATTTGCAGTGGCAAGCCGCGGTAACCGCGCTACCGCTGGGGGACGGCAAGGGGATGGTCCGCAGGAAGTGAAACCCTGGCGACTGCTCAAGGTCCTTCTCATGGCGACGAACGAGATGATCAACAACGGCGGCGATGGATCCGACAACGATGGATCTAGTGATGGATCGGGAGTCAATGGAGACAACGAAGGAGGCATTGGAGGAGGCAACAATGGCGGATCAAGTGGATTGTGTACGTTTAAACTTTGGGTATAATTTCATCATATTGAACATGAACATGATATGATTTGTTGTGTTCATTTTGATGCTAAATTGAACATGATAGGATTTATCGTGTTCTTCTTGGTGCTGAATATGTTTAGTTTTACACATGATCAGTTCCTATTTTGTAGCATCATGATATTGATTATTTCTTTATCAAATTTCTGAATTAAATTATATCGAAAATTGACTAGATTTCCAACAATAGGTTCAACTGTTTGGAAGCCAAGAAACCTCTTCTGCAATCACATTACAGGGACTGGGTAATGCACCATGGCACAACATAAAGCACAAGACACGAGAATTATTTTGCTCTTTTTCCATCACCTTTTGATCCCCATAATGGTTGTATTCTCCTCGTGATAGCAATGTGGATAACTTTGCAGTCATTTTGCTCTCTAAGGATTCTTTTGTCTGCCATTGAAACAAAGTGTCTCCAGTTGTCACACCATTTTCTTTTTTTCCCTAATTGGTGGAGTCAACGGTCACTATCCAAGTGCTTATAGATTATAAGAAAGAAGCAAGTCACAACAGAAAAATATCCATATAACTGGGAGGATTGACAATTGTGTATCAGGGCAAGTAAAATAGGATAAAATACACTTACTATTAGCTGCTGAGTTGGATTTTTGGCACAGCTGGAAGAGAGATAAACTGATGAGAGAGAGCAGCCGGCGATTAATCTAGCGACGGCTTGCACGGGCACCTAGGATCAGCATGTATGCAGCAGCTACCTGATTGGCGTGGGATTAAGTGAGTAACAATAGAAGTTGGGCCCACATGAGAAGATAATTAATACTTTGTTTATGAATAATTTTTGTAATATACACGTAAGCAACTAATAGCCTACTGCTTACTCTGTTATTAGCCATGCCCTTAGGAGAATAGATTTGTAAAATACAAACAACTGTACAGCAGTACACATCTCATTCTGTGCGTGCCTTTTTTTTCATCTAAAACATGAATTAATTTAGCATCATATGCTAGTTCCTGACGTTTGTCTATGCTAATTCAGTATGAAGTAAAAAGCTGTTTCAGTATGATTTACAAAGTGCAAAAAGAAAATCTATATACATATTACAAAGGATACCACAACTCATGGTAGCCACAATGAGCTTATCATAACACTACCTAAAAACTCGACCAGCGGAGAAAAGACTACCATCACGGTTTTGTGCTTAAGAAAAACCTCAGCCAAAGCCGATCGAGAAAGTTCACGAACCCTGGCCCCTCGATCGACACATGAGTCCACCCGACATGGTTTGGGCCTTAACCCGTGCTTTGAGTCCCCTGCACCATACACAAGTGCCCGTGTTAGAGTCGGAATTTCCTATCACCACAGGAAGAGAACTGGCGCGGGAACCACGCCTGGATCGCCTTGATCACACGTGCCGGACCCGCTACAGTTCAGGGGAGAATTGCTTGCAGATTACTTCAATTAGTTGAGTCTTTTGGATTAGCTTTTCAGTTAGCTTAATATTAGCTGTTCGGTTCCTTGTAAGCCTATATAGGCAGTCGGTTTAGATGAATAAAGCAAGCAATGAGTTCAATCGAATGTTTCGTCCGATTTCTCTGTTTCTCATCCTTTTCTCTACTGAAGAAACACCACGGCGAGGCCACATCGGCCTCGCTCTGTTCGCCCAGCCACCTCCTACTCATACCCTATTCAATCCTTACCCGCAACCCATAACACCATAGGTCATTCCTTAACACGTGTTTTATGACCAAGGGGCCAACGAGTGACCCTTTTTAAACTAATTACCTAACCAACAAATGTGTGCAAACCTATACCATTTGGAAATACTCACAACAGAGAGCAAGAACAAATGAACAATCAAATAAACCTACACCTTACCAAGACATGCCATCACATGATTTGTTGCATCATTGACATTGAGATCTAAGTTAGGTATAATTTACATTCTGTCTGAACCTAAACCTTGGTCCTGGTCACATGTGTAAGGTATATTTCCAAAATGCAAAATCAACATTTTCAGATCACATAGGGTGTTGCAATTCATAGTAGTCACAATATCATGAGTAATCTAACCAAAGTGTAAGGTATAACCATTTACAAGTAGTCACAGTACGGAGCAAGAACAATCAAACAAACCTATTTCAGCATGATTCGCCATCACATATTATGTTGCATCATTGAAATTAGGATCTATGTTAGGTATATTTTACATTCTGGCTGAACCTGAACCTTGACCCTGGTCTCTGAAGATTAAAATGTGATATGTGGAAGACATTTTACAAAATTAAACCTATCTGTTCCAAATCATGATACTGTTCTTAGACAGCGTCACTAAAATTACATTGATCTCTAATCATTCTAAACATATAAACCTAAAAAATTTTGAGGAATCAATTTACTTAATCAGCTGTGCCAGAGTGTCATGAGCTAATTTCCTTGCCAAGGGTCATATCTACGCCTATTATGCTCTAAATGCATTGTCAGAGTGTTTTTGACATGTTTGGAGTACTATAATATGATGGCATTACGGAAAGAATACTGCGATGAGGCACAAGTACCAATGACCTTACAAGATTTTAGTGTGTGGTACAATCAGTATTAATTAAACAACTCAAGAGTCAAGAACAATCTTGCCCTCAAAAAAAAAAAAAAGAGTCAAGAACAATCTTTAACTCATAAATTTCTTCTACAAAAATAATTGGAGAGAGCCATGAAAATCATACCTCAATGGCTAAACTAACTACAACACCATGAATGAAGTCCATTGTCCTTTTTCTGTTGCTGAAAACATAAAGGAAGTTAGCAAATGACACATGAAAATATCAAATATGAAGCCTGACCCAAAAGTTCATACAAAATTAGATTGCTGTTAGTACCTCTAGAGAATCCGAGTTGCTTGGAGGGAACATTGGCAACTCAACGCCGCATCACTGCCAGTGTATGGGAACCCATAATGATGCCAGCACCACAATTCCATTTCCAAAATAAGATTGACCACCTTATCGAATGATATTCTTCCATGAGCAAATGCTATTTCCAACAGAAAAGGTGTTTATAAAAGGAGCAGTGGGACACTCTTCAGAAGGAACTCCAAACCCTAACAAAGATGGCATTTCAAGTCATTGTGACATCCTGCAGTAACAGTGCAGAGTTGTACCATTGCTGCAGTAACTGAAGGCATAGTATTCTGAACACACAAAAAATTATTAAAAATAAAAATAACTTCACCAGGAAAGGGTAGACTTACAAGTTTATGTTCATTATGGAAATCAAACTGAAGATTGGATGCTAGACCCTATAAGCTCACTTAGCCCAGCGACAAGAGAAAACCAGCCATAAATTTTTCTTGATGTCCTCAAGTACCACGCACAAAATGTAGGTTGCGTTCAGTTAGCATACACTCAACAAGGTTAGCACTTTCAGCAAACCTACCACATCTGTGGAAGTACCGGAGTAAGCATGTCATACTGATGGTGTCAAGGTTGATTCCTTCTACATACATACGATAGAGAACCATACGGATAACTGAAGCATTCTGCTGCCTGCAGGCTGCAGAGAGGATAGTGTTGAAGGAGACTGAATCATAGAGAATACCAGTGGAGCCAAAATGGTCCAACATCTGCAACGCCCTCTGAAGATCCAGCTCCATACAGAACCCTTTCAGTATAGTGTTACATGTTGCAGTAGATGGTAAAAATCCTCTCTCCATCATTCCACTAACCAAATCTAATGCTTTCTTAACCTGGCCATCACAGCATAAGCTATGGAGGTATATATTGCAAGTGACAATATCAGCAAGATTGCTCCTGTTACATACCATTCGTATGAAATTCTGACAGGTCTTGACATGCCCAGCTTTCAGAAAGCCAGCAGCCAGAGAAGAAACAGTGAAATAGTCAGGGACCAATCCTGCCTCCTCCATCAGATCAACAATCCCACGAGCTTCCAAGATTCTATCTTCACAGCAGAGTGCATGGAGTAGCACATTGCAGATGGTGCTATCAAGACAACAGCCTTCTTGACATGCCATCCTGAAAACATGCATTGCATCATCGGTCTTCCCATCCTTACAGAGGAAATCGACAACTACAGTATATGTTACAACAGAGGGTTTGCACCCTTCATCGCACATCTTTGCCATTGTCCTGAATGCTTCACCCCACATCTTCTCCTTGCAGAATCCAAGAACCAATGCTGTATAGGAATACACGTTTAGCGAAAGTCCTCTCTTCTTCAAATTACAGAACAGAGCCAACGCCTTATTGCCACAACCCGACTTACACAGGCCAAACAGAATCTGGTTGTAGATATACTTATCCGGCACAAAACTTCTATTAACAAGCACCATGAAAACCTCATACGCAGTCACAGAGCCACCACTTTTCAACAAAACCGAAACGACGGCATTAGCAACAGGGAGAGTCGGCAAGTAACACAGGCTGAGCATTAGGTCGAACACCTTCAGTGCAAGGTCAGAGTCAGAGCAACCCAGCGCTTTCTTGATGAGCCTATCCACCGCGGTGAACGAGGGCGTGAACCCGCAGCCCGACCACATCTGCTCGAGCACCGCGTGCGCAGCGTGGAGGTGGCCTAGCCGGAGCAGCCCGTTGAAGGCGGTGTTGAAGGTCAGCGCGTTGGGCGCCGGGCCGAAGCGGCGCATGTGCGATATCACGGCGGCCACGCGCTCCGCGTCGGGTCGCTCCGAGCGGAGGTAGGCGTGGAGGAGGGCGTTGCAGTCGGGGGCGGCGGCCGCGGGCCGGAGGCGGCCGAGCGCGTCGAGCGCCGCGAATAGGTTCCCCTCCGCGGCCAACGCACGCATGCGGCATCGAAGGGGCTCGGAATCCGCGGGGACGCGCGATTCGGGGTCCAGGTCGGAGTCGGAGGTGGAAATGGAGGCGTCGGCGTGGGCGGGGGCGTGGGCGGCGGCGAGAGCGGAGGCGAAGCTGGCATGACGAGAGCATAGGCGGACGAGGCGGCATCGGGAGAGCATAGGATGGTTGGTTTCACCACCTTTCTGGTGTTTGACCAGTGAGGAGGAAGACGGGGAAGTCGGAGGCGGAGGTTGATGGTGGTGGTGGTCGGGCGCCGCCGCCGTTGGCTCTGGCGGCGCTCGGCCAGAGGGTTTTGCGATTAAACCCGAGTACCCGACACGGAGTCGTGGTTAGACTTAAAAGGCCGGGCCTGTTTTGACGACGAAGAAGGATTCTATCTAATACGGGTTAAGATGAGAACAGAGTAGGGCCTTTTCTTCGAAATTTTGGGCCTGTTTGGATCACTACCCTACTAATTTTTTGGTAGTGCTAAAACATAGACAAAATTTGGCACTACCAAATATTTGGTAAGGTAAGTTTGCATTGGTAATGTTTGGTTTGTTTTCAATATTGTGCCAAATGGTGATTCTTGAGTGTAGAATGTTCTAGATTATCACCAAATTTAGTGTGGGTATTACTCAAGAATTGGCTTCGTTCCAAATTACCCAAGATACTATTTAAGCTAATCAAAATATTTGGTAGGGCATATTTTGATAGCAAACCAAAATGGCCCTTTGCTCGGGCGTCTGGAATATGTGGGCCAGTGGATCCCTAACTTACAGCTGATGGGGATTGGCCCTTCGCGTCTCTTCGATTTGGGCCAACCGGACCTCGCCACACCGTCCTTGGTGAGGGCTTGGTCAGCCTGCCTCGCCACCGCCACCATGGAGTGTCATTTGAGGAACGGATCTCTACTCCTGTTCTGGGAGGATGACTGATTTGACAGCACATCTATTCGTTTAATCGCACTTGTCCTGCACAATTTGTTACGTCTAGAAGCAGGAACAAAAGAACAAAGCACAATCTGATTGCCGGTGGATCAGGGACCTATGCGGCGGCCTGGATGCCCGTGCCTTGTTGGAGTACCTCAGCCTCTGGTCTCAACTACAAACGATAATGCTTGCTAGCCACGACGACTGTTTGTCATGGCGTTGAGATGCCTCAGGTATGGACACTTTCGAGTCCGCCTACTCCAAGCTTTTTTGGGCTACAAACCCCCCTCCCCCAAAACACAAAAAGCACCTTCATTGATTGGTGGGAGGAACCCCACATGAAAGTTGAGCAAAAACTTCGGTGCGGCTTCGACATGATTGTCATCCTCATCGTTTGGTAAATTTGAAAAGAGCGCAACCGACGAATCTTCAACGTTGTATACCTGACCATGCAGGATGTGACCATTGTTGCGGGTGAGGATGCCACTCTCTGGTATCAGGTGGGAGCGCGTCTGGTCACCAAAGGATGATGTGAGATATCGGATATCTTTGCTAGGGTTTTAGTTTTCCGTTTTCCTCCCCAACACCCCCCTCCCCCCATGTACATAACCAATGTATCGCTCGGTTTTTTCTGGTCACCAACGGATGATGCGAGATATCAGCTATCTTTGCTAGGGTTTTAGTTCTCTGTTTTTGTCCCCAAAACCCCCTTCCTTCTTTATAGAATCAGTGTATCGCCTGGTTTTTCCTCTCCTACTTGATATAAAATGATACACAACATTGTATTCCCGAAAAAAAAATCAGCTAGAATCGCATAAGGTCAAGCACTCCTAATATTCTGAAGGTTAACAGGAGAAAGCTGTTTATAACAAAAATGAATGTGTAAAGTTTTTTTTAAAAAATGGCCTACATAACTAAGTGAGAGGACAACAGTTATGTGATCCAATGTTGTAGTAGATTCGCACCTTTCGACGATGGAGCAGCTGAAGCTCTTGAACAAATTAAGTACCTATTGAGGTGGGGAACACAATTGATTTCAACCTGCTAAGAGTAGAAAGGATGACTCCGATCCAAGCTGGTATAACTAGAGGAAATTCTAAATGGTCACGTACATGTGATCTTGAAAGTAATCACCTAATAGACTAATAATACCATGAATTGGCTCTTTACTGGCAATGAGCGAGGCTTAAAAAAAATCAATCCCTATGGAATCGGGACAACACAAATTAACCTGCATAAGAGACAAAACCAAATGAATCTCTCTGCTCTTTTAGTTCCTTGATGATATGAGGAACAACGGGAACAAATCAAATGAAGCATCGAGGAACTAGATGCCAATAGATCGAATAATTGTGTATGGTTCAAGAAGAGGAAGTTGCATACCTTTGATACATGGATATTGCTGTTAATATATATCTTTTCTTAAGTTAAAGGTGAGGGGAAATTGAAGGTTCCAGGAGAGGGAGAGGCGAGGGAGACGTAGTAGTAAACAAATTGAAGAAATGCGAGGAGGCATGCCAAAGTACGACGTGGAGGGACGATGCGTGGTTACTTGAAGTTGAGGGCCTGTTTGTTTGAGCTTCTGGACAGATTCTTAGCGTGAAAAGCCAGAAGCTCAAATAAACAGCTAACTTTTCGTGCAACTTCTGGAAAACCAGAAGCTCAGAAAAGCTGAATTTGTACGGGAAGCTAAAAAGCTCAGTTTTATGAGCTTTCCGTGGCTTTTTGAACCTAGAAAGCAAAACACATCTTCTAAAAGTTATGATTAGCTTTTCAGAACGAAAAGTCTACAACAGCTTTTCAAAAAAGCTCCAAAAGCTGCAGCTTAAACAAACAGACCCTGAAACGACGGCATGCGTGGAAGGTGGGATGTTGGTCGTCAGCCCGGTGGTAGCGATTCTTGGCGGCGCTGCGGTTGGGAGTGGGAACAGAGGGATGAGATCACAAAACTATCGAGTGGGGATGGGCTTGGGCTTTCTCATGTGAAGTCTGGGATTGGGCCACTGTGGTCATTAGAAGTATATAGAATTATAGATGGATTGCAGGTGTGAACCTTTCATATTTGATCTGATGGTTGTGCTATTAATTTTGAGGTGATATGGATGACTATTTGAGGTGTACACAGCCACAACGTGGATGATTCTTAGTGCAGAAAATTGCTAGTAACTATACACAGAGTAGGGATGATTTGTATATGTTTATAGGATTAGTATCCTTCCGTTAGGTTTATAGAATTAGTATCCTTCCGTTAGGATTATACGATGCTTTAATTAGACATCCAGCTATAGAACTAACACCCATTTCGATTGTTTGAAACATCAAATATATCTATCCGGAGGTAGTAATTCATAGTATCCTTTGGCATTTAACTTTTTTTAAATTCCATTATTAAAAAATAGTAAATGTTATGGAAAACCAACTCAAAAATTAATGACAACTTGAGCTAGGAAGGACTACTGCAATTTTTCCTTTTTGTGCATACCAATTTGGAGAATGCAAGTATAACAAAGTCTTATTGGAAGTAGAAAGATACATGTCTAGACTCTAGATCACATTGTGTATAGTATTCCTGCAGTAAATTATAAGTTGTTATGACTTTGGTCAAAGTCAAACTACTTTAGCTTACTAGCATTTACATCACCAAATTAACTTGACTTTAATTATATTGTTGAGTACATTTGTCATTTGTCTTGTATTGAAAGTGTTGCTACTTTTTGTCAAGGTTACAGATAAGGCATACCTAATCCTCTGTGATTGACGGAAGATACGCGTATGTTATACCCAAATGTATACGGTCTACTTCTATATATAAATAGAAGAAGGAATCTGGAAGGCTTCAAAAAAGTATCCTCTCAGACTTGACAACTATAGAATCCTACTCGAAAAGGATCATGACTTCCCAAATATCGTGTCAGGTTCTATGTCTTCGAGTACAACTCAGAGACACGAGTAACCTACGGTATAAAAGGCGAACCCCTGGAGGGGATCAGAATCATCGAATCAGTCCACGAAGAATCCGACCAGAGCCGACGAAATTAGGATAGCCAGAAGCCAAATCGCCGAGATAGTTGACTACCCGACTACGATCTCGTAGAGTAGACACATATAAACACCTTGTACTATATTCCGACAAATTAAGATCAATCCCAT
>CM002482.1:10498565-10533211 GCA_000325765.3 Leersia perrieri | reverse complement strand
TATATACATATATATACATACGGAAGGACTATTATGCACCCGGGTGCAGCGACTACAGTGCCTGCACCCACCCCCGCACGAAGAAAGTAAATCGCAGTAGTAAATTTACAATACTCGTAACGATCTGAATATTAGTAAAGAGGTCGCATGCATGGAACGAAATATTGGAAGGTTTTTTGAATTGATGAGTTATTTCCGGATTGAGGCGTAAATCAAGGTAGTTGATATGGAAGGAAATAAATACGCATGCATCGAACGAATATATTGGAATGTTTTTTGAATTGATGAGTTATTTCCGGATTCAGGCGTAAATCAAGGTAGTCGCTATGGAAGGAAATAAATACCTCGATCTAAACAGTCAATTTAATTTAAATTTTATAATAATTTCAGTCGTAAAAATGTTGTTCGCAGAATGGAAAGGTTGTAAATTTTCGATTTCATACATCATAAAAATGCGTTTCACAAAATCTACAACCATAAATAAAAGCCGTCGTAAAAGTATTTGAGTTGTATAAGGATTTTACGAGGAAAGTAAATTATAAATTTACAATCGTAAATTTTTAAAATATATTTACGAGGCAGAATAACCATGTTACAACCTCAGTCTAAAAGGGTGATTCACAAATTTGCGAGCTATTACATCGTAAAAATGCTGTTCGCAGAATGAGTTATTACATCGTAAAAATATGCAATCAATCCTATAATAATTGCCCACCGGAATTAACACCATCTCTTTACTAATTAAAAAAATCTGAAATTAAATCCACCAATTTTCTTTAATGTGTGTAGATGCACGGTCACACCTGGCCACTTTCCCACTGATTGTGTTGCATGGCGTGTGATGGTTCATTAATGTCACGCGTGATTCCGTAGGCATACATGGCAAGTGTAGATAGTAAATTTATTATTAGTGGTAGTAATTGTAATGAACAGTATCGTAAAAAAGTAGTTTTGTAATTTACCATATCTGTGCAATAGTATAAAATTACAACATCTGCAACTTACAATATATAAAACACTTGCTATTTACAATAGTTGTAGTTTTCAATAATTTAGCATAGGTTGAAATTGAGCCATGCGTGTGGCTGGTTAGCCCGCCCATATAAAACAGTCAATAAAAATTAGAAAGTAAATACCATACAAAAATAAGAGGCTACGTTGCTATAATAAACATCATCTCCATACCTTAATTAGAATGCCTATCTTAATTAGTTAATTAAGTACTGTGAGCCATTGATTACGTTGGTTTCCTAATGAGATTAGAGTCCATGTATGCTTCCTGGCGTGCACCTCTTCGTTGCATGGCTTGATCAACCGACCTGGGTGTAGCGTCTGTGGCGCGGCTGCACCTGGGTATAGGATAGTATAATATATATATATACATATATACATATATATATATACATATACATACACATATACATATACACATATACATATACATATATACATATACATATATATACACATACATACATATCTATATATATATGAGCAGGATTTTATGACCATACGTGCATCTGTACCAACATCGACATACTGACATGTGTCCCTGGTAGATTAGAGAGAAAACATCTTTTATGTACCTAAAACGCGATCAAAAAAGTTAATATTCAGATTATAATTCCGAAATATAGTTTCGAAAGTATAAGTTCGAAATATAATTTTGAAAAATATAATATTTAGATTATTAATTAAAAAAATATAATGTTTAGATTATAATTTCAAAAAAATATAATTTCGAAGAATATAATGTTTAGATTATATAATCTCAAAAATATAATCTCGAAAGCATTCATTTATTCATTATAAGCTACACTTAACACCAACGGTCGAGATCTTGGTTGATGCCACATCAATGATGCAGATTGTTGGTGCATATGTACATATGATCATTTTTGCATTTTCATATATATATATATATATATATATATATATGGAACAGGAGCAGCTAGCCAAAAGGTTCATCATACAATACAAGGCTTAATCCATTGGTGGTATATAATTTTTGTGCGATCCATTAGTGGTATAAGCTATTCTTTATTACACACCTCATTTTCCACAATTCATGTTTATTGTTTCAGTTATAATCTTAATTTGTACAAAACATTCGCGTGCCCGTTAGGTTTTGCGGCAAGCAACATTTCTCTTAGATTACCGTGCAATTAATCAACATATCTTTTTAATACCATGATATTTTTCCTATCGTACTCTCACCAATATGAAACTTTATAACATTCATCAACACACGGGGAACCATCTAGTCAGCAGTACAATTCTAGTGTATTCCATCGATGCGATAGATGTGTCTGCACATCTTTCACGTAATTAAAAATAAAAATAGATGCGATGTTGTGCTTAGCGTGTTGCCAAACATAATAGTATATTCCTTAGAGCACAAAACATTATATCCCGAAAGTGCCTCTAACTGATTAATACTTTATTCAATCAAACTTTTACATATATAAAAGGAGCGATAGTTTTTTAAAGGATGTGACTAGACAGACACCGGACGCCCGATAGCTTTAGCGCGTGACCCTCCCAAAAAAATAAAAATCCACTTTATCTAAAAAAAGACACTATCCACCTATACTTCATATACAATTTTATCTTAAACTACTCTTCCAATCTACGATCCGATTACACCATTGTGTTCGTAACAATTAAATCTTTACAACAAGATCTCACATGATTATATTTTGATGAAAAATCACAAATTACTTTTATGATATGTCTAAATTACTTTTAGATTTCACTAAGTTACTTCTTAGACATACAAAAGTTACATCCTATAAAAAAGTTATATACTTAGAACTAAAAAGTTACATCCACATCCTATAGAAGTTACATCCTTCACAAATAAAAGTTACATCCTTTAGAATTAAAGATACATCTTATAGAAAGTTACATCCCTAGAACTAAAAGTTACAGAAAAGTTACATCCCTCGAAACTAAAAGTTACATCCACATCCTATAGAAGTTACATCCTTCAAAATTAATAGTTACATCCTCTAGAACAAAATTTACATTCTATAGAAGTTACATCCCTCGGAACTAAAGTTACATCCCCGAAATTAAAAGTTATATCCTCAGAATTAAAAGTTAGATCCCGCAGAACTAAAAAGTTACATTCACATTCTATAGAAGTTACATCCTTCACAAATAAAAGTTACATCCTCTAAAATTAAAGATACATCCAAAGTTACATCCCAAAACTAAAAAGTTATAGAAAAGTTACATCCCTTAGAACTAAAAGTTACATCCACATCTTATAGAAGTTACATCCTTCAAAATTAAAAGCTACATCCTTTAGAACAAAAGTTACATTCTATAGAAGTTACATCCCTCGGAACTAAAGTTATATCCCTAGAATTAAAAGTTACATTTCCAGAATTATAAGTTACATCCCCAAAACTAATTTGTGATTTTTCATTAAAATATAATCATGTGAGATCTTGTTGTAAAGATTTAATTATTATGAACATAACGGTGTAATCAGATTATAGATCGAATAAGTAATTTAAGAGAAAATTTCATAAGAAGAAAAAAAATACACAACCTAACTAGCTACTAATACTTCTCATGCAGGCATGGGGAAGGATAGAGTGTGAGGGGACACGTGGCGGACGCGCAGCGTGGTCGCTGCCTACACCTAACCAGCGTCCCCGCTCACATTAGATTTCACGTTTTTTTAAACCGAAAATAGGTAGCGTTTTAGTCTTTTTAAGACCTTCCTGGTTTCCCTAACTCAATAGTATATATATAGTTTTTTAGAATAATAGTATATATATAGTTGAATTTAGAGCACAACATTCCCGAATTATATATTTGAAATGTTAAACAGGAAAGATAGCTTCGCTGGGTGTTGTTAGGGCCTTAGGGGATCAGTTAAATGTGTTATGATTCCCTTCCTTTGCTCAGGTAGTAGTTCAGATCAGATCTGGAGTCTCAGAGGGAAGACCAAAGTAAGATTGGAGAGTCAAAAGATGGCAAAGAACATGTGCTTGATGCAAGTTGGCCCCAGCATTTATACAAAGAAAAGAACAATTAACTTATTTTGCCTGATGAAGCGAACACAGTTGAGGATCCCTCTGGTTTAATTCTCTGCAAGTTAGTTTGATGATTGAGCTTAATTATATAGCATTTGTTCCGGCAAGAGGTTATTTAATTGTGACGTAGTGGAAAGAGACCAGCTCGCTTTAATTAGTTTCACACTTTTTATGCTCGCCTCTAGCTTAGCACTTGGATAACCTCACAATTGTCACGAGAATATATGACATATCAAGAACTAATAGCAAGTCCGTCTTAGTGCAATGCTGTTTATGGAACGTTAATTGTTCGGTCTTTGCAATGAAATATTGTCAATGTAGCGTTTTCGACTAATTAATCCAACTTGAGACTTGAAAATTTTGATATGACATGATGTGTGTGTTACCATGTGAAACTGCTGGTACAATATTTGTGCATCAACGAATAGTAGTAGAAGAAAGTTGAGACACGCTAAACGAAATAATGGTGGTTACGGCAAAAGGAAAAAAATGAGTAAATTGTAAACTACTTTCTTCAGTCTAATAATGATTGACATTTTGGATAAAAGCATAATCTAAAAAAACAATTTTGGCCATGCCTTTCTATAATGATATATATAAAAGTATCAATAAATAAATATATGATTGTATTAAAGTATTTTTTAAGATGAATTTATATGTATGATTTCTATGTTTCTACACTAGGCACTTATGAATTATTTGTAGTCAGAGTATTAAAAGTTTGACACCCGTCTTATCCAAAATGACAACTATTATAGAACTATGTATTAAGTATCATGTTTTACTTTGCACTGAATTTAATACGCACTTTAGGTCTACACCGGTGTAGAACAAAATAAGTCGTACATAGTGCAACTTATGTCAAATTATGATGTAGACTAAAAATAATATCTGAAACCTAATATAATGTGAAATAAGGTATGATTTACCTGCATGTTAATGACAATTTAATTGAAAAGAAAACAGGAAGCACCGGGCAGCTGCTGCCAAAAGCCAAGCTAATTAATTATCTCCTACATTTGATCAATCGATCCCATGCTGAGCTGCCTATCTTGCCGGCCATCAAAACGGCATGTCACTGACCTTATCGTTACTAGGTTGGCATAGATATATGCATGTTTTCTTTAGTGGTATTCTAAAGTGAAGTTGTCAAGTCGATACGCCACCGAGACTTCACACTTCAGTCGAATTGCTGATTAAAGGGAAAATGGTTGATTAGAGCATGGCAAATAAAGATAATAGAGTTGGCAAAGTAGCCAGCTAGCTATCTTTGACTTGACATGCAGAATCACCGAAACTCCCCAGATTTGAATTAGTACCCAAATTAACACAAAAGAGAAAATAAGCATCAAACTTAAATAAGCATCAAACTTTGGTTTAGCAGGCCAGATCATCTCCCATTATAGGAGGTTTCAGCAATACTCCCTTTATTTAAAAAATAAATCAAATTCTTTGTACAATATAGTGGTGAGAATAAAAGACAAAATACCCATAAGTAATAATAAAATTTATGGATAGTTGGGTACATAAATGGGAATTTACGGGATAAAACTTCTCGGCTTGTGAACCGAGGGTGGGTAGAAAGTGTACTAAAACTAGCTGATTTTAGGACAAAATTTGAATACCGGAAACCTATTTATTTTGGGATGGAGAGAGGACATGTATTACATTTACATAGGCTCGATATGTGTGTAGATAGAGGGATGCATTATTTTGTGGCAACCACAGGCTACCATTCAAGAGAAATGGTTCGATAGCGGCGGTCAGTTTGGGGTTAGGTTCCTTTCAATAAGATATGTTGTGTTGGTAGTGCGAGGTTGTGGTATGCGCATATCTGACCTCGACAACATTCTGTCGTTGTAGTTTAATGCCACTCTTTCTCTCAATCTTAATAATATTGAATGGCCTTCTTCGGCCATTCCAAAAAAAAAAAGGGAAATCATCAGTCACACTAATGGTTTTTCTACTGAACCAGCAGTGATACAAGTATATATACATGTCGCTTCGTGTCGGGTTGGGTAGAATAACTCGCCCAAGCCCCATGAACTGGCAGTCACTTACAATCCTTGGCAACTCAAGGGTCAAGCCGAATAGCTGAGGAGGTCTAGTGATTAAGCACCATGTCAAATATCTCCACCATTAATTAATTCGTTTCTTTGTTCACTTTAGCCAACTTGTGTTTGTTAGGATTAATTAGGATTAATTAATTAGATGATCAATTAGGATAATTACATCATTAGCAACTGCTAATGACATGTGATTATTCTTATCTGTAAAGTGCCCCTTGACACCCCTTCCTCTTTCTTGGCACCCCTTCACAAGAGAAAACGCGTGCGCCCGAGGGTCACCGGCCGGCCTGCTGGGCCTGGGCTGCTTTGCCTCTTTATTTTTTCTATTATTTCTACTACTGCAGTAGTTTAATTTAATTAGCATATATTTAGCTTTTTAAATTCTGCAAGAACTCCAGTTTATATATACTGTTGAAGTTGTCTGGTACCTGCTATGATTGTCCATTGTAATATATATATGTGGTTTGTTTTAAATATATTGCAATGAGATATATTCTGTGATTGGTTGATATATGTGATGCACACAAACCCTCTTAGCATCACATAAATATTACATTTGTGACTTTGCGTATGTTAGTGCACCCAAACACCCTAATTTTGCACTACATACAAGTTACACTTGTAATTTTTTTTTAAATCACAGAATTGGGTATGTTGGTGCCCCAAACCACACTTTTGCACCACATAGAAGTTAAATTAGCAATCTATTTAGTTGCAATTTAACAAGTTATCCTATGTTAAGTTTAGATATATTTTCTGTGTCTAAGTTTTCTGTTTTAGTCATGGACTCTAACAGAATTATGAGTATGGTAGAGTTTCTACTCCTATACATTTTTTTTAAGACCAGAAATTATTCATATCTAAACACACATAATTTGTTGATTTTGTTTTGGCAATTATTTTTAATTGCAACAAAAACCATTGCCTCTTAATTAAAGCGATGCTTAATTAATGATGGTTGTATTTAGACTCATGTGAGTCTAATCTAAAAAGCAAATTGGCAGCCACACCATTTTGCTAGCAAGGATAACATAGGATGTGGATTTTGGTTTTGATCCTATGGGATTTGTGCAAATTATACCACTATCCAACTAAAGCACTACGTGCTTAGTAAACCTTTTGTTTTAGTCTCTGACTTAAACAGTATCAGTACTATAGAGTATTTTGCTTACCTTGTTAATTTGGAACAATGGTTGATCCTCTTAATTAAGATTGTCTTAATTAATGATGGATTATGCAAAATTGTTATATTCATATCTTGGATATATTTGGGATCATAACACAAGTCAAGGAGTCCTAGACACTAGTTGAGGTTAATTCATTTTGAATTATTCGACCTAGAGACCCTATCTAAGGTGGCGATATCCGCCCATTGCTGAGAGGTTACATCTTGTTTATTTAAACTTGTTGATTACCTCTATTGTGTTATCCTAAATAAGAGTTTTGGAAATATACGAGTGGTACACTTTTACGTTGACCACTATCATTCATTATTAAAGGCTACATAGGTAGTAGAGTCTTAGGCATTGGATGAGGTATATTCCTGAGAATATATCAGCCTAGAGACTGTGCCTATAGCAGCAATTTATTTGCCTACTACTAAGAGATCTACTCTATGTTTTTGGACATAGAGATTATCCACCATGTGTACCAAGACTAATATTGATTGTTTTTTGAGGTCTACACATATTGTGACTACCTCTAATTGTTGAGAGGCTTACAGTTCTGCTGACTACCTCCAACTATCCAAAACAAGGCATCAAAATATGAATCCCCTAAATTTTACGTTAGAAATTACAACATCACCATAGTGATTTTTAATTTACCTTTAATAAATTAATTAAATCAATGGTCTGTTGCATTTTAAGGATATTGACTTCAGAGGAGAATGACAAACTCGCTCTTGATGATATCATTATCCCACATGGACAATGGACATTACCATTGGTTTTATCCCATTGATAGGGTTGTTTGTTATAGATCAAAGAAACTTGTGCCTTACTGTTGTTAAGGTACTGTATCCATAAAGATCCTTGATAAGGCTATCTTGTGGAAGGATATGCACATACTTTATGGCGAACAATAGATACTCATATAGCTTGAAGCTATTTATGAGTTGATCACGTCTCTAGTTTTCAAACTATGGAAGACTTCGATCATGTTGTTCATACAATTTGCTTTCAATTGTGGAAGCAAAAAGGCCCGATGTGCAAATAAGTTATGACAGACCCAAGAATGACAGCGTAATGTCATATATGTGGTTGTGTTTAGCATAGCGCTAAACAAAGTCATACTTCCCTATTAATAGTTGATCTTTATAAAAATACTTATAAGGGATAAAACAGGAGCTTACACATAAGATATGAAATATGTTTCAATCTTAAATCTAAAGCTACCTAGGTAATTGGATATTATGTTGGATCTTATAGGATCGCATAACAACATTTCACATTTTTTCTTGTAAAGAGACCATCACATAGAAGGATAGCAAGATCATCGAATCTACTTCGAATGATTTATTTTGACATTTGGTATAATTTCATAGTCCATTCATAATATGTGATAATGTCCATCGAAGATGTCGTACTACTTGTTGTCAATGCATAAATATCGTGGGTATCATAGATGAATCTGATACTCAACAATATTTGTGGATTTCTATATACTAGAGGAGAATCTCATTGAATTCTTGTCATATATAGATTGTACGGGAATCATTCCAATATGGGAATGATATCTGCCTTGTGGATTTTTTTTTACCACAAACTCTATAATTAGGGAAGAAAAATATTTCTAGTTCTTATGATAAGAAGAGGAAATATTTTTGGCCATTGTTGATACGATGCAATGATAGTTTGGTCGATTCTCCCACTATCACTTTTCCTAGAATATGAGTAAACAACTGAGGATATTTAATTATATCCTAATTCAACTCATATTTTACTAAAGTATAGAGATATCCAAATGTGTTTTCATATGAAAACACAAAGAAGACAACATTGGATATGGCATATAAGTAATAAGTAATGAGATAAGTCTCATTTTGATTGTATTATGCATACAATTATTCCCGTACAACATGTTGCGTATAAGTAATTTTTCACATTATTGATACATTCCAGATTGGAAATAATCAATTTGTTCATCCGAAGGGATAAGGTGAAAAATTATTAGCAATTCTGTTGGTCCTAATTTCCCCAAAGTGTGGATACGATAAGTGCCACAGGGAAACAGGTTTTAAGACCCTCTTATCTTAAAATCATATTTTTATATTGTCTTAGATTCCTTGATCATAAATTCAAGAGAATATATTTGAGTCCGATACAACCATTGTATGGACAGTTCAGGCATTTCATGGTTGTAATGATACATCGATAAGATTATCTAGAGTGTGTGAGGTGTCCACACTCAGCCATGCATTTGGTATATAATGGCTCATTTTATGAGCTCATTATCCTGAACACTACTGAATTTCTTTGTTGACAATGACGATTGTTTTAGCATTAGAATTCAGCTAAATATCTAATAGGATATATGGAATCTATAAGAAAGACATCAAGGTTATAGTTGGATCATTGTTTTATTAAATTGCTATTTTCCAACTCCGCATTGGGGTCAGGTAGATTTACACACTCCTAACCAAAGATTAACTGCATATCCCCTATATGCATTTAGTACGTGGGAATCCAGGAAGATTTCCTATTTGCATAAGATTGAGTTACGTTGTATACGTATCAATCTCACCACCGTAGCGTACATTGATGGGTACACACAGAAAATTGGGGATCAACGTGAGTTTTTCAATCTCCGTCGATCATTTGAGTATCTAGAACCTCTCATGGAGGACCTATTTGCAACCCGTACGCTGGTTTTTTTTATATGAGCATATCCAGGCATTAGGGGGAGATTTGAAGTATCATAAATAATGCCAAGGAAATATTTGGAATTCTTAAGGCATTTCAAGCTCAGGATCACGTATTAAATGAACTGAATTTTGAGTTCAAATAGATTTGCATACTATTGCAAATAAACTGCCAAAAGCATTTACTGATTACTGAAGTATCTTTTAAACTTTATTAATCCAATGCAAGTATGAGCCAGAAAGAGTAGTGGTATTAAGTAAAACCAATCAATTCCCAAGTGCAAATAAGAGGGGGAGAAGTATGGCCATAAAGCAGGATTACTTATGCTAGCAATAGAAGGTTTTCCTTCTAAGATAGTAAATGCAAGTCAACCTATGGTTGACAACATCTTGTGGGTAAATATTGATTATTACCCAGTGGATGGATGCCGTCCACAAATCTAGCTCAGAGGTGCACCAAAATACTAAGGCTAGGATATCGAAAAGCCCTGACTCTCATTTTGAGGAAGTCACGATGAGTTATTCAGGGTATTTTGAGTTTTGATAGACTGGAGAATTATATGATAGAAAGGCTACACGCATCGATGCATATTTCTCTGAATAATTGTATACATCACTCCAAGTCATCAAATTAATAAGACCATGGCAGAGTGTCTTCGAACACTCTTACTGGAATTTGTTGAATGAAGTAATACATACAGAGATAGTCTTTGCTCACCAAATAAGAGATGCTTTAGCTTATGACGCTAACATCTCAAGGTATCTTTACTATGGGATACATAAGTATTCTCATCCTGGAACGGATTGAGAACAAAGTGGTGGTGAGATACAAAGCAAGACTAGTAGCACAAGGGGTTTACGCAAAGCCCAGGCATTGATCTTCAATGCAAATTATTCACCAAAATAATTGTTATAATTTCCGATACTATCTTTTGATCGGCAGTACAAAAGCATCTATCTTTGCAGTTGATAGATGTAGTGATTGTTTATATTTATATGATCACTTGATTTGGCATATTGTGAAGCTTCCGAGAAGGAGTTCACATACCCAACCCTCATACATAAAATCGCAACATATTTGTGTATTGCTTAAGTCAATATATGGCATAAAGCAGTTAAGTCGAATTTGGTACAATCGACTTTATATGTATTCCTAAACTAGAGGGATACAAGGTTGATTACACGTGGTGTTCATTTTGAAGTCCTTGATTGGATTTCATAGTCTCATATGGTGGTCAATAATCTTGACATTTAGTAAAGAACACATATTGATAGCACGTGGTAATCTAAAGACGGAGACTGAGATCGAAGATACGGACTAAACCAAAATTTCATTTTTGTGTTTATGATCCAAGCTTCTTCTCTCAAGGTTTTGTACAAAAGCTATCTATATCCAGATCATATTGAAAGATTCAATATGAAGGTATCCTATGGTTGTTCTACCTCTAGAAAAGAGGAAGATTGTTTTGTGCCATAGTGATTGAGATGAGATATTTGGACATGTGGTCCATTATCTCCATGCTATTTATGCGCTAATATATCTTGCAAAGTTCCCGGCCGGATATTGTTTTGCAAGATTTGCTATTTAGTAGCAGCGCTATTCCAACCAAATATTGGTAGATTGGAGTTAAGAGTATCTTTAGATATCTCAAAATAGCACATGTGATCTTGGTATAATCTCTGATCCGATTATATGGATATGATTCTGGTTATTTTTAAGATCCCCAAAATCCAGATCATTAAAAGGCTTAAAGTACATATGGAAGAACCATTTATAACAGTCTTTAATTAGACATTTAATGGTCAATTCTATCAATCATTCTGATATTGTATTGCACAAGGCTTCATATGGATGTGTAAGCTTGATAGAATGATATATCACATATTGAAGTTATATGGTCTTGATTCTATTGAATCAATAGTCATTATCTATAAAGATAATACAGCTTGTGTAGTCTAGATGGAGACAAGTTATACTTAGTGCAACATTCTGCATTAAGACATTTCTATTCCATAGGTAACATGGACATAAGAACACTTGCAAACTAAGTTTCATGATAATCTCGCTGAGATATTCACGAATCTACCATACTCCACATTTCTTATGTGTTGAGTACATTGGTATAAATTTACTTTGAGATTTGCAAGTATCAGGGGGAGAGTCTCTCTGAATAATAACTTGTTACAAATACCATATTGCACTCTTTTCTTTCTATGAGTTTTTCCCTGGGGTTTCTCATACAAAGTTTTTAATGAGGCAATATCAACACAAGCTTATGTCATATCATCCGGTTTTCCCTACTAGGGTTTTTAGGTGGATGATATAATACAAAAGATGCATTGTACTATTTTCTTGGTAAATGAGTTTTGCTCTCACAAAGTTTTTAACGAGACAATGGCAACATATGGTCATTCTATGTTATCTATTTTTTCCTACTGGGGTTTTTCGAAGATAACATCCTATGACATAATTGTTACTAGACTATGCCTTTAGGAGAGCCTCAAGGGTCTATTAACTTTGGGATAAATATATATCATGGTGGTTTTTCTCCTTATTTTTCCCATTGGGTTTAAAGGAGTTTTACATGATATATCAACACTACTTTGGTTTTCCTATAAGGTTTTTCCAAAGGATCTCATATTTTTTCCTAATAGGTTTTTGGGGGAGCATATATATACTATGGTTGTTACTCCTAATTTTTCCACTGGGTTTTGAGGAGTATTACCTAGTATACAGATATACCTTGGTTTTTTCCACAGGGTTTTCCAAGGATTCAAGATAGCAGCACTTTGGTTTTTCCCACAGGGTTTTCCAAAGCTTTGAAGAGATGGTTGATGGACAAGCAGACGGTGCCAACGAAGATCAATTGATCAAGGGGGAGTGTTAGGATTAATTAATTAGGTGATCAATTAGGATAATTACATCATTAGCAACTGCTAATGACATGTGATTATTCTTATCTGTAAAGTGCCCCTTGGCACCCCTTCCCTCTTTCTTGGCACCCCTTCACTTTGTATAAATAGACATCAACAATCATCAATAAACACAAGGATTGATCATTCTATTCACAACAGTATTTACCTGGCAACAGATCGCAGCTTCAGCGGTTAGCTTTATTGTAGAATTTGTAATCTAAGTAGGAGCTTCACAGAGAGGAAAAGGTGGAAACCATATATTAGGTGGAAACGTAGAAACTTTTTAACAAATTTCTAAAAAAATCTCAAAAAATTACACATATATATAAATAAACATCCCTGCAAAAATTTATAAAGAAACTTAACTTCGTTAATGAGATATGAAACTAATAAATAACACTATTCCGATTTTTGTCTTATAATTCAATATTTCTTAATTTCATATCTCACAAAATACGTTGAGTTTATCATAAAAAATTAGCATGATTGTTTAATATTAAATTATCTATTTGTGAGATTTTTAATAGATTTTCTTTAAACTTTTATATCGTTGATGCACAAATACTAGTATGGTTTTAGCAACGCTTGGGATGATTTTAGGTGTGGTTATATAATCATATGGTTTCTGAAAATTTAAACAATGATTTTCTCTATGAATTCTCTGATCTAAATGGCACAGAAGTCTCCATATTTCTACCATCGATCTTGTGGTTGATGGGTGACCGTACGTCGAACTAAAAACATGTAAATCACTGTGACCATAACATTTGGAGGGGCTTGTGATGCGATATATATTGTACTTTGTACACGAAGTGCCGGTGCAATAACTATTGGATCTTCCGAGTAAATATACTTTGATCTCAAAGTTTTCAAATTCATGCAAGAACTATTGGATCTCCTGATTAAATGCAATTTAATGTCATGCTTAAGGATTGCTACGTGGCATTAAACATCTTTTTTTTGCGGGAAAAAAGATGTGCTACGTGGCATTAAACATCAAGAAGCTTAATTTGCAATATTTCATTGTAAATCCTAGTGCTTTTAGTGCATGTAGAACAGCATAACTTAATATGGTCTCTTAAACAATAACATAACCTTAACGACTATTGTTCATGGGTGAAACCTATAGACCGGATAAATATGATACTGGGATACGTTGATGTAAGATCTACACAAAACGACATCATTCATACAGAGAGACAAGGATTATAATGGTTCAGGCCCCTGAGCAGGTAATACCCTTATCCAGTTATAGGGAATTGGTATGGAAAATCCATAGAGTACAAAGAAACAGATGAATCTGATAATGTCGGCAAGATCGTAGTCAAAGGGGTCAACTAGCTATCTCGACGAGATCGACTTCGAGTGCTCCGGCTTTGTAATCTGCGGTTCGATGTGTTGGTGGTCTAAATCTGCCCTTTATACCATGGGTTACCCGTATCTACAAGTAATACTCGGGGACATAAAACTCTGAATGATCTCCGAGTTGGACTCTATAGTTACCAGGCCCGTGAGAATCTTTTTCTTAATATCTTGTAAGTTTCCTTATTGATTAAGGAAACATATCATATACAGGAAGGTATACCAGATCTGTATATTTTGTAGATCGTAGGATGTGAGGTATGCCTTATCTGTAACCCTGACGGTAGCCCCCCAAACATCAACTTAAATGAACTTACATTGTCGTTCACGACTACACTTGTCAATCATTGTCACACTCTCTTAATCGTTCTCGCTAAAGACCGAGAAGACATAGAGCTCTTGACAACGCTGAAAGAAGTCCAACTATCCACAGGTGAATTTAAATTGAAGTCTGGACAGTAGCCGGCAAAAGTCCCTAGAAATTTCCGGCGGCAACCTCTCTCCTTTCCTCAAAAAAAAACAAATTGTCACGTTGCACGCCCATAAAAGCAGAACGTGGGGTCAGTTTGCCTAGAAATCTTCCTAGTTTCCAAGCATTCATCCCTCAGCTTCTCTGCCTTCGAGAACTTCGACTTTCCCCTTCTTCTCCGGTGATCTCCAGCTGCAATAGATCTCGGTGCCTCCAAAACTAATTCTGCCGCCATGAAAGAAGTTGAACATGGAGGACACACTCCCCAGCTGCTCCAAACTGGCGCGCGAGGCAGGATGTACTTCCCCTAAACCCGCCTTAGGTCAGATAGTTGCTATAGAGGATTTCATTCGATGTGGATTCTTGCCTCCACCTTCCGAGTTCCTCCTCTTGATTCTAAATTTCTGTGGTCTCCATCGTCTGCATCTTAATCCCAATTCCATCACCTACTTGAGCATCTTCGCTCACCTTTGCGAGGCCTACATCGTGGTAGTGCCCTTCCTTGACTTATTTTCGCTTCTTCCATGAACTCCGACAGATGGAATCCAGCAGGTTCTCCGGATGCTACGGGTTTCGCCTTCGGGATGGTATGAAGGCGAAATACATCTCTTTCCAATCCCCGACTTCTCGAGGTCCCTGGAGGTCCTGCTGGTTTCACCTCCAGATATCCGATATGGATCCAACCCTTGTTGTGTCTGAGAACCAACCTAAATGTTCTCCGCACTAGACCTCCAAACCTCTTCCAACTTGTTCTCTTCAAACTTTTGTTGATATAATTTGTGACGTGCAAGTTCAGGGACGACCGGCTGCGAAGTTACCAAGGACTTCATAAGCCGGTGCATCCAGCCACTCCGCACTTGTGCTCACCCTGTGTTCAACTACACGGTGATAAACAATGAGATCCAGATCTCGTCACGGAGCACTAGCTCGATTGTTGTTGTTTCTTCTTTTTCTCCATCATTGTCATTTATCAACTAGTTGGTGACATTGGCTTGTTCTCGTGCAGAGCTCGATGAAAACACTATGGCCCAACGTGTAGGCCACGTACTAGTGAGCCCAGCGTCCACCGTCGAGAACATGCCCACCCCTCTCTGCGACCACGAGGAAGCAGAGAAGACCGTCGTCATCAATGTAAGTGTTGTCTACCTCTCTGTCTTCTCATGATCCCTTTGACTAGAAAACAAAATGATCCCAATCTCCATAGGCTCTTCCTTTGACTGACGTTATTGGTCCCCTTGTCAACCACCAGGCCGCCTCCTTGCTAAAGGACAAGGTCTCTCTGCCGCAACCTTCATCCCAGAGAGCAGCGACTCCCGTGGCAGCAAGCGAAAGTGGGCCAGCATGCTCTCCGGCACCGGTGCATGTACTTGCGCGAGCGGGTCTGATGTAAGTGTCTTATAGACTTGTCGGACTATATCATCTTGTCGAGAGTCATAGTTCCCATTTGCTATTTTACTCAGGGCACAAGCGGCGCTCCCCTAGCCCCAAGCTGTTGAGGAGGAGCATGGCCAAGTAAGTGAAATCCTCGAACTTTTTGTACTTCTATAGAGCTCTATTCCCGATATCTCATAGTTGATCTTGTTAGAGCTTACCTGGTGTCATCCACACGCAGCGGGAACCAGGCCATCACAAGTGCGACGCTAGAGGTCATCATAGCCCCTCTCTCCTCATCACCATTGCTTCTTCTGCGCCTCCACCACCACCGCCCGCCGTCCCTCAGGCTTGGGCCGAGATGTTGGCGAAGGTCTAGTGACTTCTCGAGGCAGGTGCTCGAGAAGTACTCAAGATCGGCCGGGCCAACACCCGTGCGGTGTCTTTGGACAAGTGGGTAGGTGAACTCGAGCAGGAGCTCGAGATGATGCGGGACAGCGGGAGGACATCCAGAAGTTGAAGGAGATGGTGGTCGGCAACGAGACCCAGCGGAAAGGGCTGGAAAGGAAGATCGAGGACATCGGGGATCACCTGGAGTCAATCCGAGATGCTCTCCAAAAAACCTTTACACGACTTCACCAGGTCACGGGGAAACTCGGTGTCAACGTCAAGATCTCCAAGCATGGCGACGAGACTACCCTAGTCTTGTCATTATGCGATCACGCTAATGCGTTGCAGACGTCCCCGGTTGCTTCGCCGCCATGTCTGCCAACGACACTGCCACCGGACTACACACCGGCGCATGCCATGTCCTCGCGTGCCTCTAGCTCACCCACCCTGAGATCAACCTCAAGGATGTCTTGACGGAGGGCGGCAAACGACATGCACGAGGATGTGACGTCGGAGATGACAGAGCTGGGGGAGACCGTGCTCCCTTATTATGAAGAGTCATGTCTTGTATTATTTTTTCTTCTTCGTTCTATCCAGTCTTGAACTCGTGAACTTATTGGGTCTTTTATTGTCGGCCCCCGATTTTGGGTATCAGAAACCTTCTGTGTTTATCAGTACCAATCCCTGGATCAGTAGTTGGTACACACATACATAGTTGAATCACAACATATCACGAAAGAAATAAGCCTAAGGAATTAAGTACTTACATTATGGTTAAATAGACCAACCAACTTATCAGAGAAATAGCAGCGAAACAAAGATAATATAAGGCCCTGTTGACGTGCCCACAAGCAGTCGACTGGAGGAATGAGACCTAGATAAGCACCGCACTCTGGTCATCTTGTTAGATACACAAGCCTACTAGCAAGGGCTTCTCTTCAATAACTGCTAAAAATATAGATAGAGCAACTATGAGTACAAAAAGTACTCAACAAGTCATCACTAACACCAAGTGCAATATGCATAGGGACTTTCAAAGGATTGGTAAGGCATTGCGATTGCTCAAAATTTTACTCAAATAATATTTCAAAGCCTATGACCTAGAAAAGACTGATTCCAAATTTTATTCCGAGTTTTTATTCCGGCATGGCTCTGTCAACCATATCCTGTCATCTGGGATAGGCTACCCATGTCGGCTTTTCATTCCTGCTCTGACGGCCCCTTCTCACCGCCTGAGAAGTCGTCAGCAAACAGGCCATCCCCTTTCTTTGCCCATCCATTTTAGTTAAATTTGCTAGCTAAGAGTTCCACATGTCCCGGTGCTCCTTTAACCGTGAGCACGGCTATTCGAATAGATTGATTTACTCACACTGCAGTGGATGTACGCTTTACCCGTGCTCTGTGACGTTACCCAACACATGAGCCGAAGTTCCAACGAATGGAACGTGTCACAGCATAACATTTCAATGCCCTTGCCGAGACGAAACCCGCTCCATGAATTTTCTCCCTCATGCACTCTGGGCTTACACTGTCCCAGACATGAGAGGAGTTCTGGCGCTCCCATTTCTGTAAGTCCTGAATTATGGTATCTCGGCAATTCATACTTACAGACCAACTCATCCACCTTCAACCATGATCAGGTATCGCCCCTGCTCGGCCACTTACTTTATTATGTCTATACCCACTCGAGAAACACACGGTCATACTGGGATCGTTTCATATGCTTGCACCAAGGCTCGTTCCTTAACTGGTTAGGACGGAACTTCCCCTCTTACTCTCTTGCTCCCTGCAAGCCACCCTTCCGACCATTTTTCCGCCCCAACCTTATTAATAGTTGAATTAGTGATTATCCCTATTCTAGGTTTCAATCCCAACTGGTCATGTGGTGCGCTCTGCAGCACATGCCATAGTGACCACTTCTCTCTAAAGTGACACAAAATAATATCAACCACAATGTTGTCCTGAGGTATGAATAATTCTAATAGCAACTAAGCATTTGTGTAATGAGTAGGGACTCATAATAATAAGGTTCACAAGGAATAAGGATAATCAACAATTCTGGCATAATAATAGGATATGAGCATATAAGTAATCCATAAGCATACACATTTATTTGTAGACAAAACATTTGCAATACTAGGTTCAACATGAGAAGGGGTTTGATGTTGATAATGACTTGCCTTGCTCAAGCAATCCTTATCCTTCATATAGATCTTGGTCAACCTTCTCCTCCGATTGGTCGCATACGTTGCCTCACAAATAGTCGATATACATATTCTATAATACGCGAGAAAAACCAATATTCAAGCAACAACCAAAACAAATAAGCAATCAAAGATAAAATGGAAAAGAACCAACCTAAGGTTGCTCAAAGCCTTATGTTTGCTACATGGCTCAAAAATTATAATGGATGTCAACTATAGGATTCATCTTCACATATAGGCATGAGAAGTTAATGGCTCATAGTCTAAACTACTTGGATAGTTTGCAAGAGAGCTATGGGATGCATCTCCTTATGTAGGCAAGGGAGAATGGGATTCCTTAGAAGAGAAGGAAGCTTGGAGGAAGCTTCAAGGAAGTTGCCCTGGAGGAGACTTAGGGGTTAAGCAAGCTTCTAGGAAGCTTCAAGGAAGTTTCCTAGGTGGAGGGGTAACTTAAGGAGTAAGTAAGCTAGAAGATAAGATTCAATACTACTAGTGGTCATGAGAACTTGTCTTGGTAAAAATTTATGGTTGAACTTTTATCATTTTGCTCTTATTAATATAATTAATTTATCGATTAGGATTGTCCATATGCTTAGAATTTTACCTTTCATAATAACATATAATAATTTTACCATGCTTTGTAGGTTGGTTTAATGTGATTAATATTATACTTAAAGATTAATACTTGTTGGCAATTTTATATGGAATAGACATTAAATTTAAATGGTGTCATGAATTGTAATTAATAATTATACATTCCTACCTTTTAGTTCTTTCCAGCATTTGATTCTATAAATCCTCTTTGCATGGTACCTTCTCTATATGAGTCAATTCGATGTGTACTGTATACTAGTTTAACAATATGCCAGAGTTTGTTACTTTAGGATAGGTAACTTAATTAATAGGTTGTCTTATTGTTCTCAGCAATGTAACTTGTGTGATTTGTGTATACAGTAGCTTGGTGGTTATATAATCCCAGTAATAAATATTTGACTCAATCTATAATTATTCATATATGTAAATTAGGCTTCTATAAGGTCTTAACATTATTAGAATAATTTCTGTTACTTGTAGGTTTAATGGTTCTGGAATCTTACCAATTGAATTAATTTGTAATCTCAGGTTTGTTAGAGGGTTTCTCCATAGGTTAGAAATATACTACAGCTTTAGCTAGCTTCAGTATATTTAATCTTGGTTATAGCTTCAATTTATGGATTAACCACCTTTTAATTAATTTAATAATTATCTATTATAATTGATAAAATTATTATTCTGACCTTATTAGATAGATCCAGTATTTATATGAATTTAGGATCAAGTTTTACTTCATTTGGATTTAAGATGGTGGAGTTATTTCTTATGAAAGATTCAAATTTGAATTAACTCAATTAATTGGGAAATGCAAGGTTCATGGTTTCAAAATGTTTTCTAAAAATTGTGGAACTAATACCATTAGATAGATACTGATTTTAGATGCATTTAGGTCCTGGTTTCACTCCATTTGGAAATACGGTTTGGAAGTTATGGTGATTTCAAGATCAAATTAATTCAAATAATGATCAAATGATACTGTTCATAAATTCAAATTATCAGAAAAAATTTTAAAACTGGTACTGGTTGATAGATTTTGAATTTATATGAATTTATGTTCAAGGTTTACCTTATTTGGAGTTATGGTTTAAAAGTTATAGCCTTTTGAAAATTCAAGTTTGAATTAATTCGAATAAAGATGAAGTGGCACTGTTCATACTTTTAAAATGTCTCTAAAAATTGTAAAAGTGCTTCCAATATATATATCTTGGTTTTAGCAAAATTTAGATTAAAGTTTCATTTAATTTGGAATTCAGATGCTCAAGTTATAGCCATTCTGATATTTGAATTTGAATTAAACCAAATAAATTCTAAAATGGTACTGTTCGAGGATGACTGGGATTTGAATTTGGTCAAATTAATCTATATTAGAATGACAGGTGGGGTCTACCTGTCAGATCTTTCTTCTACCTGCAGCCGACGGTGAAGTCATCACCGACGCGGCTTGCCGGCGCAGGGCAGCGGTGCAACTGTGGTCTGGGAGGATGCGGACACCTTCCCTGAACCTGCTACACCCCCAGCTGGCCTGCCGGCGATGGCGTATCGCCAGTGCGGAGGCGTGGCGGAGCGGAGGCTAGGGGTCGCCGGTGATGGCCCATCCTAGAGGGTTCCCGATGTAAATTTCTAGTTCGTGAGCATCGCCTTGGTGCACAGATGTTGTTAGGATACATCAACACCGGCAGCGACGCTGCTGGGATAGAGCTCACCGGCGAGGCCGACGGCGGTGAGTGAGGCGTTTGCGGCTAGGGTTCTAGGGTAGGATCTAGGTGAAATTGGTTGAGAGGAAAGGTAGGTGTGGTGGTGGGGGTGCTCGGGAGCATGATCTCACCGGTGATAATGGTGCGACGGCGGAGTATTTCGTCGGCGGCGTACGGCTTGGTGGTGCCCGGTAGGTGTTCGCTGCAATGTCCGAGCGGCTCTCCGACGTGGTTCTCGGTGGTTCTGACTCCTCCTCTCCGGCGTACGGCTGCTCCGGCTCCTCCTGTCGTCCGGCTGCTCCGGCTCCTCCTTCCCGTAGCTCTGCTACTCCGGCGAGGCTCCTGGGCACCTCGCCGGCGTTCTTCCCTATCGCGGCGGCGCAGTGAGGCTCACTGCCATAGGGCAGTAGCTTCACTCCGGAAGGAAGCGAAGGAGGGAGAGAGGAAGAAGAGAGTGATCAGAGGGAGAGGGAAGAGAGGGGTGAGGAAGGGGAGAGCTCGGCCTCGGCTTTTATAGCCGCGGCGCTCGCGACATGATGATGGCGGTGGCAGCAGCTTAGGCGTAGGCCGACGCCGTGGCCCAATCGGCAAGGCGGCACGCGGCGCATGCTTGCGCTGGGCCCCGTCTTCTTGCCGCGGCGTGGGAGGCAATGAACCCCGCGGCACATGGCGCGGCGTATGGCCATTGCCGCACGTCGGCTCTCTGCGTATGGCGGTGTCCGGCGGCGGCGACGTGGCGCGCGGCGTGTACGGAAGGGGGACAAGGTAGCGGTGCCCGTGTACGAGGCGAGTGGCGCGAGGACATGCGTCTGCAGGGATGGGACAAGGTCGTGGCGTCCCTGTACGGCACCAATGGCGCGCGGGCACACAGGGTTTCGGGGTGACGGCGTGGAGACGACGCAAAAACGGCGGCGAGACTGGCGTGGCCACAACCTGGTCTGGCCACATCGATTCTACCGAGCACGTGGCGTGCAAGCCACGCGTGCTCGAGGAAGGGGATGGGCGCGCGCAGGTGAGCGGCGCGGGCGAACGCCAGATTGGGTCAGGCTGGGCCCGCATGGCGGTGGCTGGCGCTTGGTAGCGAGCGTACGCGCGTGGTCGGTAGCAGTGGACAGGCGCGGGAGGGGAAAAGATGGGCTGGGCTGGCGCGGCACTGATGGGCTGGAAAGTGAGAGGGAGGAAAGGATTCGACCCAAGTGAATTGTGTTCACTTGTATTTTCCCAAGAGGTTCAAATTTGAATTTGGAGTTGTTCAAATAGAAGTTTGAATTTAGGAATGGGTCCAAAATTGATATTTGAGTTCACACGAATATATGGGATTTTAACAATTACTTGAATTGAATTATTTTTGTATTTGGTCCTATAATTTGGGATTTAGCTCTCATGATCCAACTATCATTCGAATAAATATATCCCAAATGATATATTATGTAATGGTGTTGACACATGGATGTTATATCTATTATTTGGCTAGAATTTCATGTGAGAGACTCCTAAGTATTATCTGTAGTTACTTTCATTTGGTAATTTGGTGGAGCACCAAATTGTTTTTAACACGGATTTAAATATTTTCTTTAAATTAGATCAACAATTAGTTTGTCCTTCATCATAGTATTTCTTATGTGTATTCATCCTTATTAAATATAATAACAATAATTATATTATTGTATATTGTACTTATTAATTCAGAATGTAGGCCTTTAGTTTAATTATCAAGGTGAGAATTCATGGTTTGACAAGCAATGGCAAACATAACATCCAACATGATGCAAAAGTTTTAAAAAGTTCGAAAAATTAGTGATTTTTACTATTAGGAATTTTCAGGGTGTTACATTTATCTTCGTATAAACAATTTCCCTTCCGGTTCACTTTGAGTAGTTTGTTGTGTATCTACGTCTTGGAGATATATTGATGTCGAGGACGTCCAGCAGAGTGGACGCCCTGACATATCTGATGTCGCGCCCATCACGCCTTCTCAAGCATTTACGTCAGATGGGATGAGGGCGCCGTGGTGGTGATGACTACAGACCGTGAACTCGCTCCGTCGAGTTCACACCTCCTCTCGCTCCTCCGATGGAATCTAGGTTAGGCTTTTAATTCTTAGACCATTTTATTCACAAGACTGGATCACTTAGAGTTTGCCATGCTCGTAGATCTTGAAGATGTCATTAGGGAGCGCGATCACAAAATTAAGTTTCGGAAGACGAAGCTTGAGGTCTTTGTGCTCAAGCTATCCATTGAAGTCACGAATTAGGACCAGGACGTCGAGACCCTGAGAGGACGCGAAGTCTGGCTGAACGCGTATCTGAAGAGCTACTGGAATGTCATGGCCAGCGTCTGTAGGGAGCTACGAGTAGAGCGCCCAACACCCCGAGGAGTCAACTGTAGTGTATATCTCATGGATGAAAGGAGCATGTGCTCAGCTAGACGACATAGGAAACCAGATCGACAACTGCCTGAAGCAGGAGTGTTGTTGGGCCAGCCGATACTTTGGTGGCCACGTTCTCGCTTGTATTCGAGATCACCGCCCACAAATGTACCTCAACTTCCTCAGGGAGGGGTTTGGGCACTCGCGGATGTTAATAGAGGAGATCAACCATCTAGCTCGAGAACTCTCGTCATTAGCCAAGAAGGTGTTCTCGACAATGAACTGGCAGTGGCCGTCCTGGTAGTTTGTATCCCTGCAAAGACATCTTAAACAAGTATTGTAATATAACAATGCCTATTTATCTTTTGGAATGAATTGAAATCTATGTTCTAAGTACATATGTATATATTGTGTGTATGAGTATTTCTCATTTTGTAAGCCGTTATTAGCTTATTGTTTGAGTTAGATACTCTCACTAGCCCCCCGCTTTGTTCTCGGAGAGGGTGTTCTCAAAGAAGAAAGCTTGAAAACCAATAATTCAACCTAGTTGAAATCGTGGTTTACCTAGCCCCTAGCCATGAAGTTGGAAAACTCAATTTCCGATTGCACGACTTGGTTAATACGCCTCCGTTGAACACTCTGACATCACCAATTCTGACATGGTCGTTTGGCTCTAGAGCATCTGACACGACCTTATCCAGTTTAGGCATCCCCAGCCAAGATCCCCTTAGTTTTCTCAGAGGCATTGTCAGAATAACATAACAGGACATTAGGTTCGATTTCAACACGAGGTATTATCGAGGTGATGGATCCCTGGGCAAAACACTTAAAAAGAATAATTTTTATACCGTTGGATGGCGGTGTATGTTTATTGAACTGTAAGGGGACCTACAGACTTGGATACATTGAAACTATATATAAAATTTACGTAGTTGATCAGTGCTCCAGGAGTTTGTAATTCACGGCCTTCACCATCTGCAATCTTGAACACGTCTGGCCGCAATACTCGAAACACCATGTACGGCCCCTCCCACTTCGGTGAGAGCTTGTTTTGCCCTGCCTGAGTTTGAACTCGCCGGAGGTCGTAATCGCCAATGGTGAGTGTGTGGGCTCGAGCGTGTTTCTTACGATATCGGCGTAGAGACTGCTGGTATGCGGATGCTCGGACGACAGCTTGTTCTCGGTGTTTATCGAGTAGATTTATTTGTTATCGATATTGACGTTTTTGACCTCTGTAGCCCCCGAGCTAATATTGGTTTTGGTTGTGGTTCTTTCGTCGTCGGACTCAGTTACAGATGATTTTGTCAGGACGTCCAGAGATATTCCTGGTTCGAGAGGTTCTCTTATGGACGCACGCCGGGCCAGGTCATCGGGCTCGATGTTATCCCTGCGGTGAACATGTCGCACGTCGATGCCGCCAAATTTCCACTCCAGCTTCCTTAATTATTTTGGCGAGATATTTGGCCAACTCGGGATTGAGCACTTATATCTGTTGTGATCTTGGTTGGTGACTAGATTGGAGTCCCCATTCACAATTAATCGCTTGCCCATGATCAAAGGGAGGGCCCAACCGCCACCATCCTCATTGCTGCCCGGCTTTGCCGGCGGCCACTCCGGTGGCGGCTAGGCAGATGGAGGGAAGAGGGGGTGGGAGCAGCTGTGAATGTCACCGCTCGTGGGTGGATCGACACGGGGAGGGGAACCCTTGGCTTTTTCTTCTAACTAAGACAGTTTTACTCCGCTTGGTTTGATCCTTTGGTTATTTAATTATATCACATCATGTAGGATTTGCTAGCTTGCTTACATGAGTAATCCTAGAAAAATTCACTTGCTAAGTTGCACTAATGCATGCACAAAAATGCAACCTCTTATAGTGCAGTTTGTTTAAAAAAATTAATGCATGCGTACGACTAGTTGCATATCAAGTGTAGTCCAGATAGTTATTCAGTTAGATGTGTGCTAGCGTTGCATGTATATTGAGCTGCTCTGTGTCATAATGCCCCTTTCAACAAAAGAAAACTTCGCATAATGTAAAAACTAAAGGTTTTTGTTTTGATAGCATAAATGAGTATTTTTAGCTTTTTTTTACGGCAATGAGTATTTGTAGCTAGTCTCTTTCCAGTTAACTACTCATACAAGAGTATTACTGTAATAGATATGTATGTCATGTCAAGAAGGTTGAAAAGTCTCCTAATCGAGTGAGGCTTGCCAGAGTGCTGGCACATCCGCACATGCTCCTGTTGTACTTGTCGAGCCTCTCTAATACACATGCTTTGTCACAGTATTTTGAAATTTATTACTGAAACTTTTGAAAATGTAACTACGTGATAAAACATTTTCATGCATGAGAGATACCATATAATATACCTTTACACGTGAAATCTCAAAATGTTTGAAAATATTGAGAAAGTCTATATAACCCCTAAACTATCAAACCATGTATTCTTCCCTAACTTTTTCAATACCGTTTGTTAAATTTCATAAGATGGTTTTGTCCATGATGGCCCATTGAGTTGGACTTTCTTACTGTTTTAAAGCAGGCTAACATGTGAGACCGGTTTGCAAGTGAGGGGAGCAATTATCCAACGGGGTCTTAGTGTATGAGATGGGGGATGAAGAAATTAAGAATTGTCTTAGAAGATGGGGTGAGGGGCGCGGGTGTTTAAATGACCCTCAGGTTCGCTCATCTCACAAAACGATTCTGCATGTCAGTCTGCTCCAACACAATAACATAGTCAAGTAAGCACATCATTGTTTAAACATACCACTCGGCAAAACCCACCTAAAGGAGTAAACAATATTGGAAAGTTTCGAGGGTAGAATACCTATCGAAACTTGTATAGGTAGTCAAAATATGTAATTTAGGATTTTGAGATTAATTTGACTAGGCCATTCTAAAATGAACACATATATAGTAACAACCTTCTCAGTGGTTTACACCTTTTGCCAAGTGTTTCTTGCCGTAGGGTGGAGAAGCAGCCAAGCTTCAGATAGCTAGCCTTCTAGCGCATATATGTATGCAAACATGCAATTTCAAGCAAAAAAGGAACATGGCATTTTGATAAACTGATATACTCCTATATGGGGTCGTACATACATCGTCATCACATAATTAAAGAAATTAACCAATTTTGCAGACGGCACTCAAGCATTTTTAATGGCACTCGATCTCAAAGAATGTCAGATTAATTATTTTGTCCTTCCTATACGGGAGTACGGGACTAACTGTTCATGACTTTTATTTTGTGAATCTACCTTGGGTTGGGACATTGTAGGCGCACATACATAGATGGCAAGTGTCTTTTCTTCTTTTGAGAAATGTAGATGCTATGCCTTATTTCAATAAGCTCTAAATATTATAGCACGAACAAATATTCTTATGGCACATTTTAGAACCGGCCAGGTTATTAATTTTGTTGTTTCAGCTAGCTATCTGAGAGGAACAATGCATGTTTTAAAACTTTTGGAATTGTGCGCCAGTTTTATAATCCAGGCATGTTTGGGCAAAAATGAAGATGAGACAATTTAGATATTTTCTAGTACGTACTTTACATTATTTAAATAGAGCCAGGCAGCTATAAATAGAACCCCGGTCTCCCATTGTCATCATCAACAACTCGAGACTGTTTATCTCGTGTTTACCTAGCTACACACCACGAGCTACTTCTACAAACATACCTCTCATCACCAATCACCTCTTCTTCAGTTCAAGCACTGCGCGCAGCCATGTCTAGGGTGTTGGAACCTCTCATCGTCGGGAAGGTGATCGGAGAAGTCATCGACAACTTCAACCCCACGGTGAAGATGACGGCGACCTACAGCTCCAACAAGCAGGTGTTCAACGGCCACGAGTTTTTCCCGTCAGCGGTCGTGTCCAAGCCTCGCGTCGAGGTCCAGGGCGGCGACATGAGGTCTTTCTTCACGCTGGTCTGTACTGCCTCACCTAGACATAATTAATCAGATTATCAGCTAGCTCACACAAAAACTGACCAGGTTTTCATAGCTTATGAACTGATTAGTGTGTTTGTGTGGTGTTCTTCAGGTTATGACAGATCCAGACGTGCCAGGCCCTAGTGATCCATACATGAGAGAGCACCTGCACTGGTAAATTAATATCACATTAATTTATATATACTCATACCTAAGTATTAACAACTTAATTACTAGCAACGCTTCAAAAATAAGAACTCAGTAGCAGCTAACATTTGATTATAGAGTAGAATTAAGACACATGTAATCCCAGATCAAAATTAGTTGCTAGGTGGCTCCGATGATAAACATGGAAACAATTTCTCAGTGGGTACTAAATATGCATGTAAGAAACAAACCACAAAGTGACCTTCAGTTCGCTAGCCAGGTCATGTAACTCCCTCCAGTAAAATAGCATGTTTTAATTTGAGCATCAACAATTCAACATGCGATCTTCAAACTACAACTTTAACCACTAAGTTCTATTAGAAATTATGAATACTCTAAAACACAGAAAAATTATATTATATATTGTGAAGAAACTTTTCGAGGCAAATAATTCAAATTTGAAGACCGTCTTGAAAAGTGCCCAAAATGACTTGTTTTCTCGACCAACCAGTACACACTCAAGCCATCACAAATGGACATCTTTACTAAAAAAACACAAATGGACATCATTAATATATGTTCAGCTACTCACAAATTTGCGTTTAATCTATGATCAAAGTATAGCTTTCATTAACATAATCAATATATTGACCATGGCAGGATAGTCACTGATATTCCTGGCACCACTGATGCTTCCTTTGGTAAGTCCTTTTCACACACACACATATATATATATATATAGACACACACGTACTCCTTGCTTTAGCTTTTGCAAGTTATATGGGAAACAAGGAGCCCCATGCCTGTGCATAATAACACTATATATGGTGCGCATGATCCATGCGGAGATCATGCTCTCAATGATTTACTCCTAAATTCTCTGATCTCCGTACATGCACATTCGTATAATGCGCAGGAAGGGAGGTGGTGAGCTACGAGAGCCCGAAGCCCAATATTGGCATCCACAGGTTCGTCCTCGTGCTGTTCAAGCAGAAGCGCCGTCAGGCGGTGAACCCGCCCTCTTCCAGGGACTACTTCAGCACCCGCCGCTTCGCCGCCGAAAACGAGCTCGGCCTCCCCGTCGCCGCCGTCTACTTCAACGCGCAGCGTGAGACGGCCGCTCGCCGCCGCTAATTAACCAACTGCCAAATTAATACCAAGCTTTCTTGCAGGCATTGCATGCATATGTCTCATGCAATTGCAGCCTTTAATTTCAAACTAATGCAACTAATTAAGAACCTACTACTACATCATATATAAGCAGCTTCATTTCAGCTTAGTGGCATATCTGCAGCCACTACGTACCATTAGATAGTTAGCCTATATGCATGAACCAAATAAGGAGAACTCGCCGTAGCTAGCGCGAGCAACTGTTTAGTTCGTCACTGTCAGTGTAGTTGGCCGGTATGTCTAACCGTTTCTGCTGTCTGCAAGCTAGACGAGACACGAGAGACGTACTCGCTTTCGTACGTGCCACTATCGCCTGAGCCAATCTCAGCTCTCAAGCTCCTGTATATCCAGCTGATGCAGGATTGCATGCAAGATCGCAATGTTCGCCGGCGAAACTACAGCTTGTGCTGGGAGAGGCGCCGATGCAATATTCATTGTGTTGACTGGGAGCAGTTCAGCTGACGTGTCGGGCAGCGAAGACAGGAGGAGGAAGTGGCCATGGCTCTAGTACTCCCTTGCCAGTTACAAGCTACTATATATATCCTGTTATGTGCCTGTGAGTGGCTGCAACTCTGCGCTTTTGCAGCTTGCAGTAACGTGTTTGTACTTTTATGGCATGATCCTAGTTTGATTTTCGTTTGCTATCTTTGCACTGCTTGTAAGTGGTTGATTTGATCATTATATATTTTTTCTCGATCGATCTGAATCTGTCCGTCCTAGTTAGCTTTCCTGTGACAAGACATGCAATGCTATTTATAAAGCTCAGGTAGGGTGTATATAAATGTTTAGTACTCTTGTGCCGTATATGTTCTATGTGGTTGTATAATGTAAATATGGCTGCGGATGAGAAGAGCATCAATTCTTGGCCTCCCCTTTCCCATCATTTGCATTAACCTTTTGGTTGATTTGGTAATATAAGATCATTAGCATATGTGCCTGCAATGGGCAAATGGCTTGATTGCTGCAAATTAATGCACAAATCTGAATCATCGATCATGCCTAGTTATGCATGAACAAGTTATATGAATAATATTATATGTACACGGTAGGCCGGAATCAAATACGCGGTATTTACAGAAAAAAGTATATGATTTTGTGCTGTAATTTTTGAATTAGCGTGTCCAAATTAATTAATTATATGATACATTCAGCATGTACCATTAGAACCAGGCCGGTATCCACTGCTATCCTAGCTTAACTCATACGATTGGTAATAGACTGGGAGAATGGATTGAAACGGGCAAGCTCATACGATTGGAAATGGGAACCGGCTCCTCTACAAAACCTTTGGGGCTAAAGTCACATGTCTCATCCACCGTTCATCCTTCATCCAACAGATCAGATTGGCTTAGATTGGATAAGTATTTCATTTAAAGAAAAAATGGTAGAGAAATATATTCGATCAATTGGATGGTGGATGGAGGTGAAAGGTAGAGGAGTCAGTTCTTGAAAATGGCCTAGGTGCAGGGAGAGAAGGGATGGAAGGAGTATGGTTCCGCTTTTATAATACTCAATATATTCGTCTCAGAATATAGCAATCTTTATATAGATTTAACACATCCCAAGATATATAGATGTGTCAAATACATGCAAAGGTTACCATATTATATTAAGCAAGTATGTCTAGGAAAGAAACACAGGGTATGGAAATACATGTGTTACTTACCTTTGGAGTTTGGACGATCATGGCCCTTTCTCAATCCTTGTCGATGTAATTGCTTCTCTTAAAAGAATTAACATGTTACATCATCGCTGCACGAACCATCAATATTTATGATATCATATTCTATTTAATACTAAAATGTCAAAATTCTGCAGAAATTAGTACTGTAGAGGAGAGAAATGACATTATGGTTCAAAGTTAGAATAATATCACGGTATATAAATCATGATGCTGTGGGCTGTGGCTACAATAGATCGAAATAATCATGGGATAGCTAGTTTTAAGAAATTCATACTTTTATGTAATAAGAAGTTGATTAATAAGCAATAAACCACATTGTATTGTAGTGTAGTCACTGATAATCTTGCCTCTAATTGCTTAGGGTTTATAATGCACGCGCGTATCTTCTTCATTGATGTGTTTTGAGCCAATTCATCATTTGTATTGTAGCGGGTTTATATAAAATTATGTCCAGAACTACTCCCCGACCCCAGGCAAGCAGAAAGTAAGATTATTAAAAGTAATTGGTCAGATATAGTAAGTTTCTCAAATATAGGTAACAGAAGCAATCTTATTGGTCAGTCGTCTGTTTTTCACTCGATTGAAAGTATAGTAAGTGGACTGTAGTCACTGATAATCGAAATTATAATTCAGTACTGAAATAAAAGTAATATTCTCTAGCCTAGTAGAAAATGTAATTCGTATGCATGTAACTTTACTAAGTTGCTTTCCTGAGAATTATGTTAAATTAAGCTGCACCGACAAGACATTATCTCTTAACTCTCAATGCCATCAGCTCCAAAGCACATCGACCAGAACATATTATTAGTACGTATATTATCATCAGTTGACCAAACTAGCGTGATGATCTTACTCTATTACTACTTTGGTAAAACAGGAAATCCACATACAAAGGCCTAACATTATATGTTCATCAAGTCCATCTGGTGCCAATAATTGGCTCCTACTGTGTTCACTCACAATGTCTACAGTCTAGACACTAAAAAGAGTACGCTGCTCGATCTGGCTCGATCTGCTACCGCTAGTTGCATCCTGCTGATCTGCTACCGCGCGCCAGTAGCATCCTGCAAGAGTGCAAACCTTGCTAACGTGCAAGAGTACTACTTCGGCTTTATCTTCCTGCTATAACCATATCTGCGCAGCCGATGCTTGCCAATCTGTTTGCACTATCTTGTACGAAAATCCACTATAGTATAGACTGGTTAATAACATAATGGGCTAACCAAAGCTTTGGGACTTAATTACGATAGATGTAACTAAATGTGGCAAAGCACAAGCAATATCGTTAATTCATCATCCATGTTTTCTTAATTAAGTACCAGGCGGCCCAGAACTAGAATGATCCAAATTGCATCGCCGTAGGTAGTCCAATTAATTAACTAACCTTAGCAGATATTGCATCGCCGTAGGTAGTCCAATAAACTAACCTTAGCAGATATGCAAGACAATTCGCAGATTTGACAGGAAAACAAGATTGGACGTAAGGGAGAGAGACACTTACAGTGTTGCTAGGTCTTTGCAACAAACAGGATATTCCTCAGCCTTTGAGCCGCTCCAGAATTGTAGGTAGCCTCACTGACGTGTCGAATCGTAGCAGCCGTCTTAATCTCCGCTGCTTTAACCCCACTCCTTCACAGCACAACAGAATAAGAAAGTACACCTTTCTTCTGTTCAGCCCCACTCCTTGGCATGATTACATGCATGAAGCCAGTCCTCATCACAAACTCACCGTTATCCATGGCTTAATCCACATTACTGCCAGCCCATGCAGAAATAATGTACATTTCACAATGCGTGCGCTTTACATGATCAGAAACAGAGCCAGTCTTTCAGTTAATGCCTAGTAATGCCCTTCAGTGTAACACTGTAACCACAAGTATGAATATTTCAGTCTAACACTGTAACCACCAGCATGAGGCCCCATTTAAATTGAATGAAAAACAAAGTGATTTTGTAGGATTCCAATCCTATAGATTTTTTTTTTCTAAAGAACCTTTGAATCAAAGGATTAGACACTATTCAATATAATCATAAGAAATTCCTATGGAACATGGCAATCTATACAAGTTTTGGAGAAAATAACATTAGATCCAATCTTATAGCAATATTTCTATGAGCTTAGGAGTCTATCTTTCACTTCAAATTTCTACGTTTTTCTTGTGACCTAATGAAATGGCAATCTCTATATTTTTTCTATGATTTGTAATCTTTTGTTTTAAATGTGTAGTTCTGTTAAAACTCTACGTTTTTGTTTCATCATTTTTATAATCCTACGAATCAAAGGCCCTAGATCTTTCAAATGTGTGTGTTTCGTTTGAAGCATACTGCAAAAAGTTGTCATTCCCCCAGGCACATGCCCTCTATAGATCATGTCCACTGAACCTAGCTATAGCATATGCATAATGGATTACAACTCATATACATGACAGATATCGTACGGTGATTGATGTGCAAAACCCTGTGTGCCTTATCAAATATAGTACGTCTTTTTTGGCCAAGTTGTCTGTTTCTACTCCAAATTTACCAAAGACTATTGCCTCACAGTTCCAACTTTGGTGATCGAAAGATGGATGGAAGTTACTTCAGGGGATTTTCTTCTTTCGAAGCAGTTCATATCACTAAACATAAACAAACATTGTAAGTGGGACCTTTTCTAGAGGCTAGAGCTAGACATGATGGATAAATTACATTTTGTGTGGGGCTGCGTCTTTGAAAATTGCAGTTCCTACCATAGGGACTTATTTTTTGCAACAGTTGACGTGTGAAAATTGACATTTGCTCATATTGGTGCTAGCCCATATGTGAAAATCTATTTTCACATACGGACAGTGAAGACACTCGTATGCAATGGACTTTCAGTCGAACAAAAAGGATCCTTGAAATTCCCCCGAAAATCTAGCTTTCCACCCCGCCACCCGTTGATACACCTGTGCCACGCGCCAACGTTCCTAAGGGACGCCGTCGCCAAGGTCATCACCGCCGCCATCGCCGAATCACTACCGCATCGTCAACGTCACCTGATCCCCGACTTCCAAGGGCCAATGCCGTAGGATCCGGACGCCCTGGGTCGCCCTCCGCGCATTGTCGCAGCGCTGCCCGGTCAGGGATCCGTTGTACGCCCGCGTCCGCCGCAGTTCACCAAGTCATCGCCCTCTGGATCTGCGTCACAGTCGCCGAGGCCCTCGTGCGGATCCAGCCGCCATCGCAAAGGCCCTTCAGCGGTGCCGCTCTAAGGGGAGGCGGCGGTGTCGCTCTACGCAGTCACGCCTCCGTTCGCGGTGTCTCCGTGAACTCCCTCCTGCGCCAGCTTCCGTGCCAATGGCACGCCGAAGAAGAGGGAGAGAGCGGATGAGAGAGTATGTGTGGATGAGAGAGTGTGTGTGGATGAGAGTGTGAGGGAGCGGATGAATTTGGAGCAAGTGGTGAAAAAACAAGATGTGGAGACAAACAATAAAGATGAGGTGGCTCTGGGGAATGTATTTTATAAGCAGGCCTCTTAATAGGTCCGTCTGCAAAAATAAATTTATTTTCACAAATAAATCTATCAAGAGGCCCATTTGCAAAATTGGATTTTCATATATTGACATATGTGGTACACATTGTGTGACATACATACGTTCTTTTTATGCCAAGAAGGAATCTCAGCCGGCTAAGAAAGATCATGAACCTTGGGCCTACACATGGTATTATGTGGTTCATTTGGCTGCTGGCTCTGCTCCAATCTCTACAGAGGATGTTCCTCTAACTTGGACTCTTTGACTCACATGTGGGCTTAAAGGTGATAGGGTCCACATGCAAATGATAGAGTCCCTTTAACTTTAAGTTAGAGGAACATCTTCCAATCTCTACTTGGCTTTGCCCATTTTGTGCTATGCTTGCTCTCTGCTATGATTCTACTCTACCTGCTCTCTACTCCGGTCCATGATCTGTTCATTTTAAGATTGGATTGAACAATTGCTGTTGTTTGATGTGTGCCGCTTGTTGATGTGCACAGACGATGTTATATTGCTGTCTAGGGTTTATTTCCTTCTTTTATATGCATGCAATTGCTTACAAAACCGCTGAGCAAATCGATCTTATGTGGCACCTAGTCGCCAGCGATGCCGACCATCTAGTGTTTAGCAACTTCTTGAACATTGATTTTACCAAATGTTGTATTGATATTATGGAAAATTTACTAAAAAAAAGTATCTACAGAAAAATAACCAGAAGTGTAATTGTCCTGTAGAAATAAGCGCATCCTTTAGTACCCATGGTACTTTAGCATAAAAGAAAAAGAGTTATGCAGTTGCTAGAGCCTAGAAATGCGGTCAGCCTCCTGGAGAAAGGCCTGGCTATGAAAATAGTCATGACCTCAGAATTAGGGG